>CM023490.1:78025949-78276777 GCA_013339685.2 Hyalomma asiaticum
CTTTCTTTCTTTCTTGCTCCCGCTGGCTTGCTTACTAACGGCGCCTTGAGCTGCGTCTACTTCACCATGAACATAAAGTACGCTCTAATGGGCGCGTATGATGCAGACACAGGGGTTGAATCGGTTCGCATGCTCGTTCCCAGCCCGATAGTCGGAGGTTCGCAGCCGATGATGAAAATATTTTTTTCAATCCATGTTATGCTCAGTACCTCTGTTAGTGGACGCCAAAGAGAAGTGAGGACGCACCGTACTCACGACCACGATTTTTTTTTGTAACCACAAACTTCGCCTCAAAATTCGCAAGTAAAATGAGTATCTACCCGATCCGCTGCATAGAGATCGATCTCACGTCAACAGTTAACGCAGGAGAAAACTGTAAGCACGCCATGACAACCACGAACTCTACCTCTCCGCCCCAGGAAAACACTTCCTACCCAGACGGCTTTCTTAAAATGACATTGCAAGAATCCATTTATTTATCTATTGCATATTATTAGATTGTCATACAAAAGATAGTTATCCACCAAACAATCTGTGGCGATCGAACACATTTAAATTTAGAGCTAAGAAACCCAGCATTCAATGCATTCTACTGGCAAACATAAGCCGTTTCATTCATTAATGATGTACCTTGCGTTGTAAGCTAAAGCACATAAATGTGGCAACGCAGAAATTGTGAAAACGCCCAAGAGATGTCTTGCAATCTGCATAATGGAGCAAAAGGGCGAGCTCCTCCCTTTCCTTATTTTTATTGAAAGAAAAAAAGAGCAATTAGTCAGACCGTTATCCGCATGAGCAACTCTCTGGCTCGCTGAAATATTGCCCGGGTTCAGAGGCGCCAAAAGTAACCAAGGAACACCATGGACGGGCAGTGCTGCGTCCTCTATACTGTAAGAACAAAGAGAGTGCTGGCACTCACTTTTTCAGAGTAGCTCAACCCCGTTTTTATGCAGAGTACAGTAACTCCCATGAGACATGACTTAGCACTCACCTGATAGGGTAACGGTACTGTCGCCAAAAACATAGTAGTATGACACCTCCGAAGGGGAGTCCAGATCTTATTCAAGGGAGGTCTACTACCCCACCAATGGGTGCCAGTGCTCACTCAGAGAGAGTAGCAGACAAAAAAGGGAAACTGCATTTTTCGAGCACGCACTACCCCGTATACTTGACCTGCTATGTAGCAGCAGTGCTAAAATACTGTTCTGCATAATTAAACCAAAAGTATGAATATAACAGGTGTATATTTAGAGTTGGCTCATAGGTAGCCGTTCGCCATACAGCTGTTAATCTGAAGGCGCGCCATCTACAATGTCTTTTATATTAACGCATTCCAGTCATGAGCTCGCACTCTATTTAAGAGCCAAACACGTCGTTTCGCAGTGCTGGTTTGCGAAGATGCAAAATGCGCCTGAGCAAGCACGTGGGAATACAATAGCGGCTGAATTTCACTAACGCCAGAGAAGAAGAGCTGCAGCCTGGTGCTCCGCTACCACCCGTTTCATTCCGAGGACGTCCCCTTTGTTGCGTCTGGCCTGCTGAATTGGCCGGCCAGCGGGTAGCGTGTGGCGGAGCGGAGGAGACGACTTGCAGGCACTTGGGATTCGGGAGCCGAGAACCGAGGCAGAGGTTGAGGAAAACGTAAAGACGTTTATTTACATATTTACAAGTGCGTTCTCCTTCAGAGGTTCTTCTCTCTCTGTCTATCTCTCGCTCTGTCTCTCTGGGTCCCGCGCTTTTTGTTGCCCGGACTTCTCCACCATTGGCTCCTGGGCGAGGAGGAGGGAGAGGATGGGAGGTCTCCGTACTTGACCCGCCCATGGCCGTAATTACCAAAAGTCCGGGAAACGACGCCGGAGACGATCACATCACACGGCCACGTGCACGTGCGGAGACACACACCGGCAAACAGTTTGTGTGGCCCGACGCCGATAAGGTGGGCCCTCGCTGGAAGATCACTTCCAGATGTGCCGGACGGGGTCGACTCTTCGGCTCGGGACCAGACGTTCTTCTCGCTGGCCTTCCTTCTGTGCTAACTAAAAGCGTTCGCACACACGAAGCACACCCGCACGTGCGGCACAGAAACTCATGTCCCCTGGCGGCGCCACACCGTCGCAGGCACACCTGCAGCAGCTTTGTAACAGCTTCCCCGGCGGCGGGCTGAGACCTCGACGTACAAGGGTCACACCCTTGTGGGGAGAGGTCGTTGAAGAAGACGCTGATGCGCTGATTCCCAGCAGCTCTGCTCGGCCATCTCCGGTACCAGGCATCTCGTCCAAGGAGTGGTCTCTGCTCTGCATATCGATTTCCTCCGGAACACAGCGTCAAACCAACTACGCCAGAACCACAACCGCAAAGCAGGCAAGCGCCCGAACCTCTCTCCTGAGACCCACCAGGCTTTTATCCAAAACAAAATCATTTTCCGCCATACTCATTACAGCAGCAGCACTTCCAACAACCTGAAATAGGCTCCGTTGACTCACAAACACAAGTTGTGATGCCACACAACAACAACAAAAAAGGACAATGGTAAATCTAAGCTACAGACACAAAAAAAGGCAATACACCCAAGCCAGAGTACTCGGCGCCATCGAGTTCCTAAGAAGCAGCGACGTAAGCCGTCAGCATTGCCATTCAATTTGCCCTTTTTTTGAGAAATTCTAAACAGTACAGCAACAGTAGCAAGCTCCAGCGCAGTAGTCGGCCGTTCTTAATTGACATTGCAACCACCCGAGAGGACAATGGTGCGCTTAAACTAAGAACTCCGAACCCGCGTGCTACCATGCAAATTTTTCGTACTGCCTTTACCATATTACCGCATTCCTTCTGTGAATGCTCTGTATGCTTCCTACCATATCGTCAGTTTATGTCTAGCACATGAATCGCGTCTCACATGAATTTTGAGGCTCTTATTCAAGATTCAGTTCCGACAAAACGAATCATCTTCCCGTGCGTAGACAAAACAAAACTGTCGTGCTGCATTGAGCTATGGCTGAGTACGCAAATGTGCTCTAGATAAACAATTACAAATATGTACAGCAAAACATCTTAAACACTTCACATTCGACATCCGCCGTCGCACTTATTTGCTAAACAAGCTCCTCCTCCGCGGATGTAAAATCGCTCTAGCCGTTGCGGTCACAAACCATACACATCACATCTGTAACTTCCGCAGTATAACTATCCCCGTTAACGTCCACACAGGACATCTGCGAAGCAACAAACAAATAACTCCCGCTGGCATTACGAGCTCAAACTCACAAAGAATGCATAACCTACGGCTCACATACGCACATAGGCTAACTTGTAACTTGCGCTATTTACAAACTCATAGGATACACCCTGACATGAAAATTCTTTGCATTGCATCTCACTGACACGCAAGTCAAATATTGAAGACTATCAAAACTCTTGCGGTCATACGAGTAGCCCTTCAAACGTAGCCCTTTCTTTACTTCCAGGATTACATCGCGAACATTTGAGACGATCTCACACGTGTCTCTAAGCTCCCAACAAACAACACACTTTCCACTGCTTCTTCACAATGGCTAACAACTCAAACAACAATATTCGCGAAACAAATCGAACGTCTAGAAGAAAGCTACACAACAAAACTCGCAACAAGTTACATAATGACCACTGATCGCGGAGATCTCGAGACCCCATTCCCACAACTAAGAAAATCAAAACAAAAGTGTTCTAAGTGTCTCCATTCACGGCATTTGACCACCTATGTCTGTCTGGCCCTTTTTAGCCGTACTCGCGGGGGACGCGCACTGAACGTTTTTGTCAAACAGGAAGCACGAAGGATGACACACGTGTTCACCTCACTGCGGGGCACCACAACCGTCGCCAGCGTCTTCCCTCCGCGGCATTGTTCGACGGCTTCGCGGAGGGGCCTTACCCTGAACTCACGCGACAATTTACCGTGAAGAAGGCGGCGGTAGGATAACGGCCCCTGTCCGCGGCTGCTGACATGCCCCTCTGACCGTGCTCGATCATAGTGCGCTCTTTCCCTTCTCGCTCGTCGGCTCGCACGCGTCTTAGCCCAATTCTGCACGCGCGAAAAGCGCACCTTTCTCGCTCTCTTGCTTCCTCGCTCGACGTCTGATGTCAACCGCCCCGCGCTCCCTGCGGCATTACTTTTTCTATGACGCTTTTTACGTCTACTCCTCTTGCCTCTCCTTTTTGAGCCCTTCACTCGCATTTCTTCACTCTGAACAATCTCACTGTTCTTGCTAGCCGACCGATTCACGCAGTCCAATTTACTTACCGGCAGCTGATCTATTCTTTTGCCTTCCCGACTAACGGACAGCCTAGCACGCTTCGAAACAGTGCAGTTCGGTGTACTTGAGCTCCGCAGCTCGCATAACTGAGCGCTATCTGCACCTGCCTCGTCCTCCCTACAGTTTGCTTCGTCGCACTCTGCTAAACATGCACTGGCTTTCTCGTCTAGCGAGCTGACATAATCTTTAGCTTCGCAGGCAAGATCCACTTTCGCGACGCACTCCCTATGTATACGTGCCAGTTCGTCTGGGGCCTGCCTAGGCGCTTCCCTCTCATCCGATTGGCACGATACCTCGCAGCGTTCACTTTGGCCATGAACGGCCCCAACTACGACTTCGGCATCGTCAGCAGCTGACACCTTCCTTTCACCCGTGAGCGTGCTCTTACCCTCACACGTATCTGCACGAGCTTCCGCGACACTCCCTAGTGATGAATGCGCCTGATCGACCACCGCTGGCCTAGCTGATTCACAGACATTCCACTTGCACATCACCTTGCCGCGTTCACTTAGGCCATGAACGGCCTCAACTACCACTTCGGCATCAATAGCAGCTACTTTGATTTCTCTCGTGAGCGTACTGCTACCATCGCCCGCATCGGCACGAGCTTCCGCGACACTCCCTAGTGATGCATGTGCCAAATCGACTACAGCTGGCCTATCTGATTCACCAACATTCCATTGGCACATCACCTTGCCGCATTCACTTTGGCCTGGAACGGCCTCCACTACCACTCTGGTATTGTTAACAGCAGATAAACCCCTCACACTCGCGAGCGTGCTCTTACCCTCACACACTCGGGGATTGTTAACTGCTGATAACCCAGTTTCACTCGCTAGCGCACTGCTACCATCGCCCGCATCGGCACGAGCTTCCGCGACACTCCCTAGTGATGCATGTGCCAACTCATCCACATCCCATTGGCACATCACCCCGTCGCGCTCCATTTGGCCTTGAACGGCCTCAACCGCAAGCGCGTCATGTTCACTCGCTGATGAGCTTTCCTCCCGCATGAACACGCTGCTGCTCCTACGTGCGCTAGCCTTTTCTGCGACCCTGAACGGCACCGCACTCGCCACTACTCCGCACGTTTCGTGCGCTACGTCTATCGATGCACTACCGCTTTGCTGCTTCGCCTCGAACTGACGAACATCCAACTTCGTTAGCAAGCTCGACCTAACCTGCTCGTAGTCGTCTGCTTCCTCCTCTGTCAAACAGGCAATTATATCGGCAGCCTCGCACGGTAATAAAGTCTGCAAGCATCGCGGCCACATTCTTTTGGTAACACCCGCCTTCTCGCATGTTTGCTCGAAGTTCACCAAGTACCGACCTATGTCCTCTCCGGAGCGGTAGGGTTGCATAAGGTCCTCAACTTTGAACGGAATTCGTTCTGCTCCGCTAGATGCTTTGCTACCTCCTCTAATTCGAGCCTTGAGCAGCTCGAGTTCACGAAGCTTCATCTGAAGCTCCATTTCAAAACGCTTGTCCTCCCTTTCTTTCTCTTCAGCAATGCGTTTCTCATTTTCTTCTTCCTCAATGAGCTCCAGACACTCTGACAGCTCGTCATCGTCTGCCCCAAGGTTCTCGATAGCCTCGATGATCTTTGGCTTTCTAATTAGCTCCCGAACCTCCAAACCCATCCTTTTTGCTAACTCTAGCAAAAGCGGTCTTTTGAGTGCCTTTAAGTTCATGGTTGCCGCAAGTGCTGCTAATTCTTCACTAACACAAAAATACTACTACGTTCCCGTCCTCCAATTAACGTGGAACAGTAGCTACCGAAATCACCATCTTTGCTAACACAAATCAAAACAAAGCCTGGTAAAATCTCAGTGAAGAAAAGCCAAGCACTCACCACCCTACAGCCATGATCCCGGCGGAGTCGATTCCGACGCTTGCACCATCCGTTGCGGACCGCAAGGATCTCCCATGCCGACGTCGGACCTCCGGGTAACGAATCTCACCGCTGTCATCCAGTTGTTGCGACTGGCCTGCTGTATTAGCCGGCCAGCGGTTAGCGTGTCGCGGGGCGGCGGAGACGACTTGCAGGCACTTGGGATTCGGGAGCCGAGAACCGAGGCAGAGGTTGAGGAAAACTTAAAGACGTTTATTTACATATTTACAAGTGCGTTCTCTTCAGAGAGTTCTTCTCTCTCTGTCTATCTCTCGCTCTGTCTCTCTGGGTCCCGCGCTTTTTGTTGCCCGGACTTCTCCACCATTGGCTCCTGGGCGAGGGAGGAGGGAGAGGATGGGAGGTCTCCGTACTTGACCCGCCCATGGCCGTAATTACCAAAAGTCCGGGAAACGACGCCGGAGACGATCACATCACACGGCCACGTGCACGTGCGGAGACACACACCGGCAAACAGTTTGTGTGGCCCGACGCCGATAAGGTGGGCCCTCGCTGGACGGATCACTTCCAGATGTGCCGGACGGGGTCGACTCTTCGGCTCGGGACCAGACGTTCTTCTCGGCTGGCCTTCCTTCTGTGCTAACTAAAAGCGTTCGCACACACGAAGCACACCCGCACGTGCGGCACAGAAACTCATGTCCCCTGGCGGCGCCACACCGTCGCAGGCACACCTGCAGCAGCTTTGTAACACCTTTCGAGTCCGTGGAGCATGTCTGTACGGCGAACAACCGCTGGCTATCGAGAAATATGTGCTCCTCGTTATTCTGCACGCAAATGAAGAGTGCCTAATACTTATCAGTAACGGTTGTGCAAGATACCTGAAGAGGTATCTTGCGGATAGCAAAATACCTGAACAAGTGAGTGTAGCTCCCCAATTTTATTGCAGGTGATGCCGTCTCTGCTGAACGCCCAGCAGCAGTTGGTCAGTATCCTGGGCGAGCACGCCGACAGTGGCGTTGAGGTGGACATCCATAGCCTGTGCGAACGATTCACCTTCGACGTGATTTGCAAGGCCGCTTTTTGCTTGGACACGAACGTACAGAGGAATCCTGACAACCCCTTGTTCAAGAAAGCTATCACCGTCGTTCCGAATGTCAATTCCGGTTTCCTCTATCACCTCGGCCGTGAGTGAGAAGTCTGGAACTTACCAACGGACGTAACTGCGCAAAATTAGTTTCATCAAATCGAAAGACGAGTGAGAGAACAAAATGACTTGAAGGGTATTCGCACTGTCGAATTGTAGTGAAAACAGCAGAGGGAGCAAAAATGATATCCAATAGAATATTTGTATAAGTAACACCATTACCAGCATTGGTGAAAGAAAGATTTTTCTAACGGAGCTATACCTTCAATGGCTCCAGCTGAAGCTCCACGTGCTATTTATCATTTTTATTAGTATGGACGACCTACCTCATTTCATCGTATTCTAATGGCTGCAACTATTTAACTGCGTATAACTCAGTTTAGTTGTTTGTTGTTTTGTGGAGTTTAACGTCCCAAAACCAGTTCTGATTATGAGAGACGCCGTAGTGGAGGGCTGCGGAAATTTCGACCACCTGGGGTTCTTTAACGTGCACTGACATCGCACAGCACACGGGCCTCGACATTTCGCCTCCATCGAAATGCAGCTGCCGCGGCCGGGATTCGATCCCGCGACCTTCGGATCAGCAGCCGAGTGCCATAACCACTAGACCACCGTGGCGGGGCAACTCAGTGTAGTTAGTTCGTACACCTGTAGTGTTTGGTATGCTATATGTTTGCTATGCCATGTTTGCGAAAACCCGTCGGTGCACTCTGTCGAGCACGTTCAATCGCTTTTTGTCTGCACACATCATGCATCATGTCAGTCATCGTGAATTGATACTGTATAAAACGAATGATCGACTGCTAAAAGGTGTCTCGTGAACAAAGACAATTTGGAAAGGCTCGTCTCAATATGAATCAGGGTTATATTTATGTGTGGAGGAAACCCGTGCACGCGCGGGTAACACTGTAGACAGTTCTAATTCTTCGGCGTGCAGGAGATGGCAGGGCATCCCTCCTTGAAATATATGGCAGTTCAGGCCTGTTATTTGTGTCGTTCGCAAAAGTAGGATCTGCGCTATAAGATTTTTACTCAAGCTGCCTGTTGAAGGCCTTAGGCAGCTCCGGCGATTTTTCACTGTCAACTGATCGGAATGAAATTTTCCATATGTATTCTCCTCGGTACTTTAATAATATATGCAAAACAAGGCGGTTGCACGTAATTTAATTTTCTTACAAGTGCATTTTTTACAAAAATTGCGAATTCCCTTGCGGGCCACCCTGCGTTTTTGACGTCATCACTTCCAACAGTGCCTACCGGAACAATCGGGCCTTCAAAAGCAAAACGGTGATACTTCAGCGCTCAAATCGTGGCTGACAAATCATCCTTCATAAAATCTCGCATAACTCAATAGATCGTCCTGTGACTTCGCCGCTGTCATTTTTCCGGCACCAGCTCCCTTATTTCTGATGGCGGGGAGGCTGTGACGTCACCACACTCCACGAAGCGTCTACCCATTTCGGTGTTGGGATGAACACACCTTGTAGTCGATTATTTAAAGTTATTGATGCGTTTCCGAGCAAACTGAACCACCCTGGCTTCTCTACAGGACTCGAAAAATAACGATATCAGAACATGTTGAAAAAACCGCTGGAGTTGCCCTTTAACGTGTCACAGAAGTGCGCTCACAAAATTTTATTCAAGCAGGCACTCTCATGCCTTTAAAAAAATATTGCATTGCTCAAAATGTGCAACAGATATTTGTAGCCGTACCTCCGTTTGGAGCTACACTAAGCAACTAAATTTCTGGCGTCCCTGTTTTCTGTTCAGAAAATTCAATAACATCGCACGCCGGAGCGCGGATACTCCGCAAAGATATTTTTTAAATCTCCTAGCATGAAAATCAGGTACTGATAATCTCTAAGATTGGGCAATGATGGCCAGAATTTCTTCGAAGTCGGCGCTGCTTTTAACTTATTTCGCTCTCGAGGTTTTAAGAATGTAGTGCAACTACTCGTAACAACCTATAAATATAATTACTTTCTTGTGCTTGACTAAGCCAAGGAACCAGAGATATGATTTGAATTTTATCTCAATAGCATAGTCAGGGCGTGGTGCCTCAGATCATAAGACATATTCTTTGAATTGCGTTTCATTTCAGAGAACCTCTACCACTGGCCATGGCTTCTCCGCTTACGTTCCAAGGTTTTAAGGGCCTTCTACACCAACCCCCTTGCTGACATGACAACAAAGGCAGCAGATATTATCATGTACCGGAGAAAAAATCCCCAGGTTTGTGTAATGCTATTGTCACGTGATTGTGACGATTCGGAAGCAGCAGAACTCAAGACGACGCCAGGTGACCTGTATAGTGGGGAACCTGTGCCCCGCAAAAGAAAGCCGATGACAATGCGGAGCAACAGCGCTGTGAAGGACGCAAAGAGTGACAAACGGCGAAATGCGCCGGCTTTTATACACACGTCATACGCGTTCTCGCATTATCGCTGAAATTCTAGGAGACACTCAAGTGTGCGCGTCAGATATGCGAAGTTTCAAGAACGGTCAACACCGTTAGCGAAGCGACATGCAAGATAAACGCAACAGAAAGTGATAACAGCACTCCCCGCAAAGAGCCGAAACAAGCGCGCATGTCAGAGCAAGGGGATAATGACGCTGAACTCAAACAAACCAAAACAACCGTACGTGTCACTATCGTGGTAAGCGGGGCATCTACATAGAGTTTCCTATTAAAATACTAGAGGGAAAACTGGCGCTAGTGTCTATGGGAGTTGCAAACAAGGCGGTCAAGCCAGCATGGGAATGATGGGTATGACATGGATTTGCCTAGTCTTCGTTCTTCTGGCTTCATATGGTTTTGCCACTTCAAAAAAATAGGTCTTTTAGGAAAAATATTGCAATAAAACGGAAGATTTTGGAATAACTATGTGCTTGCGCAGGTACTAGTTGCTTTTTCGCGATTAGAAAACTACGGAAGGCTCAGAAATTTAGCAATATTTTGCAATATCCCAATGTTGCCTCCTCTGCTTGGCCCAGATTTAGCTGCGTCCATACAGGTTTAAGTTCCAGATGTAGGTGTGTTCGAACTTAATATAAAGCTTTTTGCTCTTGTAAGTGTCGTGCTGACATTTTCAAATATGTAAAAGGTAGACGTGTCTTCTAAATATAACAAACCGGCTTTCGCTCGCTTCCTCTAGTGCAGGGCACTGTATTTTTACAAACTCTATGCATGAGTCAAGCCCCTGCGCGAGGCTGTAGCAGGAGCGGAGTATCGCCCATCGCTTGGTGGTTGGTTTTGTGAAAAAAACGTGGTGTTAAATAAATAACCGTACCGTCAAACTCCATCGGAAACTGCGCCTGAGCTTTGAGCTGAGCTGAATTTTTGAGCGTCATCCGCAGGCGCGTCTGCCTATCGTCCGCTGGGCGCCTACTAAGCACGATAACTGTGCGCCTGCTTGGCACGTTCGGTCGTCGTTGAATTAATCGGACAGCGGATTTGAAATGCCGTAGTACCAGATATACGAACGCCCTTCTGACAAGGGCTGTATGTCAGCCGTGAAAGCGACCCTGCGATTACAGATTCTATCGTATCTGATACAAAAAAGAAAAAAACAGCGAAACCGCATCGATAAGGTTCGCGAGACGCAGCGCGAATATTTCTAAAGTTGGGTAAAGTACCGCTGCAAATAATATGTGTAGCCATCCATCAACAAACATAACAACGAAACACTGCATGGCACCTCATCGTTGCAAACGACATTGGTACATGCGACAGTCTGATGATCCCTAGCAGTAAAGCCAGTAAAGCGTACTACTACAGCCGCTCCCTTCGTCGCGTAAAGAAAAAGTGTAGTAACGTCACTCGCGTCACTGAAGTTAAAAACAGGAATAAACAAATCCAACAAAACGTTTGAAGCCGCAGGCTGGAAGACTAGGCAAATCCATGTCATACCCATCATTCCCATGGCATCTTCACGATCGCAGCGCCAGTTTTCCCTCTAGTATTTTAGTAGGAAACTCTATGGGCATCTACACTTGGGTTCATGTTTCAGCTATTTTCCAGGCATTACTTGCAGGACGAGCGTACACCATTGAGTTGACGACTATTTATAGGCTGCGCAGTAGCGAGGCCCAGATTATTAACCCGCCCTGAATGACTCTTTAGATCAATCTCATTTTATGCCCGTCGAAATAGGGGAAAGCAAAAGGACCGTTGTGTTCATCATTTGGATAGAACGGAGCCAGGTGAAAGTCCGCAGAACAAACAAAGGAAGCACTGTTGTAGAAGGACTGTGGGCAATACAAATTTAACAAAGAACGAAGAAAAAAAAAACGAGGGAACCTTGCCCTATCCGTGACATGGGGGCAAATGAACTGGGCATGTTTGTGCCTTTCTTTCTCGCCCTTCGAGCAGTCTTGCTTTCCCATTTGTTTCGCTTCTTTTCCTTACTTCCTTTCTATCGTTTCCTTTTTACTTTTCGTTCCTTCGTTCATTCGCCCTCTGCATGTTTTTTTTTCCTTTTTTTCTGCTTCGGTAGAAAATCCAAAGGATGTATGTGGCTCATATATGCACATAGCTTCTTAATTTGCCGAGTGTGTAGAGCACAGCGTGCTCCCGTTACGGGCGCGTCCCTCTTAGCGGTATGTGTGCCATGCACATACAAGCCCGCTTTAGAGCACACGTATAATGAATTTGATATTTGAGTTTGTAGAGTGCATGTTGTGTTTGCGCTACCACTGTCTCTAGACGCTGTCCAATTCGTTAATTTCTCATTGCCCATTCTAATATCAAAAATTACCGTGGCTGAATCGGTTGGCGCGCCGACTTTGACAGCCTGGTGGTCGGTGATTGGAATACGCATCCAGAAGGCCCATATTTATTTTCGCACCACCTGGTATTTCGCGCATGCCAACGCCTGCCGCTTCAAAGATGGCGACACAATTCACGCAATGCAAGCTTCACCTAAATAAAAAATTCGATTGATCGCTGTGGTTTTACGTCCCAAAACCAGATATGAATATGAGAGACGCTGTAATGGAGGGCTCTGGAAATTTTGACCACCTGGGGTTATTTAACGTGTACTGACATCGCACAGCACACCATCACTATTCATTTTTTTTTCAATTCAATATTCATCTCTTCGTGAGAATTCTCCATGAGCCATTAACACATGCCGAATTTGTTGTGAAGAATTCTCAAGGCGGAAAGACGCTTCTATCTTACACGGAACAGAATGTGAAGCAAAACTCTGCTAACATGGAAGGAATTTGAATTCTATAATCTTACTAGAACTGGTGTTGAAAAATATGTTTGCTAAACTCTTGGCAAGGTAAGGTAAGCAGTCATTCTCAGGTCTCTCTGCAGGTGTATAGACATAGCATAAGAATCGAACTTCGTCTTGCCTGCTGCAGACTGGGAGCAATATTGATCATTCACCCTAAGAAGTACCAGGGATACATGTGTGTACATAGCTGATACGGTGGTGCGCCTTCTTTTGCAGGTAAGAGTACCGGACATGGCCCAAATTCTCCTGGATAACCTTGTCGACGCAGAAGTTACTGAAGTCCGAAAATCTGCAGTTCCCAAAGAGAGCGAAGGTATCATGCAACCTTGACACTCAAACAAACATAGCTGTGTCTCGTAGGCATCCTAATGAACACAATGCAGACCACCGAGGGCATATTCATATTTGTTATACTGTTTCTGTGGCGACTAGTGGCCTCGACAAGTCACCAACGCTCAAAAACGTCTTTGAAACTACCAAGTGTATAGCGAAATGATATCTCCTTGATACGGTAATTCTTATTTCTTTTTCTTCACTTTATTCTTGTGACATATTCGTGCACATGGATTGTCGCACGTAGTGAAGCGCATGTGACAGCGCTGCTTACAGTACTTCTGATATGCGGTAGCATCGGCGAGTCAGTGCCTCAGAAAATGCCTAGACGCAGTTGAGAATGAGCAAAAAATAGCAGTAACAATAAGAAAAGCTAAATCTGCGGCACTTACCCTGCGAACAAAATTGGGGTAAGCGACATGTGTACATGTCGTGCATTTTTCCAGCTTGATAAAGAGGTAGCTTACCAAACTGGCATGGTTTCGCTACTACTCTGACACTGCTTTCTCATTAGTGCGACAAAAATATAAGAAAAATTACCATCATTAAACGAAAACGAAGATATATACTTAAACGAGTTTTCGGAAATTTAGAAACAGTTGCTCTTCACGAGAGACGCTCCTGAGTGACCAAGAGCTTATCAGTGATATTCACGAGGTAAATTGTTCCACTGCCTTATTCTTTTTGCGAAAAAGGAGTGGTAAGAAGTGTTGTTCTGGAGATATAGGCTAAAATTATATTGTTCTCACAACGAGTGGATATCTAACCTGCATCCAGAAGACAGTTGTACGTACCGACCGATGCCTGTGTCAATATATATATTCGGTGAATCAGTTTGAACTTTCGTTTCTGACTACGTACACGCAGTACATCGTACCCAAAAGCGATCTTCATTGCTGAAACACCAGAGTGCAGGCTGTAATTCTGAAAAAGAAATCGGCACGCTAGATAATATAGGCCAATGGTCGATATGCCCCTCACGCGTCTGCGAGGGTTTCCGTAGGCGAGGAGCGCCATCATCGAAGAGCCGCGGAAACCGAGCGAATGGCATCACAATGTCGAGGCGAATATTACCAACCACCTAGCCGCAGTATCATTTCTAAAGGTTCCTTCTCCATCGGCGAGATTTGATGCAGAATCTGTGTAAAATGCCGGAAGTCGACGAGGGAGGCCAGGGTACACGGAAGTAGAGAAGGCAGACACGAAAGCTCGGCATGCTGAAGCTATGCGACGAAAGCCGCTCGGGGAGGCTGAATTGCAGACACAGTAGTCTGAGGCAAAACGACAGCACCGGGCTGTGGAACTTTATTTTAGAACAAGGGAGGCCGAGGCGATGTGCCGATTTGTCATTACAATTACTTGGCTAGGCGACTGAAGAGGATGGCAAGCGAGTAGAGCGCGATGGGAGTGCATCGCTATCGCGTTCAACTCCCAAGGTGAAGAATAAGGGTCCGAAAATTTGTTATTATTATTGTAGAGAACGCCACTGACAACGAATTATCTGTAATGACTTCTTGCTAATGCGTTTCTTTCCCAAGAAGCTCCACTGCCACAAGAAATACTGAATCGACTGGCTTCAAATGGCATGGCGGTATTCATTGGAGGGCAGGTGTTACTTTCAGCCGCTCAGACGGCAACAAGTCGAGAGATTCATCGGCTTTTCTGTTGGCAGATATGAACCCGCCAAGGTGGTTATGACTAACTGGTTTTATGTTATGGGGAGATACCCGGACGTGCAGGAGAAAATGCGCCAGGAGGCGCTTGAAGCATTTGCAAAAGAGGTAAGCTTCCACACATCTTTTTCGTTGTTCTTGTTGTTGCTTTTCTCATATGGCGTGTTTCTTGTGGCGACGTATAAATAGCGTGAGTGTTGGAGAAATGGCAGCCGCTTTTCTTTAACAAATGATCACATCACTGAGGCTGCCTTCTTCGCTATCAATTTCTCTCGCAAGGGATGAATGCTTTCTAAATGATTATCGCGGAGCCAAGCAAGTGTAATTGTTGTATACCCTGATGTTTCTCTCAGAAGCAATACTGACAAGCCTGTGCTGCTCAGTGTGCGCCCAATGAGTCACCTTTCACTTAACTTTAGCGAAAGTGCACGCGTTGTACTGCGTGTAACACAGCAGTGTTGGTGTCAGCCTAAATGAAATACATGCGCACAAAACGACTGGAAATACCCTAGACACATAGAAGGACCGACACCACAGGAAAAACACATACAAGTTACATCTATTATAACGCTGCCTGACAATGCAGCTTCTTTTGGAAGCGGCAAGCGATTCGCTGATGTCACGTTCTCTACCAAACGCGAAGGACCACGAGCACGGAGAGTCGGTTCCTTTCAGGCGTTCACTTCCTTTCGAGACGCACCACGACAGTCAATTTATTTCTTGTATACAAAGCAGCGGCCCTTGCCTCACAAATCTGTCCCCTTGCTCCTTGAGGTTGAGAAGGCTGCCAGCACTTCCTGTACGTGGCATCTCCCCTGTTGGGATGTTGGTGTGGAGGTCGAGCCGTCTCCCTCCCTCGTTTGCGCGCTTCCAGTTCGACGGTTCCATATCCCGACTCGAAGGAAGGTTGCAGTTGTATGGAGTGGACTCGGAGACCCATGACGTTTGCGAAGAAGATAGATGTCTATTTGCATGACGATCAGTTAAGGCTACTTGAGTGCGTTTGCGCTCGTATTTTATGCACTGATACGTATAAGTGTCTCCAATAACACTTCTGGTGTTATCTCCGTCATCGAAGGGAGGAGGTCATGCCCCGCCTCGTTTGCTTCTCCGCTGGATAGGGTGACGGGACCCCGTTTGCACCAGGGGATTCCTCGAGACGGGGTAAAAAGTGCAGTCCGGCGAACATGCTCACTAAAAACAAACACGGCACAAATAAATGCAATCTTCCCAGTACACCCAGTCACATCTATTTTTCGCAACGGCGCGCTCCTCTCACCCTCGCGCAACTGTAGATCCAGCTGGGCAGCACTGGCAGCAGGTCGCAGTGTCCTGTGCACTGCTGCGCCACTACCGCTTCATCTGTGCAGTCGAGAAGTTCTTGTCACAAAAGAAGCGGCACAAACGCACACACAAGCACAGCTGCACATACAGACGGTCCACGGTTCGCTTAAGCTTCCTGTGCGTCACCGCAACAGTGTTCGATTCCGGCTGCATTCAAGGTCCAAGAAAACCATCGAACCCAGTCGTCGCGACAGCGTCGAAAACAATGCCACTGTCTCCTTCGAGACGACTGATCAACTGCCACGGGTTAAGGGTTTCTCTGCAAATATCTGTCACATGTATCCTGAGATGTTACTTTAAAGGTGGATTCACACGAGGGAACGGAGGAGGGATTTTCGCAGCCGACGGCGCATCACGTGACGCGCGCGTCATGGAAACTCGCCGCCCTCGCTTCGTCCGGCCTACTCCGCTCGCGGCACGGATGGAAAAATGTGTCGCCGCTATTTCCATCCGCCCGTTTGACGGTCGTCAGCTCTCGATCGAGAGGATTCAGCGTTAAATCTGTCAACATTGGTCGGGTTGGCGTGGCCTAGGAAGCAGGCTGCCGGCTCAAAATCGCGTGTTTTTGTTTTGCGACAACGACCGAATAAGTTTTGTTGTGCGACATTGGAATATGCGAGTGGTTTTCCCGGCCGGAACCGAGACAAGCGTTGCATAAGCGTTGGAGTCGAGAGTATGCACGAGGATTGCGCGAGCCGCGCTCCGGCTGTGTGCATGCGATGTATCCGCGGCTGCGCCGGATTGAACTGATCACGTGATTATTCGGTCCGCGGAGAAGCGGGATTTTGCCCTCGCGTGTGAATCGGCCTTAAGCGAATACGCAGTGAACGCTGCGTGAACGCAAAAACTGCAGCATTTTAAATCGTACGGTGAAGTCCCTTGATTTATCCGCAGCAAGGAGTAAGTAATGCTGGAAAGATGCAGTGTTCTGCCCAGGAATACAACCGCCCAACCGCTCAGCCCAGCAATACAACCGCGCCCAGCCCAACGCGCCGACGATAATTCGGTGAGCAGCTAAACAAACCGTTTTTCTTATAACAGATAGTAAAATGTGTTAGCTACTAGCACGACTACATATTCTCATATTCTCATAGTATTCCGCACAGACAGGAAACCCATGCATGCGACGCTGGACATAACCAACCGACGGTCTCCGATAATAGCAACTCGTAAGAAACGGACGGAGAAAATAGATAGACAGATAGCTCGATAGATAGATTCATGGCGAAATCAACATTGCAAGCGCAATAAGGAATATAAATTACTCCTTGATTACTCCGTGCCTTCAGACAAGCCGTACACTACTAACCTTTACACAAATCTTTTAGCTGGCCGAAGAAATTCGGACGAAGTTAACAGTCTGAATCCACTTCCTATAAGGAATGTGCGCGATAATATGCCTTCACCGCCGCAATAGATAGTTTGCGTGTCTTTCCTGGGGTGTATGTTTGCGTGGATGTGCCGCTGTATATAGATATGTGTGTATGTATCTGTGTGACTGCTACCTCCTGATGCCTATATATTTCCATTTTGTCTTCGCACGTCCATTCCGGCATAGGAAATTATAGATTTCATTACTCATTACACATCATGCAACCGCGACTTACAACCAGCGATTTGTTTTGTTTTTCCGTTTACGTACGTCGCAAAAAATAAAAAAAAATACTTATGTTTTACCCACGTGGAAAGTCGCAATAATTTCTTTTACCCCAACTTCTACAACGTTCGCGCTACGCACGGAATGTGGTGCGCGAAAACATACCCGATTAGCTACAACGGCGCAGTAAAAACCGCTCGCTAAAACACGACTTTCCACGCGCGCCCAGCTACCTGTCAGAGCAATTTTAATAACCATGACGTCCTGGATGTCGCGATCAGCAAAACTAGATAATCGCGGACATTTTGAGACCAAATACTGTACAAAATAATAACGCGCATAGAAGTTATCGCGCATGAAATGCTTTGTAAGCGTGTACGTTTAACGATGCGGAACCGCGGCTACTGAGACCGCCGAGGGTCACAGGTTCGACCCCCCCCCCCCCCCTTTTTCTTTCAAGGATGGTTGTCATAAGCTCGAGATTACGTCGGTAGGGAGTCCTGGCGACGGTTGGACACGTGAAAGGCCTTCAGTCGTTCAAGTGCCGTTTACAACTCACTCCTACACCAGAACAGGAATTGGCCGCCCTGGTGAAGTACTTGGCCACCACCTCCCACACGATGTCTACAATTAAAACCTCGCCCTCAGTGTCCATCAGCTGCAGAACATCTGTCCACGGCGGCGGTCAGCTCTGTGAAGCAGCAGAGGGCGGTAACAACCACTGGACCCGGACAGGCCGCCACTGGAATCTAAACATTGGAAAGTTGAATGCAAGATCCCTCTCAAGCGAAGCTAGATTAGCGGAATTACTCGAGGAACTAGAGGGAGTTAATTGGGACGTCATTGGCCTTAGCGAAGTTAGGAGAGCAGGCGAAGTTTACATAGTCTTAAACAATGGACACGTACTCTGCTATAGAGGATTACCCGAAAAGAGAGAATATGGCGTTGGATTCCTAATCCACAAAAATATAGCGGGCAACGTAGATGAATTCTACAGCATTAACGAAAGGGTATCATCCGTCGTAATAAAACTAAATAAGGGGTATAAACTTAAGATAATCCAGGGATATGCGCCAACAACGAGCTACGACGACGAACAAGTAGAGCAATTCTACGAGGATATCGAATTAGCAATAAAGTGCGGACGCAATACACAGTAGTCATGGGGGATTTCAACGCAAAAGTAGGAACGAAACAAAGTAGAGAGCAGGCGATAGGCAACTACGGCGTCGGCCATAGGAATAACCGTGGGGAAATGCTAGTACAATTTGCCGAAAGGAACCAGCTTCGAATAATGAATACGTTCTTCAAGAAACACAAGAATAGGCAGTGGACGTGGAAAAGCCCTAACGGGGAAACAAAGAATGAAATCGACTTTATAATGTGCGAACAACCAGGTATAATTCAAGACACAGAAGTAGTGGGGAAGATAAAATGCAGCGATCACAGACTAGTAAGGGCAAAGATTGTACTTAACCTAAAGAAAACAAGAACTAAATTATTTACTAGAAAAAAATGTAATGTAGAGGTAATCAGAGCGAAAGACGACGAATTTAAAGTCACCCTAAGCAACAAGTTCGAGGCCTTAGACGAAAACGGTGACGATTTAGAACAAATAAACAAAACCATAACGAAAACATTCCTTGCAACCGCGATAGAAGTCGGGGTAAAACAACAAAGCAAGCAAAAAGTAAGCTGTCCCAATCTACCAAGGACTTAATAAAAAAGCGCCAACAAATGAAAGTAACTTCATCAAAAGATAAGATAGAATTCGCAGAACTATCGAAATTGATCAGTAAAGCCAGGCAAAGAGATGTAAGAAACTTTAACATGAGAGAAATAGAGAAAGCAGTAGAGAAAGGCACCAGCATTAAATCGGTCAAAAAGAAACTGCACTTACAACAAAACAAAATGCATGCGCTAAAAGATAAACAAGGTAACATCATCAACAGTTTCACCGAAATAGTAAAGGTAGCAGAAGATTTCTACTCGGAACTGTGCAGCTCTCAAACAGACCATACAACCTTAATAGAAATGGAACCAGAGGAGAACACCGAAATTCCATGTATAACCGCTGACGAAGTCAAAAAGCTGCCAAAGGCATGTCCCGCGGTAAAGCAGCTGGTGACGATGGTATAACAGCCGACTTGATCAAAGACGGATGAGATATTGTACTTGAAAAACTTGCATCGCTCTTCACGAAATGTATCAAGACATGTAGCGTACCGCGCAGCTGGAAAAATGCTAATATAATCCTTATCCACAAGAAAGGTGACATAAAGGACTTAAAGAATTACAGACCAATCAGCCTACTCCCAGTAATACACAAGCTATTTACAAAGGTAATTTCTACGAGGATAAGAGAAACACTCGACTTTCACCAACCGAGAGAACAAGCTGGTTTTAGGAAAGGTTACTCGACAATGGACCACAGCCACGCTATCAACCTGGTAATTGAGAAGTACGCGGAATATAACAAACCTCTTTACATGGCGTTTATCGACTACGAGAAAGCATTTGACTCCATAGAAATACAAGCAGTTCTAGAAGCTCTACATAGACAAGGGGTACCTGGCGTATACGTGAAAACCATAAACCACATATACAAAGATTGCACAGCCACACTACTCCTACATGAGAGAAGCAGAGAAATCCCGATCAGTAGAGGTGTGAGACAGGAAGATACAATATCCCCGATGCTATTCACTGCACGTTTAGAGGAAGTCTTTAAACGTCTATACTGGGAAGAAAAGGGCATTCGAATAGACGGAGAATATCTAAACAATTTAAGATTTGCAGACGACATTGTGCTCTTTAGCAATGGTGGTGACGAATTACAAAACATGATTGATGACCTAAACAGGGAAAGCATTAAAATTGGATTAAAAATGAATAGGCAAAAGACCAAAGTTATGCTCAATAGCTTAGCTAAGGAACAGGAATTTAAAATCAATGAACCCTTACAATGTGTAAACGAATATGTATATCTGGGACAGTTAATATCAGGAACTTCTACCCAGGAAAATGAAATTCTCCGTAGAATAAGGCTGGGCTGGAGCGCATTCGGAAGGCATTACGAAATCATGACCGGACACTTACCGCTCTCATTAAAGCGAAAAGTATTCAATCACTGCATTCTCCCAGTACTAACGTACGGTGCAGAAACATGGAGAATAACGAAAAAACTAGAGATGAAACTAAGGAGCACGCAACGTGCAATGGAAAGAAAAATGATAGGGGTAACGCTAAGAGATAAAAAACGAGCGGAATGCATCAGAGAACAGACAGGAGTAGCCGATATTATCTTATCAATTAAAAGAAAGAAGTGGACCTGGGCAGGACATGTCATGAGGAGCAAGGGTAATAGGTGGACAGTAAGAGCGACGGAATGGATACCACGAGAGGGAAAACGCAACAGAGGTAGGCAAAAGGTTAGATGGAGCGATGAAATTAAAAAAGTTTGCGGGCATAAAGTGGAACCAACTCGCTCAGGATTGGGTGGATTGGAAATCGTTGGGAGATGCCTTCGTCCTGCAGTGGACCTAAACAGGCTGATGATGATGATGATGATGTACTTCAATGCCCGTCCACGATCACATTGCACACAAGGCTCAAGGTGCAAGAAAAACGAAATATACGAAAGCAAAGAAGTACAAACCTAAAAACACTGACGCAATAAAAGAGCTGTGGTTAGTACTCGGCAAAATACTGAATTTTGATCGCAAATAGTGCCTAGGAGCCTGGTCATTTGATGAACGAGGCTGGAACGCACCATGTCTTGAAAGGTAGCCAAATACACGAATTACACTGAATATTTGATAATCGGACACTGCACACAGTTAAGAAGCAGAAAAACGAACGCGGAGTTCTTTCCCTCTTACACTGCCTTTTTTTGTGAATGTTTTCTTGTTACTTGCTTTGGTACATCTCTGCCCGCTTGGGCAATCGTAAACATATAACAGCGTAAGTTTTCGGTCACTCTCATTTCGTGTATTGGGTACTTTACGATTAATTTTCATGTGTAGGTAACAAACCCTATCGTTTCTATAATTACTACCTGAGTGCCAATGTGTGGCCTTGTTTTCTTCCTGCTGCAGGGCGACCACCTATCTCTGCAAACTCTAACGACGCTTCCTTATTCAAACCAAGTCATTTTCGAGACCATGCGTCTCTATCCGGCAGCAGTCATGTGAGACATTTTACTAAACACTTTTTCTGCATATATTAAAAGCAACTTCGACAATTTTCCGATGTCCAAGGACCCCAATAAAATTTACAATTAACGCACTGCTCTCAACTGGAGTAATCAATAGGCATAGCCAAGCTCTTCCAACTCAGTCTTACTGAAGAAAACTTTTCAATATTTTTAGTGGATTCCTATGTAGTCCACCCTTTGCTTTGAACGTCATTACCTACATCGTGGCGTACCCAAGCAGGCAGGCAACGAAATGCAAAATGCTTATCCTTCAGCATAGAAATCGTAGCTGTGAAGTCTCGGAAAGCGGGCATAATTCGATAGGTGGTTGGATAACAATGCCACTTCGATTTCTCTGAGAGCAACGCCACGTCACTAACGGCCAGGAGGCTGTGGCGACATCGCATACTCTGCACGAGGCGTCTACCCATTTTCGTTCGAACGCATCCTTCATGTTGTTATGTCATATTAGTGCTCAGGTTCTCAGCTAACTGAATGACCCTGCCTGCTACACGTGTTACAGTGGGAAAAAGGCGATATAAGAATATGGCGAAAAATATCTCCGGAGATCTCCTTCATGATAGCGTGACACAAGTGTGTGTCTCTTAAAACACTGGCCATAAAATCGATTAGTGCAACTCTGGTTTATCGACAACAAGGCGGCAACCATCGAAATCCAGCGAGCAATTTTTGAGCGTGGACTTTCCGTCACACATTTCGATAGGGATGAGGCAATAAATTACTGACAAACATTCATCACAGAAATAACATGGCGCGAGGTTGCTAGAAAGGAATTGTTGAAGTGTTGCCCTAACCTAGCTTACTATGAAGGCAGGCTATGTCAACAAGGCAGACTGAGTAAAATGTGAAGAAGCTAAAACTTCGAAGATTTTGTCCACAATCAGGAGAAATCACTGCTACTTTTCGCTGCAAATGACAAGGTCTGACAGCAATTTGACCGCGCCTAAATGAAGGACAGCTGCGGCTGGAACGTATATAACAGTTGAATGCACCATGTCCTAAAGACTTTAAAAGCAAAAAGAAGTAGGCAGGGATCTCGTAGGTGAAATAAGCAAGCTACGCAGTGTTACGGCGGACATGCACGATAGCTGAGATCTATTGAGCTGCACAACGCCTGAGGTGTCATAGGTAGGGAACACGTGCCATAGGACTGATAAGTAATGTTTATAAATATAAAAATTATCCCCATAGAGCGACGACACGGAGTTCTGACGACGATTATCGTTACGGAAAGTACGTCATCAAGAAAGGCACCTCTGTTATGGTTCCTACATACCAGCTGCATCATGATCCAATGTACTGGAACGAGCCGGAAAAGTTTGACCCGGAAAGGTTAGTACACATTTATGATATTAAAGGGCAGAGCACTGAGTATAAAAGAGTTCGTCTATTTCCGCACGAATCAGCAGAAGGAACTCTGAGCGGGCTCTTCTAGCTTACGAACGTATTCTCGCTATACAGTGCCGTGCCGATGAATTCGAGCCGTACAACTCAACACCGACCACGCTTAACTGTTCATTCAATGTCCTTACTAGATGCTTCTATTGTGGCAGCAAACAATATGTAAATAGGACGGACTTTATTCGCTACTCAGCTGGCGCGAATTCGGCTAATAGAAAATGGACAACGGTTTTCCAGCTTGACCAACAAAGCAAGCGCTTCGGCTGATGGCAATCTTAAACAAGCCCTGTCACAGCTTGATATAGCTGCTGTACACCTGAATTTTCAGCTGATTCTCCTTTTCACGCCTAATATTTCAGTAATCAGCACATCGACTAGACTTTGAGCATGTGCTCTGTATCCCGTCTTGATTTGGCTTCTCGAGTGCTTATATTAGCAATAATTGAAACGGCGCTTATAGGGTAAGTATGCGCTGAACGTGTGATGGGACTGTCTATGCAGTAGAGTGCTGTAGTTAAAAAAAACATAAGCGAAGATCATGGTACTTGGTTGAACTAAAGCAAGCGCTAGCCTAGGTTGCGACAAGACAAAATAGTCCTGTTGAAGAGGGGATACTGCGAAGCTCTTGTTCACAATGAAGCTGATCGCTTGAGGGGAACGTACTCAGTAGCCCCTTTCCACTCATCTTCATTAACAAACGGTTCAGAAAGTAGATTATTTCGTCTTCTCTTGACGTCAACGCTTTGCGTTATTTCAACGAGACACCCATGATACGATCATTTGTTTTCGGGCTACGACATTCTATCTCGTAAACAGCCACATAATACATTTAGGACGCATGCGTATAAAAAAAACGTTCTTTTTATGCAAGAAGACAATTATGCAGCCTAGCTATGCTGAAAATGATGTCCTGGATGACTTAATGAATACGCTTTCTACTTCCACCAAAACACCGGCGTCACAAAATTATATATGATTTAGGATGATTCAATAGAATGAATGGCCTTTAATATAGAACCTGACATTCACAGCACTTTCTGCGCGCAACTTACCGCGCTTTGCAAGCACTTTTTGCCAAACTAGTTTCTCACTACTTGCTCACATGGAGCTCCAAATTAGAATTAGGTGTGAACGTTTTCACGCGAACCTGTCGCTCTGAAGTCTAGCCAGTTTCCTGAATGTGAAATCTCGAAGGGGTCCGATTTGAGCCGTAGACGTACGTCTACGCCAGCGCTTTCCTGAGCGCAAGCCAGCAGTAGCTGGTTCAAGTCGAATCAAACCGGCCTGCAGCGGAGTTGTGATTCCCGGGTAGCGGTACAAAGAAAAATTGTTATAAAAGGTTGTGCTAATAACAAACTTGTGGTGTTCTACGTCCCGAAACCACGATGTGATTTGAGAGACGCCGTATAGGGAGGCTTCGCAAATTTCGACCACCTGTGGTTCTTTTGCCTGCGCTGACTTACAAAAATGCCGTAGTATGGCGATATCAGGAATTGGGCATATGTGGCTATATAGCACGGGCCCGTGGCCCTATTTGCCCAAATCATGATAAAGACATACAATGAAAGACCAACATGAGGAATGCCATGTAAGATTCTGATACCTAATGAGCAAATACAGCTTCGCACGGACACGTGCCAGATAAGTTGTTATGTGGGGTTTAACGTCCCAAAACCAGCTTTGATTACGAGAGACGCCGTAGTGGAGGGCTCCGGAAATTTTGACCACCTGGGGTTCTTTAACGTGCACTGACATCGCACAGCACACGGGCCTCAACATTTCGCCTCCATCGAAATGCAGCCGCCGCAGCCGGGATTCGATCCCGCGACCCTCGGATCAGCAGCCGAGTACCATAGCCACTAGACCACCGTGGCGGGGCCGTGCCAGATAAGCATATATGGCCATATATGCATATGTGGATATATATGGCACGTGTTCATGTTTGGCTGTCATTGCCCAATACGCACCAGAGTCTTACATGACATTCCTCGTGTGTGTCTTTTCATTGACACGTATGCTTCGGAAACGATTTGGGCAAATGGGGCCACGTACGGGCCCGTGCCATACACATATGCCAAATTCCTGATATCGCCATATATGAATGACATTTTTGCAAGGGCTGACACCGCACATTATATACGAGGTTCTGAAAACCGACAGTGCTACTCGGTGTCCTAAAGTTTGTAGACTCGTTGGGCATAGCTCGTCGACATTTCCACATTGATATTTCTGAAGCCACGATGCTATTGCCGTGTTACTTTACTGTCGCAATAATATGAAAAAGTGCTGGTGATATAGCGACACATCCCTCGCAAAAATTGGATGCAAGGTTGTGCAATGTGAATGTATATGGCAGAATTTCGCACATTTCAGTCACCTTGGGTTTCTCTCCTACGTGTTGTCGTTGTTATCTGGGGTTTAACGTCCAAGAACCAGCTCTGATTATGAGAGACGCCGTAGTGGAGGTCTCCGGAAATTTCGACCACTTGGGGTTTAACGTGCACACTGACGTCGCACAGCACACGGGCTTCAACATTTCGCCTCTGTCGAAATGCAGCTGCCACAGCCGGGATTCGATCCCGCGACCCCCGGATCAGCAGCCGAGTATCATAGCCACTAGACCACCGTGGCGGGGCTCCTACGTGTTGTGCTTGTGAAGTGCACGCTATTTTCATCCTACCCTCATACCACGTGGTAGGTTCACTTAGTTTATTTAGCATACGATAATATGCCAATTGGAATAACATGATAATGTTCCCGAAGAGTAGAAAAAGATATTGCGAAAGCATGAAGTTTTGAAACTACTTAGCTGAATAGTGCTAAAGACAATTGCGATTGAGCGCCGGAATCGCAACGGAAGAGGGCATTTCTTCAAGTGGCTTGGTCTCTCCACCTAGGTTGCTCACTTCATTAAGCTGTGCTGAGCTTGCATTTTAGAGACAGGGTGCGTGAATTCGTGCGTGCTTCATGTTTCGCTACCCTTACGAAAATTCCATATATGGACTGATATGAAAAAATCCATATACGGTTATATTAAAAATTGGGCAGATATGGCCATATATGGCATATACGGCCCTTATATGGCCATATCTGCCCAATTTTTAATATATCCGTATACGCGCCCGTATATGCCCATATCTGCCCAATTTTTAATATATCCATATATGGCGCCTTATATGGCCATATCTGCCCAATTTTGAATATATCCGTATACGCGCCCGTATATGGCCATATCTGCCCAATTTTTAATATGTCCATATATGGCGCCTTATATGGCCATATATGCCCAATTTTTTATATATCCATATATGGCGCCTTATATGGCCATATCTGCTTGACATTGTAGGCCATGTGTGAGAGCTGAATACAATATAAACAAAAACAGAACACAAATGCAAAATGGACTTTTCACGTGTGTATTTTATTTTCCAACTATTTTTTTTTCATTCTTCGGAGTTTTCTTTTGTCTTTTTTGCTTCTCAAGTCGCTGAGCTTTGCGCCCAGGGATAATATTAAAATTGAGTTTTCCACTGCACTCGAACTGGCAACTCGTAGGGAAGTCTTTTGTGCGAGCTGTAAATGGCAAAACACAATTGGGGCATGAAAGTAATGCTTACATTATCAGGGCCGATAAATAGCTCCAAAATATGTGCAGCTGATGCCGCAATGACACAATATTTTATATGTATACATGCATGCATTCACTTAGGCGCCAAGAGCAACAATCATAACACATCGGAAAACGCCCGTATCGTTAAACCATCCTGAATGACCGTGCATGACTACGCAATGTGCTAGTCGATATGCAAAGCACCTTACAAGCAGTTGCTCAATTATTATTTCAGTTTACTTCCTTGCACTTTGAGGCGAAGGGAAGGGAGATGCTTGTCCCTATTTTGCCAAAACAAATCATAGCAATTAAGCTACAGCTGTCACGTAGGAAAAAAAAACACTGCTTTTCTCAACGACATGATTAGCTTGTTAATCAGGTGAGGCCGGTTCTCCGAAATGGCATCAAATATATGCACACAAAGCACTGTCATGGATAGCTGAACCAGCAAACATGCTTATACATTATTGCAATAAAGCAACTGACCTTTGATGTATAGGGACGACTGAGTGTATTGTAACCTCTCCGAAATAGCGTGTGGAGGGCTCTGTTTGGTAAATAAATAAAATAAATGCAGATAATATCTAAAATGTGGCCACACCATTTTTATGCTCAATATGACACTTTCACGGAATGATCAACTTAGCGCGAAAACACACGGACACGAGAAGAAACGAAACAGACAGGACGGGCGCTACTACCAACTGTTTATTGTGAAAACACCCACCGACGTATATATGCGTCTTAACGCATGCGCAAACAAACACTTCAAGGAAGGAACGAGGAACCAAAGGTTTAACAAGGATAAATCAGGCAACAGTCTGCATGAGACGATATTCTGATGAATGCAAACTTACCAAAGCGGCGCTGATACAGATCTGCTCATTTTTCTTAATATGAAAGGCTTCTAACGCCAGCCGAGCTGTGCAGCTCCTGCTTTTGCCTAGGATTCTTGTCTCCTTGAATCTAGGCTCACAATCGCATGCAGTTATATGCGCAACTAAATGTGCGCAACTAAATGCGCCGCTTCGATAAGTTTGCATTCATCAGAATATCGTCTCATGCAGACTGTTGCCTGATTTATCCTTGTTAAACCTTTGGTTCCTCGTTCCTTCTTTGAAGTGTTTGTTTGCGCATGCGTTAAGACGCATATATACGTCGGTGGGTGTTTTCACAATAAACAGTTGGTAGTAGCGCCCGTCCTGTCTGTTTCGTTTCTTCTCGTGTCCGTGTGTTTTCGCGCTAAGTTGATCATTCCGCGATGCATAACCAACTAGCCCAGCAGTCTGTCCTACTAATGACACTTTCAGTTGCTTCTGAAGCAGCATGCACTTCCAGCCACACGGCTTCGTGGCAAACCCACCAGCAGCTGTCTCAACAGCCGCACTGGTGCCACGTTCCGCGAATAAGCTACAATAACGAGAATTTCACTAGTGAAAAGGCGGGGGAAGGGCACCCGTAAAACGAACAGAATTTCAACAGCAACTTTTCTAAGGCATTCGTAAGGAAAAATCAGAAAATTATAGCGTGTGACCTTCGATCTCGCCACAAGAAGAAAATACTGCATTTGGCATCTTTTTACAACGCCGCTAATGGGTCGGAAGCTGAAGCAATGGCTAAGGCGCAACTTAAAATATAGAAAAGAAACACGCTAGCTTTTCGACATTAGCCGTTTATCCGATATCCGATGGCGAAAACAAAGCGCTTATCAGCTATAAAATTGTCCAATTCACGTGCTTCTGAACTGACACACCGTATTAGAATTTTAGTAACAAGCATCAAAGCTTACCTTGTAGCAATCAGCCTGGCATGAAAGAACCCTTTGTACTGCCACCAAACTTGCACTTGTGGCCCCACTTCGTTAGGAATGTGCTCTTCCGTCAATCCCGACGCAGGTCATTTTAGAACATCGAAGGTTGTCCACTTATTTGCGACACGATCGAAACATACCACTCACTGCACTCAGTACCACAGCACCACCTTTTTCGGAAAGCACAGCCATGCAGCCCACACAGAACAAAACCTTCGTGGAGAAAATGGCTCCAGTTGTGACGGCTACGCAAATGTAGTCCGTAAGAAAAAGAAAGAGAGAGGTGTATCTTTCCGAGAGGAAACGGCAAACGTAAAGCAGAAACTCGCATATTTCGATTGTTTCCCCGAAAATACGAGCGCGTTTTGTCAAAATGATGAGAAATGTGTTATGATTTAAGGCTGCCAGTGAGACATTTGTATTTTCTTGCTTACCACAAGCAATGGACTACTTTTTGGACGCGAAAGTACACAGCGTAAACACGAGAGCTAGCTTTGCCAGCGCTTCACCTGATGCATGAAATCTGTTCCACGTGCACGTGGAAAAAGCGAGGGGCCGTCTCCACAGGTCCCCTGCACTGTGCCGAGAAAAAAAACAGGTTTTTTGCGGAAGAAAAGAACGGGGGGTGGGGCGTTGGACAGAGAGGGGCTCTTTTTTGTCATTTATTTTTTGGCTCGTCTTTTGCATTCTTTTGAGCAATGGTGGGTCAGCTGTAGAAAGAGTAGAAGCGATAGCCCTCTTTCGCGCCGCACTCGGACAAGACGAGGTAAAGAAAATAAAAATAAAAGTAAAGAACGTTGCTGACACATTCCAGGAATCATTCGCTTAGCCATAACTTACCGTGAACATGCAATCTAGGCGCTTATTGCGGTGAACCTGGCACAAGTTTTGCATCAATGCATCACTATAATGCGCACGTATATACAATTGCTTTTGCTTTCGCAACTGCAACATCGACGAAACAATAATAGTTCAGCTTGACACATCGTTTTTATGCAGATAATTAGCTCGCGCTGTAGGTAAATCGCGTATTAATTGAAATTACGATGTCATGAGAAAGCAGAGCTCACCACCAACCCTCCCTTACTCTCTTTTACCATTTACCCTTAGTGTTTACTTTTTGCATTCATTTCTTTTGTAATTACTAATTGCCGGATGGGACGAGATATGTGGTTCCATCGATTATTTGTGTGTATATAAATAACATTACTGGATATTATATATATATATATATATATATATATATATATATATATAGTTCGGAAAGAAGATTTCCCTGAGCCCGAATACATGTTAAAAAAAAGAGATTCACACGATTAACAAAAACAATACAAGTTTACTGACGTTGCGGCCGGTGGACCGGCCTTCATTAGAGTCAGGTGGACCGGCCTCTGATGAAGGCCGGTCCACCGGCCGCAACGTCAGTAAACTTATATTGTTTTTGTTAATCGCGCGAATCTCCTTTTATATATATATATATTAATTGTGAGGAACGGCCCCTAATTGGATGTCGAAACATAAATAATATAATACACCTATGTATATGACTGTTAACTTGCATTACGTGACTTTTGATGCATACTCTCTATATCGAGTATGTAAAGCCATATACGGGCCACGGACGCCGTATATGGAAGTATGCTGCTACCGTATATGTCATATAAGGCGCAATGTAAAGCCATATATGGCAGTATATAGATGCCTTATATGGCATATAAAACGCCATATACGTTCATATCTGGCTGTATATGACCTTATATTGACCCTTATGTGGCAGTATATAGCCTGATATGAGCGCTTATATGTCCATATCTGGCCGTATATAAAACATATCTGGCCCATATATGATATTTCCGTAAGGGTATGCTCAAACTGCAGGCGGTCACCCGCATGCCCGTCCACGAAACAACGGTGTTACAGCCCCATATGCTGCATGTCTATGCAGAATCTCATCTAGTTAGTATTCGAATTCAGGAAAAAGCCGTAGCTATTACTGGTGTATCCATAAAAGTTAAACTGATTTTCATTTTATGTTCCCCATACGCTTAACACTTTTCAAATATGAGCAGCGAGTACATGTAAATGTGTTTCCATTCCTTCCTCAATGTATCTGAAAATGGAACGTGACCAATTCGTTCATTATTCTACCCTCTTAATTTCAGATTTAGCCCGGAAAACAAGCAGTCTATCAACCCAACTGCATACCAACCTTTCGGCCTAGGACCTCGCATGTGCCCCGGTCACCGTCTAGCGCTTGCCGAGCTCGTCTCAGCTGCTGCCGAAATTCTGCGTCATTATTCCATCACTCTGGGCAGGAGTCAAAAGGTACCAGAACATATCGAAACCCAGTCGAACGCATTAAATATTTCTGGGCAGCAGGAGTGTAGGCATATAGCTCCAGATATTAGGATAACGCATGTCTTCTTGGAAGTAAATTACCCGTTTCTTTTCTCCTAGATGGTCAAGTGACTCTTAACCCAACTACAATGCGTTCCAATGTAGAGTGTATGCTGAACAATTTTTAATAAAGATATTCAGGGTAGCTTTACTTAACGCTGTTCGCGTCTCTTACCGTTCGACGTTGCTGAGTGGTTAGCAGGATTGCTGAATCACAAGTTCGCCACATTGCATTCCTGTCACAGCTGTGGACATCCGACTGTACTGAAGCCCATACCTAACTTACGAGGGTGCCCATAAACGTCTATGGTGGTCTACTCGAGTACATATTTGAGACGCAAGCTAAAACAAGGACAGCCTGCAGGAACATAACGAAAAGAGGAGCGATACTTCCAACTAGTTTATTCACGCCTGTGGCGTATTTCCCGTGTGTCGTACCATGTGTCCAGCCCTCTCGGCCAGCCGCATCACGAATGCTCTTCGGACACAGCTGAGCCAGTTTAGCGGGATCAGAAATGGGCATTATTAATATAATTGCGGCTTTCTACCTCTCTAAGGTTATGGGAGACCTTGTCAATGTAAGGAACCACCGCAGTTTTTTTTTTTTTCGTTTAGAGTTTCTTCGGGTTCCATGGCAGCACCACTCGGAGATTTAGTAGGACTGAACGCTGAGCGAGTTGGTAATCCATAACGATGCAGCGATCTCCCCTTCATTGTCGGGTAATATTTACTTTTTCTAATAGCGCCTGAGTGGGTGCAGGCAATAACGAGCGAGTCAAAATCTCCGCATTAATCTGCTGAGCCTTATTGTCAACAGAGGCATGCTACATTCGGGTACGATTTCCCAAGCAGACAGAAGGCAGAGCGTTCCAATACCCCGCTTGACTACTTTTGACCGCCAGGATTCATACGGCGTCACTGCTTTCTTGGCAGTCGGAAAAGAATTCGAACATATGTTATTAGACCTGCAAACTGTAGGCTGTAAACGAAAACTATTTATCTGGAATCTCTGAAAGGCTTATATCACTGCAGCGCTTCCAGTTGAGTAACCTTACCTACTAAAAAATAATTTATAAAATATCGTCTGTGTATTTGACCCCTTCAGCGGAGTAAGGATGCCAGCTTCTGCTCGAGGAGCATTTGTTAGGAGCATGGGCGGCACAAATACGGCAAAGCACGTGGTAGGACTCCCGCCAGAGGCGTGGTTTACAAAATTGCGTTTTCATTTTTTAGGTTATGCATCGGAGCAGTTACATTCATTTATTTACAGGAAGTATCGATTAAACGACGAGCCATCGATATTAATTTTAAGGTCTGGAGTATTAACTTTAAGGAATCGGGCAAAACTCGCACTCCAAGAATGTTGTTCCAGCTTTACCATAAAAAGTTGAAAATCCACAGCTCAAGGTATATATATTTGTCTAAAACTAGAGACTCACGGCATAAATATCCTCTAACGCTACAGGAATGCCGTTTCAAAACCAATGGTCTCAAATACTTCTTTTTCAAACGCGATGAGCGAATGGAATAGTTTACCACACGAGATAACAAGCTGTAGGGATCTAAATAAGTTCCTAACGCTACTTGAAGAACATATAGGCTGTGGTAACGATTCAACTTGTTTCTGTATTGATGTATTTTTTTGTTGTACAGCAGAGCTGGTGGGTCTACATTACTGAAGTACATTTCTAGAATTGTTCCCAAGCTATTTATTGCTCTAATAATCTAATTTAACATTGTATAACTTCTCTTTCCCTGTACAGGCACTTAGCTACATTGTGTTGTGTATTTTCATTATTTGTTTACCCTCCTGTAATAGTCCCATACTGGCAGTATGAAATATATATATATATGGTATCAGAAAGTCACAGTGACAAACATGATCTATTCTTACGTTTCGGATGGAGGCCAGCCTTTTCCAAAGATCCCGATAGCCAGGAAGAACTTTATATATATATATATATATATATATATATATATATATATATATATATATATATATATATATATATATATATATATATATAAGACGCTTTTCCGCAGCGGCGAACGGGCGCTGCCATGTTTGAACACGTGATCTAATGGCCTTCTCCTTTCTACTTCCCCTTCACCGTCGCCGACGGCCGCCCGCTTCTCGCCGTAGGCCAGGGCAACGGACGCCACACGCCACATCGCGGACGCGCCGCCGAGGAGAAGGCCATGGTACTTCTCTTGCGGTGGCGCCATCTAGTCTTGCTTAGACAAACTAGCTGCGGAAAATCGTCTATATATATGATATTCGCACAAGCCTAATAACATGCCACACAGCAATTACATGGAATCTGTGTTTATTTCCTTTCAGCATGACCTAGAACTACGAAGCTACTCCATTATGGCTGCATCTAAAGAAAAAGTGTTCATACGGCTACGGAGGCTACATGCAACATAGCAAGCTGACTACTCATTCACACAGAGGAACGTGTGTTTCTGTCTGCCAAGAAACTGTGTTCGAAAATTTCTTCTTTCATTATTTTCTTATTTCTGACTCCTTCGGTGTGCGAATAAACAACTGCCGCCGTCGAAGCACTGCTTCCACACTTTTTCTTCTCTTTCCCGTGAAGTAATCAAGCGCACGGCGGGCGCCTGCAAAGACGTCGACGTGCCGCAAACGATGTGAATGAACATACCCGAGACATACGAGTCCCTCGAATTTTCTACCTCAGCAAGAAGGCAACAAAGAAAGGCAGAAAAAAGTAAGAAGCAAGGACGGAAGGCGCTAGAGAAAAGAGAAGCAAGAGAGACAAAGGAACAGTGAAAGAAAGAAGGAAGGGCAAGCCAACCTTCGATTGGTTCCATTTCGCCCGTGCCAATTTCAGCCGTAGACAGCATATATTGTATTTATTTACAAAATAATGCGGACCACAAATAGATCCTCCCTCGACGGCCATCATACCTCAAAACGCAAAGGATATATAAAAAAGGAAAAACAAAAGAGCAAGGAAAGCATTACAAACAAACAAGTAATTTTCGGAACTAGAAGGTAGGGGGTGATCTGATGTGGTGAACTTGTACTCAGTTCACACTTTCTCCTTCCTTCCTCTTCACTTCCTCGTGGAGCCGAGCTCCCCCAGCTGACGTCGCTGCTGTGAAGATGGGAAGTCTTCCCTCTACTGCCTGTCCGCCGTTGGTGGTGTTGTCTCTACTTCGAGGATGGAGACCAGCCTTTTTCTCACACACGCACAACTTGACTTTATATCCAAGACGGCACATAGACAGAGACAGTAGATTTCGTTGGCAGGACTTAGGTAGAACCATCGGCTGGTAGTGCTTAGGTGGAGCCATCGCTTCCATTCGGCAGAGCCGACCCCAGTGCATAGCACTGCTCCTGCGACCATAACGACCACCCGGACTCGTGCTGGATGTCCTCTCTAGCACTACCCACTCGTCCTCACTAACCTTCTGGCTACCTTCCAACCTTCTGCTCACTTTCAGCCTTCCAACCTCGCTTCCAACCACACTCTCCCGGGGATGAGGGGCCACCTCATAAACACCGGTTGCTCCGCCCCTGAATCCCTCACAGCAAAGCACAATCTTGCACACAAACCCCGCACGTCTAACACCGCATGTGCAAGTCTGCCAGTGCATCAAACAAACAGACCCCGCATAGCAACTAGCACGCCGAAAGGAACATGGAAACCCACAGGCAAGACCATCCACATTGACAACAAAAAGACAACCTGTGAACAATAAACTTGGCCTCCACTTTGCCCCTTGCTCACATGTGCTTTTAACAATGACTCTCCATGGGGTGCGAGGGCGCCAAACACCAGCCTAACCAGCTGGTGACTACAGACATTCCTCGTCCAACAGTCCACTCTTTTGAGGCTGCCTGAACTACTCGTTTCCCTGGAGCTGCCAAACCAGTTCCCAGTTACCAGCTAGCCTGCTCCCAGCAGTACACGAATTCCCACAATAGTCGCCTCCTGCCCCGCATGCCCACCACGTGGCTATGCGCCTTGTCCCGCGCATACTCGGTTAGAATACTGGTGGCAGAAAAATAGAGAGAACGGACAAAAATGATTATAGGGGAAAATGCGGATTCTGCCATAAGGGGCAGGGAACTGGGCTATGAATTTTCGTTTTTGCTAAGTATGATCGATTTAATGAAGTAGATTTAAAAGGCATGAGGACAATTTAAAGAGAAAGAAAAAAAGTTGTTAAATTTTCTTACGAGCCTGGTGGCGCACATGTCACCGCCCCGTTACAAAGGGGACGCTCATAGCATACATCCATCCATCCACTCGACCATCTCGGACTACCGTAATTTCCATCTTTTTCCGACGACCTTTACAAAACAAATATAGAAATGTAAATACATCGAACCGATAAAGGTGCAAACACACCGGGTACACTAAATATACATAAAAGAAACATTGAACAACACACTTTATTGGGAATGTTTTCTTTCGTATCAGGTGGAGAGTGCAATTGAGACACTGTTCTGGGGAAGAATGAAAGTTTCCGTGTATTTGCACTGGCCAAGTGACGGGTTAGTGCATCTCTGCGTGACCATGGCCGGTGCGCCTCGAAAGGTGCACCGGCCATCTTGAAAGTTGTGAGTTGCCCCACGAGCACGTTAGCGTAGGGCGGCGCAAAAGGCGTGTCCATGCTAGTGCCAAAGATTTGTATGTAGTAGGGTGGAATTCAATGTAGGCGTTATTTTATAACGAGGTGTAAACGCCTGGCACTTGTGTTCACTTCCTCTCCTGGAATGGCTCCGACAGCGCATCAATTCCCTCAGAGAGGCTCATTTGTGTATAGGGAGGAGAGACGGCTAATGTTACACAGAGACCATTTGCGTTTCCTCAATGGACTGTATGAACCACGGGCTCCATGGCGGCAGAGTACCAGCCGCGGCGGCTGCATTTTGATGGAGGCGAAGTGTTGAAGCCTGTCTATTGTGCCATGTCACTGCAGTATGCTGTCACAGCGTGCGCGGACTTCTGCAGGCTGGGCGTCTCCTTATTCCTGGCATTTTACGTTTGAAAACCAGGGTAAGGTTGTATAAGGCACCGCAGTGTAGGGCTGCTGAAGCTTCAACGACGTAGTGTTGTTTAACGTGCATCGACATTGCACATTAGTGGATATCAACACCAGAGTGTCGGAACGGAACGAAGAACGAAAACGAAAAACGAAAAAAACGATATTTTTGACCGGAACGAAAACGTAACCGGAACGTTATTTATTATTTCGTTCCGGAGCATAAACGAAATATTTTTTATCGTTTTTCGGTTCACGGGAAGACTTTACGATCCGGAACAACCAAGGTCATGCAACGTGAGCAATGATGCATAACTCAGGGTTCAACGTCAGCACACATCTCGGGCAGGTATTTCAAAAGAAAGATGCGTTGAAATAATGCTGCGTTGAAACAGGCCGTCGTGGAGAGGGCGTTGTCGTCGCTTATGTGTTGAAATTTTGAGACGAGCGCAAAGAGCGGCAACCGGAGCTGTACATGTTAGCGCAAGTGGCCCTTGGTGTGCCAGCCACACAAGTCAGCGTTGAGAGGGCATTTTCGGCACTCAATTTCGTTTTGTCAGTGCAGCGGTCTCGCTTATCGGCGAGTACACTTGATGACCTGCTCCTGCGACCATAACGACCACCCGGACTCGTGCTGGATGTCCTCTCTAGCACTACCCACTCGTCCTCATTAACCTTCTGGCTACCTTCCAACCTTCTGCTCACTTTCAGCCTTCCAACCTCGCTTCCAACCACACTCTCCCGGGGATGAGGGGCCACCTCATAAACACCGGTTGCTCCGCCCCTGAATCCCTCACAGCAAAGCACAATCTTGCACACAAACCCCGCACGTCTAACACCGCATGTGCAAGTCTGCCAGTGCATCAAACAAACAGACCCCGCATAGCAACTAGCACGCCGAAAGGAACATGGAAACCCACAGGCAAGACCATCCAAATTGACAACAAAAAGACAACCTGTGAACAATAAACTTGGCCTCCACTTTGCCCCTTGCTCACATGTGCTTTTAACAATGACTCTCCATGGGGTGCGAGGGCGCCAAACACCAGCCTAACCAGCTGGTGACTACAGACATTCCTCGTCCAACAGTCCACTCTTTTGAGGCTGCCTGAACTACTCGTTTCCCTGGAGCTGCCAAACCAGTTCCCAGTTACCAGCTAGCCTGCTCCCAGCTGTACACGAATTCCCACAATAGTCGCCTCCTGCCCCGCATGCCCACCACGTGGCTATGCGCCTTCTCCCGCGCATACTCGGTTAGAATACTGGTGGCAGAAAAATAGAGAGAACGGACAAAAATGATTATAGGGGAAAATGCGGATTCTGCCATAAGGGGCAGGGAACTGGGCTATGAATTTTCGTTTTTGCTAAGTATGATCGATTTAATTGAAGTAGATTTAAAAGGCATGAGGACAATTTAAAGAGAAAGAAAAAAAGTTGTTAAATTTTCTTACGAGCCTGGTGGCGCACATGTCACCGCCCCGTTACAAAGGGGACGCTCATAGCATACATCCATCCATCCACTCGACCATCTCAGACTACCGTAATTTCCGTCTTTTTCCGACGACCTTTACAAAACAAATATAGAAATGTAAATACATCGAACCGATAAAGGTGCAAACACACCGGGTACACTAAATATACATAAAAGAAACATTGAACAACACACTTTATTGGGAATGTTTTCTTTCGTATCAGGTGGAGAGTGCAATTGAGACACTGTTCTGGGGAAGAATGAAAGTTTCCGTGTATTTGGACTGGCCAAGTGACGGGTTAGTGCATCTCTGCGTGACCATGGCCGGTGCGCGTCGAAAGGTGCACCGGCCATCTTGAATGTTGTGAGTGGCCCCACGAGCACGTTAGCGTAGGGCGGCGCAAAAGGCGTGTCCATGCTAGTGCCAAAGATTTGTATGTAGTAGGGTGGAATTCAATGTAGGCGTTATTTTATACACTCTAAGAAAAAAGATGGTATACCTTACTCTTTTAGGAGAGTCAGGGCTTGCCACATATATGACTCTCTTTGAAGATACCCGTCAACTCTCTTTTCTGCAGGAGAGTCACGGCGCTGCGAGAGTGTACACTGACTCTCTTGCGAAGGGTGGTAGGACTCTTGTCTAAAGGATCATGTGACCACTGCTGAGAGAGTCACTTGACTCTCTTGCGAAGAGTGCTAGGACTCTTGTCCAAAGGATCGTGTGACCACTCCTGAGAGAACTTAATGAGCAAACAGACAGTGAAGCCTAGGAAAACATAGGGGAAGTTACTTGTGGTATTGTAATTGTGGAGAAAGTAGAAAGGAATTAAAGTGGACGAAAAGACAAACCTGCCCTCGGTGGGACCCGAACCCACGACCTTCGGATGTCGCGTCCGATGCTCTACCAACTGAGCTACAAGGGCGGTCGTCCCCCCGTCCACTTTATTGTGTATTTATGTAGGTATTATTCTGGGAGTGTTAGGCAGCGCCACTCGAGGCCAAGGCGGCGTGTGTAGAACACACTTTCTTGCCAGGAGGCGTCACGTAGAACGTGAACTTAGATGAGATGGCTGCTGCCCAATAAGCCCTCGCATGCTACCTAAGGCGCCAAGTCTGCCGCAACGAGGCCCAAGCTATGAAATAACGAAAGGGAAGGGGTCAAGGGCTCGTTCTTTATTTGTTAGAAACAACTTAATGAGCAAACAGACAGTGAAGCCTAGGAAAACATAGGGGAAGTTACTTGTGGTATTGTAATTGTGGAGAAAGTAGAAAGGAATTAAAATGTCTGTTTGCTCATTAAGTTGTTTCTAACAAATAAAGAACGAGCCCTTGACCCCTTCCCTTTCGTTATTTCATAGCTTGGGCCTCGTTGCGGCAGACTTGGCGCCTTAGGTAGCATGCGAGGGCTTATTGGGCAGCAGCCATCTCATCTAAGTTCACGTTCTACGTGACGCCTCCTGGCAAGAAAGTGTGTTCTACACACGCCGCCTTGGCCTCGAGTGGCGCTGCCTAACACTCCCAGAATAATACCTACATAAATACACAATAAAGTGGACGGGGGGACGACCGCCCTTGTAGCTCAGTTGGTAGAGCATCGGACGCGACATCCGAAGGTCGTGGGTTCGGGTCCCACCGAGGGCAGGTTTGTCTTTTCGTCCACTTTAATTCCTTTCTACTTTCTCCACAATTACAATACCACAAGTAACTTCCCTATGTTTTCCTAGGCTTCACTGTCTGTTTGCTCATTAAGTTGTTTCTAACAAATAAAGAACGAGCCCTTGACCCCTTCCCTTTCGTTATTTCATAGCTTGGGCCTCGTTGCGGCAGACTTGGCGCCTTAGGTAGCATGCGAGGGCTTATTGGGCAGCAGCCATCTCATCTAAGTTCACGTTCTACGTGACGCCTCCTGGCAAGAAAGTGTGTTCTACACACGCCGCCTTGGCCTCGAGTGGCGCTGCCTAACACTCCCAGAATAATACCTACATAAATACACAATAAAGTGGACGGGGGGACGACCGCCCTTGTAGCTCAGTTGGTAGAGCATCGGACGCGACATCCGAAGGTCGTGGGTTCGGGTCCCACCGAGGGCAGGTTTGTCTTTTCGTCCACTTTAATTCCTTTCTACTTTCTCCACAATTACAATACCACAAGTAACTTCCCCTATGTTTTCCTAGGCTTCACTGTCTGTTTGCTCATTAAGTTGTTTCTAACAAATAAAGAACGAGCCCTTGACCCCTTCCCTTTCGTCACTCCTGAGAGAGTCACTTGCATCTCTTATGAAGAGTGCTAGGACTCTTGTCCAAAGGATTGCACGACCACTGCTGAGAGTTACTCGACTCTTATAAAGATCTAGTGGCTACGGTACTCGGCTGCTGATCCGAGGGTCGCGGGATCGAATCCCGGCCGCGGCGGCTGCATTTCGATGGAGGCGAAATGTTGAGGCCCGTGTGCTGTGCGGTGTCAGTGCACGCTAAAGAACCCCAGGTGGTCGAAATTTCCGGAGCCCTCCACTACGGCGTCTCTCATAATCAGAGCTGGTTTTGGGACGTTAAACCCCACAAATCAATCAAATCAATCAATCAAATCTTATAAAGATAGAGCAAGGTAGTCATACCAAATGGGTCAAACGACTCTGCAAAATAACTACTGTAACTGAGTCAAGAGACTCTTTATGTGTTGTCACAAGACTACTAACAGGGAGAGTCAGGTATTCATTTTAGGTGAGTCAAAGGACCCCATAGAGCCAACGTGTGCAAAAGAAAAGGCATTTGCATTTTCACCTTATATTCACGAAACAACTGAAGAATTACATGACTTTTAGAGCACAGTGAAATGACTGCAAAAGATTGTCTGCAGTTCCTTATTGAATGGTGGAAATATTTCCTCGGACACAAACAACAGCTTAAGAAAGAAATTTATTATACACATACATTATGGCACTTGTCGTAGGTAGTCTCATTCAAATGAAAGAAATGAAACAAGTACAAGAGCAATTCAATTTAACCCGACATATATGTCGAATAATGTCTGTTCATACATAGGAACATGAAATGGCATAACTAGAAGAGAGACTAATCCAATAAATGGAAATATGTTTATATGCAAAAGATCCGTCTGCACTTTCAATATATTCAAAGTGCTGATCTACAGCACAACAACATCATTAGTAGCTTCTTTATTTACAAGTCTAACAATGCCTCAAGGAAATAAGACAACCTCAGTACACTGACATTGCAAACATAATAAATGAATTACTGATGTGGTACTAAAATGTGTTCCAGTCATTTATACATAAAAAGTGAATTTAATAGCACACAAGTGTTTTCACAAAAAGATAATGGTAAAATGAAGTTAATTAGCTTGTACACTTGGACGATTGCAAGGCCCCCTATTACTTTCAACCAAAAATAACGATATTCACACTAAACAATATGCCTACCATTATGAACATGCAATATGCATATCACATGCCAGTGTGAAAAAATTGTTCAGAAGATGCATACTTTAAAAATGACAAACAACAAATCCTACAGGTCTCTTTCAAAGTTTAGAATGCATGGATAAATTACCACTGCTAAAGAGTGTAATGATGTACTTGGAAAATGTACACTTAGCTGTCACTCGTGCAAATGCAGCGACGTAATTCACCTACATTACCACTTGTACGATAAAAGCTCTGTGAAAATATGCAGACTTCAACAGAGCTCTGACTTGGAACTTCAGAAGTTAAATATTTGGTCCATTATATCATGTAAACAAGGCAGTGGCAATAGGCAACAAAAAGTGCACATTGCAGATTGGTCATGGCAACACAGTGTCTAAGGCAGCTGCTGTGTATAATAGCAGTTTGTTAGCAACACACAGAAGGCACATTAAGCACCTTGCACTGATACTACGCCACGAGAAAATGCGGCGTCAACATATGCATCAAACAGAGCACAATGAGTATTGCTTATCTAGGTGTACACAGCTATCTCATGTGCATAAAAAAAATGAGGTGCAACAACAGGCACACTAAGCATCTTAAATGAATGCATTGCCACAGGAAAAAGTGACAAGGAGCATGAAATAGTTCCCTGTGAGCATCATGTGTTTTGGTGAAGCAGTTAGATTATCACATGCGAAAAGGAAAGGGTGCAATGAGAGGCACATATAAACCACTACCTGAGCAGAAGTTACCAAAGGCAGTGCACTACAGCATAAAAAAACGTTGCCAGTTGTGACAAAAAAATTCACATTGAATGTTTACAAGGTTAGAAGCTGTGCTATACATTGCTATTTCATTTAGCAGCACAACAGTTCATGCTTTCAGAACACAAATATGCAAGAGCCTTTTAGTGTTGACAACATGGTGTCACAACGTGCTTTGCCAGCAATCAAACTTCTGCTTCAAAATGAAGCGTCCATACTAGTCAAGAATGGTTCGAAGAACACTGTATTGTGAAAATTGCTACTTTTCTGCACTTTTTCCTAAGTTTCTCTGTACAGTAGTCCATAGCAAAGTAAAAAAAGGGGAATACATCTCACTAACAGAAATTGTACACATGATACTACAGAATTTCCTTTAGAGTTGCTTTTATAGAAAACAAAGTATTCCTTCTACCCTTTCTCAATAACTACCTACTCCAAAGTAATCTTACTGCAAATATGGGCTGTTTCCCCTGTAACTCCTAAATGGCATCCTTTTCGGACAACTGGAGCATTTAGGGGAAACCAAAAAATAATTAAGAGCCTTGCATTTTGTGTGAACAATTTTATAAACATGTGGAGGTCCTGCACACAGATACATATTGCTGCAATGAGATGAGCTCGAAGAACGGATGCTGGTGACATACCAATAGCAACACACAGCCCATAAGTCTGGACATTCTCCAACATGATGTTCATTTCTGGAGAGGACAGGATACTTTTGGCAGTGAAGGCGGGTATCAGTGTGTATGCATCCTTCCATAAACCTAAAAAAGAGAGGAAAAAAACAAGCATTATTATGGCAGCCAAATGCCTACAGGTGCATCACACAGCTTTTCCACAATCGCAGTACTCAAGAGAAACTGAACACATTTCTTCAAACATTCAGTGCTGCGTTTGTGCTCTTCTGGAAGACCTTGTCCTTGGTTGTGCTGTAATTCATCATGCATAAGAAACTCACCCAAACTTTCACATTACTAAGCACATTTACTCAAACATATATGGTAGTGGCCCAACAGTAAACATCCATTGTTTGTGAAATGTGCTACAATTACACTATATCTGTCCATGAAATGCCTTTCCAGCGGGATGCCTGGCCATGAAGCGTATAGTGAACCTATTTCGTGAATGTTATGACAGAGTATGCTGCTTTTTAACCCATAGAAGTTGTTATGATAAATCAGAAAATCCTGAAAGGCCACATCTGAATGCTTTTTCTCACCACAAGAAATGTTTACAATTCACATTGAAGCCCCCATCAAAAAAAAGAGAGAGACATTGTTTCAGCGTAATGGCTCTTACCAGTGGTGCAGACATGTCAACCTTTTGCCCAATCAATAGGAATAGGAGATGAATGACGGTACCAACCCCACTGGTATCTATAAAAGAGTGAAATGCAACATTTAGGCAGGTCAGCTTTGCAAAACGAGTCAGCTCGCAACCTCAGTAACTTGCCTGCATGTAGTGCCTAAACATTTGAGACACTGATACTGAAACCATGAAATGCACAAAAATATTACACAGATTCCTCAGCCAATGCTGTGGAATCTACGTGGAGTGAAATCTTAGTCAAATACTTTCATTCCAACGCTTGTCTGCCAGGTACCTGTTGAGCCTAGACACATATTTTAAACATTAGTGCCATGTAGAATACCTTATGATCCGAGTGAATCATATAACTTTCGATATGCAGCTCACCCCTTATGACAGTTCAAGTCAACAATGCATAATAACAATGTTGTCTTGAAATGCAAATGATAATTCGTTCACGACATCTTCATTGAACTGACACATTCATCGACCTACGATAACCGAGAACCATCTCGCTCGCTTCAAATCACGATTGCAGTTGCTGCAGTGTACATTTCGTGGCACTAGCATATAACGTAAATGACTCATATATATTGCCTTCAAGCAACAAGCATGCTCAGCCACATTATTACCCTCACGACAAAGCAATTATGTTCAGTACTGACAAAAACGAATACACACTGTTTTGTAACGCAATCACCAGGATACACACGCTACTAAACGGAGTCGTCTGTGCTTGTGGCAGTGATATGTTTTATCGGCGTCCCCGCCTCCTGCAATCTGGTTGTTTCGCACGTTATTACCGACGTTGCTGAAACGCTACTTTTGTTCCATCAACACCGTAAAAGGGCTACAGGACGACCAGCACGTCACACACACACACACACCCCCCACGCACACACACACACACCCACACACACACACGCACGCACACTCACAAGTACAGCGCGGGGGGGCGGGGGGGGGCAGTCGCCTGACAGAACCACAAACATACCTGCTGTTCCTCTGACCACTCATCCTTGCTTTGTGAACACACCGCCCGGGCTGTCTTATGCGGTTCCTGCGCACCAACAGCAATTTCGCAATGAAGTAATCAAGTTACGTAATTCAGTGACTTCATTGCACTCACCAAGTCCCGGAGGCTTTCCCGTCGACAGTCTCATCAAATGGCTGAACTTTCTTCTCCAGAACCGCAGTCGTAGTTTATCACATCACTGGAAAGGGACTTTCTCAGAAGGTGCACTCGCTATTCGACCACGTACTTGCATAATCGACAAACTGGGCAAAACAGCTTCCTTGCGAGCACGCACAAAGTTCCGCGTCGGTCGTGGCTGTCGCTGGGAAGAGGCGACTAAGACGCTCCATCCGCCGGCGACCGCGTGCTGTACAACGCCCTAACATGTTAAATTTGTCCACTCGATGAGCGCCAACGATGATAAACGCACAATACCGCACGTAATATTAGTAAACACGTTGAAAACACGCGGACGAAATGCATCACACGCGCCGCAGTCAGCCTGTTGAACAAGACCTGTTCCAACGGCTCGCTCAGTGAGAAAATTTCATAGGGGGCAGTAGTGTTATGTTGTCATACCATATTTTTAAAAAGTGTAATTTTGACCTTGGTAGGAGGTGCAAGCCGTGCTTGCAACGCGTACTGGTTCTTTATGCCTAGGCTTGAAAATGTATGTTTATTTTTGGTCAAATGAGAGAGGTTATATCTACATAATTTCTAAGCTCGCGCCGCAAGCGACGGTGAGATAAAAGCACAGCCTTAGAGATCCGTCTTTCGTACGGATCTCTAAGGCTGTGTAGCTGTAGCGCCTCATCGCTACAGCTGATGACCGAAGACCAGCAGACTTACTGTGTGGTAACCGAGGGGCGCATTCTTGCGCCTTAAAGGGGCAGTGAGGGGGGCCGTGGAAGTTTCGGCAACGTGTTTTAATGCGCGGAGGTAGATGAGAAAAAAAATGCTCATTATCCAAGTTTGTCTGCTGAGCCAGCGCTGCTACAGGGAGCAGAGGTGGGGGCATTGTGAAAGTTCCTCCTCGCATCTCCTTCCCCCACCCCTCTTTACCACCCTGAGTTTGTTTACAAGAAGGGGGGGAGGGCAAGGAGGGGGGGGGGAGGCAGTGCCGTACTTAGACAACTTCGTCTTCGGTAAGGTCCACTTTCCTACTAATGCAATGAATTTATATAAAGTCCAGACAGTCTGAACGTAACCAAATAAAGGTAGTTACTTGCGCCAACACTTTTGTCATGCATTTATTATCGTCGCATATAGACATATAATAGTCCTATGCGAACATCCAAATGCCGAGTTTAACAGTTTCTGCTTGTTCTGGAGTAGCTATATTCACTACGCGTAATACTTCGTTCCACTGCTAATATTATTTCATTCTGAATTTGTGTACAGATTCAGTAATTACACATGTGCAGGAAATTGACCGCTGCAAGTGCATCGCGTTCATTCAAATTGTAGTTAACCCGGAAAATTTATTGCGCAAAGCTTTCCCACGTGCAGGTATAAGAATGGTCCAAACACACACACACACACACCACCACACACACACACGCACGCACACTCACAAGTACAGCGCGGGGGGCGGGGGGGGGCAGTCGCCTGACAGAACCACAAACATACCTGCTGTTCCTCTGACCACTCATCCTTGCTTTGTGAACACACCGCCCGGGCTGTCTTATGCGGTTCCTGCGCACCAACAGCAATTTCGCAATGAAGTAATCAAGTTACGTAATTCAGTGACTTCATTGCACTCACCAAGTCCCGGAGGCTTTCCCGTCGACAGTCTCATCAAATGGCTGAACTTTCTTCTCCAGAACCGCAGTCGTAGTTTATCACATCACTGGAAAGGGACTTTCTCAGAAGGTGCACTCGCTATTCGACCACGTACTTGCATAATCGACAAACTGGGCAAAACAGCTTCCTTGCGAGCACGCACAAAGTTCCGCGTCGGTCGTGGCTGTCGCTGGGAAGAGGCGACTAAGACGCTCCATCCGCCGGCGACCGCGTGCTGTACAACGCCCTAACATGTTAAATTTGTCCACCGACTGAGCGCCAACGATGATAAACGCCAATACCGCACGTAATATTAGTAAACACTGTTGAAACACGCGGACGAAATGCATCACACGCGCCGCAGTCAGCCTGTTGAACAAGACCTGTTCCAACGGCTCGCTCAGTGAGAAAATTTCTAGGGGGCATAGGGTTATGTTGTCTACCATATTTTAAAAAGTGTAATTTTGACCTTGGTAGGAGGTGCAAGCCGTGCTTGCAACGCGTACTGGTTCTTTATGCCTAGGCTTGAAATGTATGTTTATTTTTGGTCAAATGAGAGAGGTTATATCTACATAATTTCTAAGCTCGCGCCGCAAGCGACGGTGAGATAAAAGCACAGCCTTAGAGATCCGTCTTTCGTACGGATCTCTAAGGCTGTGTAGCTGTAGCGCCTCATCGCTACAGCTGAGGACCGAAGACCAGCAGACTTACTGTGTGGTAACCGAGGGGCGCTTCTTGCGCCTTAACAGGGTGCAGTGAGGGGGGCCGTGGAAGTTTCGGCACACGGTTTTTAATGCGCGGAGGTAGATGAGAAAAAAAATGCTCATTATCCAAGTTTGTCTGCTGAGCCAGCGCTGCTACAGGGAGCAGAGGTGGGGGCATTGTGAAGTTCCTACCTCGCATCTCCTTCCCCCACCCCTCTTTACCACCCTGAGTTTGTTTTACAGAAGGGGGGGAGGGCAAGGAGGGGGGGGGGAGGCAGTGCCGTACTTAGACAACTTCGTCTTCGGTAAGGCTCCACTTTCCTACTAATGCAATGAATTTATATAAAGTCCAGACAGTCTGAACGTACCAAATAAAGGGAGTTACTTGCGCCAACACTTTTGTCATGCATTTATTATCGTCGCATATAGACATATAATAGTCCTATGCGAACATCCAAATGCCGAGTTTAAACAGTTCTGCTTGTTCTGGAGTAGCTATATTCACTACGCGTAATAACTTCGTTCCACTGCTAATATTATTTCATTCTGATTTGTGTACAGATTCAGTAATTACACATGTGCAGGAAATTGACCGCTGCAAGTGCATCGCGTTCATTCAAATTGTAGTTAACCCGGAAAATTTATTGCGCAAAGCTTTCCCACGTGCAGGTATAAGAATGGTCCAAACACACACACACACACACACACACACACACACACACACACACGGTTATCTTTAGTATCTCTTGCAGGTGTCAGTTTACTCTCACGGTGACTCTTCTTACAAGAGTCGCGAGCCGTACGGAGTCAACTGACCCCCTCAGAAAAGTTTGACCCTCCTTGGTGGGTTTCTGCGACAGGCCAAGAGAGTCAGAGTGCAGTGACTCTCTTTTGACTCTTATTTTTCTTAGAGTGTAACGAGGTGTAAACGCCTGGCCCTTGTGTTCACTTCCTCTCCTGGAATGGCTCCGACAGCGCATCAATTCCCTCAGAGAGGCTCATCTGTGTGTAGGGAGGAGAGACGGCTAATGTTACAGAGAGACCATTTGCGTTTCCTCAATGGACTATATGAACCACGGGCTCCACGGTGGCAGAGTACCAGCCGCGGCGGCTGCATTTTGATGGAGGCGAAGTGTTGAAGCCTGTCTATTGTGCCATGTCACTGCAGTATGCTGTCACTGCGTGCGCGGACTTCTGCAGGCTGGGCGTCTCCTTATTCCTGGCATTTTACGTTTGGAAACCAGGGTAAGGTTGTATAAGGCACCGCAGTGTAGGGCTGCTGAAGCTTCAACGACGTAGTGTTGTTTAACGTGCATCGACATTGCACATTAGCGGATATCAACACTTCGCCTCCATCGAAATCCAAACGCCACGGCCTGGATTCGGTCATGCCACCTCCGTAGACCAGAGGTTGCTAAACCCAGCCAGACATCTCGTTGCTAAGGGAATCAGAGCAATAGCGCCTACGTATAGTCCACAGCCTTGACGGGCACGGAAACCTCTAAAAGGACATGTCAGGCGGTGTACTCATAACTCCAATATACGTCATTCACATTGTTGCGAAGTTGAGATATTTCTTTTATAAGAACGAGAGTCGTAAGAGGCGTCTTGCACAATCCGGTGCGTCTGTAGGGAGCAAGCTGTGCATTGTTTGCGCTCTTGTTGCAGAAGTGGCTTTATCTCGACACTCAGAACACGCTGCCTTCCACGCTATCATATTTGACAATGGCAGTGACCCTCGGATCAGTAAGTAGCAGGGTACCATAGCCACTACTAGACCACCGTGACGGAGGCAAATCGACAATCTTGAGGACAAGTATTTTTCATTGTGACACTACTCAGCCGCTACAGTCCAGTGCGGGAACTCCAAGACTGTATTTCACGTTCCCTCCTCATAAGCATTGTCACGTTCGAAGCGCTTCTTGAGTGAATTTGGTGTACGTTTCCCGGTTACTCAGTAAAGTGACTAAATCTCATATAAGAGTCAATGACAGTGTTTCAATGTTCAGCTATTTCGTTTATAACATTGTGACGTGTCTTAAACAATCTTGCGACTGCTAAGGCAGACGCTGCGCGCGTTGCTTGCTCTCTTTTTGTTGCGTAAGTGGTTTTATCTCGATATTCGGAGCATGCCGCTTTCCAGGCTTTGGACCCAGCAAAATCGGCTGAGACTCGGGCGAAGGATTCGACCAAGCACCTTCCATGTGGCAGTGCCAGTGTTGCCTCCCACTATGCACGGAGATATTATAACAACTGGACTTTTCTTTCTCCCATTTTAGGGACGATAAAAGTTGACGATTCTTCTTAATATTCACTCGGTAATACCTCGATTCTGAGCGTACAAGACAAGCGTTTCGCAGCAGTTTTATAAATTAAGGCTAAATGGGATATTCACTCACTCGATCAATTTACACTGTGAGCTCCAGCTCCAAACATAGCGTTACTCTGGAACCAGGTCAAGCAACCCTGTGGTGCAGAGAGCGCGGCATCGCAACGAGCGGACAACGTGTTGTCTCAGCCTCGCGCAATGTGACTAATCTGTATTCGGTCCCATTCCTTCCTAAAGAAAAGATTTTCCCAGTTCGCCTGCTTCTTTCGCTCACACATGGCGTAGTCGACGCTCGCACCCTTCCACAGCCATCTCACCCAGTCTCCGTGCCGTCAACTGCGCGCTGTTGAATGCCAAACTGTTCCTAAGCCTACCCAGCCTGTCGTGCCAACAGCGATGTCGTTCAACTGGTGTGTTGCCACAGGAGAAGACCTAGCGACGTTGAGTGTACACATGATTAAAACCGAGCTGCAACGCCGGAGCTTGTCCACAACTGGCAGCAAGGAGGAAATAATCAACAGACTTATTCGATACCGCTCAAGAACTCCCGCCACACCATAAGCCCGCGCCAGACCTGTCCGCAACTTCAGCGTCGTTCCCAACCATGCCAACGATTATGATGTCATTCCCAGCCATGGCAACCTTCCCGTCAGACCCAGCAGAGAACATGCGGCGCATGGCAGCGTTTCTCCATGACAACATGGCCGAGATGATGACAACAATAGCGAGTCACGCGAAACCAGTGCATGTGACAACGCTACAGGATCTGTCAGCTTCGCTTCCCACCTTCAACGGAAGTGGCACCCCTACTTTCAAGCACTGGATCGAAGAGCTCGAACGAATTCAAGGACTTGCAAGATGGGAACTTGACGCTCCTAGCCATCGCGTGGCAGACTGGCACGCCTCAACAGGGCGACAGCTTGCCAACTGGACCACCTGGAAGGCCGGACTCCAAGAACAGCAACTTTCGACCATACAGTGGCAACAGAAGGTCATAGCCCTTGCACAGACAGCCAGAGAGAGCCTGCAGGCTTTCTAAAGCTCAAGATCATGTCACACTGTCCAGTTCCCGTCAATGATACTTTCCCACAAACTGCTCGATCATCTACGTTTCAGCGCACCGCACGGATGATGCAGCCTCCTCGCATTTCCAGCCTGCCGCCTGCAGACGAGACTCAAGGTACGAAACGATTTCAGCTAAGCATGATGCCCCAGCATACAGAAGCGGACAAGACTTGGAAGAGGCTCTGTGTTACAACTGTGAAAAGGGCCAGCTAGCAAGTAAATCTACTACACCAAAGCAGCCTTTTGGTGACAAGCAGACAAGTCCAAAAGCACCCACCGCCTGTGTTGGCCGCGTGAACGACACCTTGTCTGGATCCAAGTTCACGTGTGCCGTTGTTACTGCTCATGTAGAAAGACTGGGGGAGATCAGTGCTTTCCGAGACACCGCTTCAAATGTCACCATCTTTGCAGCGAGCCTAGCATCAAACCTTAACATCGAACCGTGGACCAAACCACCTTTGCGTGTCATCGGTAGAAGCTCCATCATGCCTGAAGGATGTTTTCTTTGAGAATCACGATTGGACCTCTATCTGCAGTTGTCGAAGCAGCCGTCCTTGAACGGAACGCTCTTCCTCTTATCCTGGGAGAAGATTGGTTTTACGCAGCTCAAGCTGAACTCCACTTCAAACCATCACACCTGCATGTGATCTGCCAGCCATCTACCAATATTGTCGTGCTGTGCGAAGAGGATGTCAAATGCAGTAATCTTGACATCAGCATTGTCGACTATTGATCCCCCGCAGCCCACGGCAGAGCCACTTCAATTTGAGCATGAGCGCTGACAACAATGAAGCCTTGTGGTGCCAGCTCAACAACGCGGCCCTAGTTCAAAATGGAAGCATGCCCCCCGAGCCCACTTCAGACCAGCTCATCCAAACCGTTGCCTTCAGACCCCCCTGGTAATGCCCCTGATGACCCCCTGACTAACACCTGTCCTCGGAGCTCATCTCAATCCCGAAGAGCAAGCAGCCGTAAAGTGCATTGTACAACGTCATGCTGGTCTTTTCAGCACCAGCCCTGAGGACATAGGTATCTATGAAGGCATCGAACACGAGATCAAAACTGGTGCCTGACGCAACGCCGCATGGTCGACAGCCGTACCTGCTACACAGCCAGTGATAGACAATTTCTCGAGCGTCAGACAGCCGCTCTGCTTGAGAGTGACATTATCCGCCCATCGTACGGCCCATGAGGCTTCCCCGCAGTAGTTGTGACACAAAACGACAAAAAGAGGCTATGTGTGAATTACACACCCCTGTACCAGATGTCAGTGAATGTCCTGCAGCCACTTCGCCGGGCTGACGACATTTTTGATGAACTTGCAGGAAGCTCCGTTTGAAGTCCTGGACTTGTGCTGTGAAGACCAAAAGAAAACCACCTTCATTAAGCACCAGGCTACTTTGAAATAGTCGCGAATGCCTCTCGGGTTGAAGAATGTACCATCCACCTTTCAAAGGGCTATGCACAACATAGTTTCTCCCCGCAGGGGCGTCTGCGTGAGCAGGCGTTTGGTGTTTGGCGACACCACGGGCCCGAGCCAACGGGGGGGGGGGGGGGGGTTTCGAGTCCCTCCCACGTGTCGCCATGCGTGGCTTGGCCGTGTCCGGGGAAAAGGGGATCCTGGGGGTTGAGCCAATGCTGGGTGATTGTATCTTTAAGGCCCCCAGCGGCGGCAACACACCCCTTTGGCCCGTGCTTCCTGTAGACGGCACCCCCGGACTGACCCACCCGGGGTAAACCGGCAGTCGCCTTTTCCTGTCTCTCTTCTCTCACATCTTCGCCTTTTTCTCCTACTTTACATCTGTCGTGTCTTCTCCTCTCTTCCATTTACTTCGAACTTTCCTGGCGGCGAGCTTTAGCCTAGTGAAGTTATCCAACCTCGGATAGTTATATTTGGTTATAGCGGCAATGTACAGCTGGCGCTTACGTTTCCACCGCGTCACGTAGCGTCCCCTCGTTGGGCCGGAGGTGGGCGGCTGGCATGGCTGCCGAATAAGCTTCATCGGAGCTGCTAACCCTTTCCTAACTGATCGCCCCGTCAAGAGGTGGCGCACCGATGCAATCTTCGAAGTTTTGCCCATTAAGAAAGACAACTTCCCCAAATATCACGTTATTCGCTGCGGCAGCACAGAAAAGAAGGCCAGAAGCATATCACCCTTTCTTGTATAAAAGTGTCTTATGGAAATGCTAGGCGCGGGCTACAAAGCCAACAAGACCGCCAGTGGTGACCTGCTCGAACTGAAAGACCACGTACAATACAAAGACTGCATAATCCAACAGCATTTGTCCATCAGCCCATCACCATCAAACCACACCGAACACTGAACACCGTGAGGGGTGTCGTGTCCGATGGCGACCTCATGGATTTATCAGATGAATAACTCTTGACAGGATGGAAAGATGAGAACGTCATCCGGGTGCAGCGCATAACAATAAGAAGAGACAACACAGAAATTCCTACGAAACACGTCATACTAACCTTCGGACCTACAACACTTCCCTCTGAAATAGTAAAAGGTTATATGATACTGCCTGTCAGACCGTACATTCCCAACCCGCGGCGTTGTTTTAAGTACCAGCGCTTTGGGCATGGTTCCCAGGACTGCCGAGGGCAGCTTGCCTGCGCAAGATACGGAACCATTGGACATTCCGCTGACGACGAATGCACATCTCAATTCCACTGCGCCAACTGTGATGGTGACCACCCGGCATATTCCAGGTCCTGCGAGGCCTGGAAAAGAGAAAAACAAATAACCACAAAGATCAAGCTAAATAAACATTAGCTTTCGTGAAGCGAGGCAGCGTGTTTCCCCTCATTTTGCAGGGAACACATTCGCCGAAGTGTTGCGAGGGGGGTCAGCACCACTACGGCTTCCGGCGACGCCACCCGCTCCCATAGGGGGACTAGCCGCGGCTGCCCCACCCTCCCCGAATTCGGCCCCACCAAAGGCCCCTGCGAACCCTGGCAGCACACAAGCCAAAGAGGTCTCCTCGGCCTCTAGCCTGGTAGGGCCGAAGGGTCTGTCCGCAGTGACGAAGCCTACCCTTCGCAAATGCAGCACGCCGGTACTTTCTACTACGAACGGCTCTGGAGGCAGCAGCCGTTCGAGGTATAATTGGAAACAAACTCATCACTATCTGCTCGGTATATGAGATCACGAAAGAGCGATATGAATGTCAAGCACGTCCCTCAGAATAATACCGCATGAGTGGACTCGGTGGTACGGCGGTGACAATGCTCGATCACGTACCTTTGTACATGCAGATTGGGCTTTGGTGCTACTTCAACGGAGGCGGACCTGCGGGGCTGGCGGATGGCGCGCACCGTCCTGCAAAAACGCCCCTGTTCTCGCCTACGTACACCATCAAGCATAGCTGTCTACACAGTGCTGGAGCCGCTTCTGGCAAGCCATTCCGTATCTGCACGTGGACGGTGACTACTGCGAACCCACCTCGAGCACTTTGACGTTCTTGGGCTTAAAAGAAGCTGCTGTGGCGACAATCTTCAGTGGACTCGGTGGTACGGCGGTGACAATGCTCGCTCACGTACCTTTGTACATGCAGGTTAGTGAAAAGAAATATGTTTTTCGAAGCGGGGATTATGTTTGTCTGGTCGTGCTACCGAGTCCACATATTGTTATGAAATGTGTCGGTGAATGTTTCTTCTTGGCAGGTATGCTGTTATCGTTATCAGGGGATGTTGAACAAAATCCTGTGTCTACTAACCACGGAAATGATCAAGGAACTTCTTGAAACGCAGAAAGTAATCTTGCGTAAACTTTCAGAAATACAGGAAAAACAGGCCTCCTCTGAGGCAAGTTTGAGGGAATTTGATGCTAATAATGGGAGACTAGCCAAAGTTGAAGTCAGCGTGCATGAACGTGATCGGAATTTGGATGCTCTGAGCCGGAAGGTTGACGAATTGGAAAATAGGTCTAGGCGAAATAACTTGATAATAAGCGGAATCGGAGAAGACGCAAGAGAAACTGATGATATTTTGTTGAAAAAGGTGAACGACGACGTGTTTAGCGGCATTTGGAAGCTGAAAATAAGTTCAATCGAAAGAATACATCGCCTAGGAAAAAAGATTGAAGGTAGAGATCGTCCCATCATCCTAAGGCTGGCTGACTTCAGAGACAAATCTAAAATTTTGCGTCACTGTTCCATGCTTAAGGGCACGGATGTCAGTGTCAGTGAGGATTTTTCAAAAAGGTCGGTTGAGATAGGGAAAAATCTATGGGATTCCTTCACGGGAAGAAAGGTCAAATGGTGCAAAAGTTAAACTAGTACACGACAAAATGAAGGTCAATAGTGTCCTCTATGCGTGGAATGAAATCACGAAAGAGCGATATGAATGTCAAGCACGCACTCAGAATAATACCGTATGAATTTCGGAAAGCGATTGCTTCAAGATAATGAATGCGAATGCAAGAAGCGTAGTAAATAAGGTCGATGATATCGAAGCAATGGTCTTAGAGCACGAACCAGACATCATACTCATTACTGAGACATGGCTTCATAAAAATACACTAGATTGCGAAATAACTCCCAAATCTTACGTATTGGTTAGAAGGGACAGAGACAGCAGAGGGGGTGAGTTGCGTTATTGGTTCGTGATAATACTGACTTCATTACACTTCCAGTCCCTGCTGATATTGAGGCAGTATGGATTAAGGTAGCCTTTAAGAACCGTGCTATCCACATTGGCGGCATATATAGATAGACCTCCGAATTCACCACTCCACATTCTTTCTACTCTCCGGCAATTTATGGAGTCTAATGTGCAACGCGATGATAATATAATACTTTTGGGTGATTTTAATCTACCTTGTATAGACTGGAAGGCTTACTCACCAGGAGGAACGGAAATCTCAAATTGCAGTGAGGTTCTGGAACTTGCTTTTTGTTTTGGTTTAAACCAGGTAGTGACCGACTATACTACAATCAGTGCTAGTACTTCATCCATCCTTGACCTTGCTTTTGTGTCGAATCACCTGTTGCCTTGCGTAACCGACTGTGAGACCAGCGACGGTATCTCCGACCATAAACTTGTAGTGCTCTCTTTGCGCCTTTCACCAAACACTGTAAACCATCCCCGTAAAAATGTTTTAAACTTTGCTCGAGCTGATGATTTTAGTGTACTAGAAATGCTTGAGAACTCTTATGCGAGTTTTGCTGAACTTTATATCCAGAATGTAAGCCCTGATTGTCTCTCTGGGAGTACGTTTATAATCTGGTCATGTCCTGTATAAAGCTTTATGTGCCTGAGCGTATAAGAAACACTAGATATAAGAGCCCTTGGATAACACGAGACATAATTAACTTAAAAAGGCAGCTAAAAAGACAACGTACGAATTATAAAAGGAATCCTAGCACTCAGCTTCGATCCACCATTAGACAACTCGGAAAGGACCTCAAGTCAGTTGTGAAAGAATCCAAAGAAAGGTTCTATGGTATCACGATCCCGAGATTTCTCAAACGAGCGCCAGACAAATTTTGGAGGTATGTAAATCTATTGTCAAATGCTCAGTTAACGACACGGTCTACGGAGCAACCAACCGCTGAGAGTTTTAATGAATATTTTGCATCTGTGTTCGCGGAAGATAATGGTATTCTGCAGAGCATTGAATCTTCATCTGACAGGCCGCCTATTGCTGTTGTTACAATTTCAGAACAAGGTATTCTCAACCTCCTGCTATATTTGAAAACAACGAAAAGCCCTGGACCTGATGGCATCCCTAACGAATTTCTTTATCGATATGCTGAATGGATCTAGAAATATCTTGCATTATTGTTCCGATCTTCACTCCATAATGGTTCTTTACCAAAGGTATGGAAGCAAGCTAAAGTGGTTCGATCCTATCCCGAAAAGTGGCAGTGCTGACAAGGTAACAAATTATCGCCCTGTATCTATTACTTGTACAGTCTCTTTCACACTTAGGGGAAATCGCGGAGCGCGTGGCATCGCGATGGCTCCATGATGCGGCGAGCGCTGGAGTCAGCCAGCAGCGGCTGCTCGCGCAAGCGTAGACGCGCGATGCGTGCAGCCTTGAACCGCGTCGTCTGCTACGACAGCGCGTGCTGGCTGTATTGTCGGGAATCGTGCTACTGTGTGCGGCATCGCGCTGATTTCATCGTTAACGTGAGAAGTCAGCCGATATTCTTCACTAAACGCTGTGCGGCGCCATACTTTTGTGCCTGCATTGGCAAGAAAGGAGCTCTGAAAAACCTAATTTGACAACAGATTTCCTTTGTGCTGCTGGAGGGCCGGAGTACTGAGCGGGTGCACGTATGCTTCGTCACCGCGTCTGCTACCGTAGTGCGCAGCGACAATAAACGCCGCGCCAGTTTTACTCAAAGCATCCTTGAATCCCGTATCTACAGATATTCGTGTGGTTTCAGCCTCGCCAATGGACGAGGGAATGCGGTGCTGTCGCATTTTGTCTTTTCAATATCATTTTATCCTTTTTATCTCACGCAGTTTAAAGAGCGCCGAATCACCAAAAGCCCAACACCGTCAACGAGTGGGCCACGCTTCGACGGGACACATTGCTCACCCAGTCCCTTTACGCCTTGCTTCCTTCCGTTAAGAATGAGCGCGCTCCTGGCTGCTGCTGCCCGACATGAATAATCGAAGTTGGAAGAGCGACGCGTGCATTTCGCGCCGACGGAGAGCGCCTGTCTCGTGTCACTGCAATGTTGTAGAGAAGAGCTGCTTCCCTCTCAATTTCGTCACCTAAAGCGTTACTTTATTCCGATACATTTGTCTGATAGTGATTGACCTGCATAGTTATTACTGTGGAATGCTTTCTTTTCATTTCCCGTCAAGACCGAGCACGACGTGCACACATTGTAGCGTTTATTATCGCTGCGCATTACGGTAGCAGACGCGGTGATGAAGCATACGTGCACCCGCTCTGTACCCCGGCCTTCCGGCAACACAAAGCAAGTATGTTGTCAAATTGGATTTGCAGAGCTCCTTTGTTGCCAATGCAGGCACAAATGTATGGCCCCGCAGAACGTTTAGTGAAGAATATCGGCTGACTTCTCACATTAACGATGAAATCAGCGCGATGCCGCACACAGTAGCACGATTCCCGACAATACAGCCAGCACGCGCTGTCGTAGCAGACGACGCGGTTCAAAGCTGCACACATCGGGCGTCTGCGCCTGCGCGAGCAGCCGCTACTGGCCGACTCCAGCGCTCGCCGCATCATGGCGCCATCGTGATGCCACGCGCTCCGAGATTTCCCCTAAGTGTGAAACAGACTGTACATGTTCAAAGCTGCTCGAACATATTATCTCCAAACGTCTCTTAAACTATATAAACGAATACAACCTATTATCTCGCTGCGAGCATGGTTTACGTCAAGGCTTATCCACAACGTCTCAGTTGATAGAATTAGTTCATGATCATTCGGAAGCTGTAAACTCTCGGCGACAAGTGGATATGATCTTTATGGATTTTGCGAAGGCTTTTGATAAAGTGTCCCACCGTAAACTGCAAAGTAAAATTGACGTTACCTTCAAAAATCCTACTATTTCAGACTGGTTCTCATCTTATTTTCTTTCTCGCGAGCAGTATGTCGGAATTGGTCACACTAGGTCTCACATTTCATTTGTTAAGTCGGGAGTACCCCAAGGGAGTGTTTTGGGCCCCCTTTTATTCCTATTATTTATCAATGATCTCCCAAATGAAATAGATGTTTCCATCGGGCTCTTTGCAGATGATGGTATTATATACAGCAAAATAGAATCTGTAGGTCACCAGGATAAATTACAGGACAATTTACAGAACATACAGAAATGGTGCGATGAGTGGCAAATGGTGCTGAACCCGCTAAAAACAGTGGATATGACCGTCTCTAGAAAGTTAAAATTATTTAAAGTACTCTTATTTTATTAATAGTCACGAACTTACAAGAGTCGAGCAGCATAAATATCTCGGTATGATCTTCACGAGCGATCTTCGCTGGAACCACCATATAGATTGTGTGTGCCAAGGCTACCAAGTCGCTCTGGTGTTTGAGGCGGAATTTGCCACTCGCAACGGAGGAAACAAAGTGCATAGCGTATAAGACATTAATTAGGCCTATAATTGAATATGCAAGGATTGTTTGGGATCCCTTCACTGCTACAAATATATCAAAAATTGAAAAAGTACAGCGTCTGGCAGTCAGGTTTATATTCAATAAATATCGCAGGATGGACTCCCCCTCTCTACTGTGCGTTCTGGCAGAACTACCGACATTAAAGGCAAGAACAATGTACGAAAGGCTTAAATATATTTATTTAATAATTCATAATGATGTTCACATCAGGCACACAGACTTCTTTCAAATTATTTCCAGTGAAACCTCCAGGAACCACCATTGAATGTTCATTCGTCCTCCTGCTATTCATACCGATTGCTTCAAGTATAGTTTTTTCCCAAGAGCTATCACTGAATGCAACTCTCTATCGGAAAAAGCGGTTTCATCTTCTTCAATTGCTTCATTTACTGAAAACATTGCACATATCCTTCGTTTCACCTAATCACATGTGTATGTATACATTTAAATATTTTTGCCACTTAATGTTGTTATACGCTGTTTGAATGTCTTATCGTGCCATTTTATTTAATTACTCAGAGCCTCGTTTTGTGTTTGCAATGTACAAAATTTTTGTTACATTTTCCTTCCACTCCGGCCCTGGCCCTGTGTAAGGGCTGGCAGTACCTGTAAATTAAAAAAAAAATAAGATATATACCCCCATCCTACCAACTACACAAACATGAATTCGAATCATTTATTAATGAATTGCCCGAGCCTTGCCTCGTCCTCGGCGACTTTAATGCCCACAGCAGCCTGTAGGGCGGCTCTCGCACCGATGCGCGAGGCCGCCGCATTGAGAATTTCCTGTTTTCTACGGGCGCATGCTTGCTCAACAAAAAAGAAGCAACGTTTTTTAGCTTCGCCAATAAATCTTATTCATCCATCGATCTTAGCATCATCTCTCCGTCTATTTTACTTGATTTTAAGTGGGAAGTGGTTAAAAACCCTTACGGGAGTGACCACTTCCCAATACTCCTCCAAACACAAAGACAGAGCGAATTTCCACCCCAGGCTCCTCGGTGGAAACTTGAGAGCGCCGACTGGGAGGAGTTCCACAAACTTACGACAATTTCGTCGATGGACATCTTTTCTTTAAGCATTGACGCGGCTGTGGAGTAGTTTGCCATTTTTTATTCAATACTGCTCTTAAATGTATACCACAAACAACTAAGATGACAAGAAAACGTCGCGTTTCCTGGTGGAACGACGAATGTTGCAAGGCTCGGAGAGCACAGAATAAGGCGTGGGTGCTTCTTCGGCACTCCCCTACAGCAGAAAATCTCATAAATTTTAAACAAATCAAATCGCAAGGGCGCAGAAGGCCCCGGCAAGCTAGAAGGGAAAGCTGGCAGAGGTTCATACCAGGCATAAATTACTATAGAAATGAGGCCAAAGTATGGAATAGTGTGAGGAAAGTACAAGAGGTCAACCAGGTTATTCGGTACCCTTCGTGGACACCGAGGGTGGAAGCATGGAAGACCAAGCGGGCTCTCTGGGAGCACATTTCGAATACATATCTAGCTCTACACACCATTCCGAAACATTCTGAAGATACAAAATGAGAGTGGAACGAGAGAGGCTGGAAAGGAAATCAACAAAAAATGAAGGATACAATGAACAGTTCAGCTTAGCAGAGCTTCAGGCAGCACTGAGCTGCTGCAACGAATCTACCCCAGGGTCTGATCGTATTGTATAAGATATGGTGAAACACTTAGCTCATGAAGCACAAATAACACTCCTTTCGCTGTTCCGGGAAAGAGGCTATCGTGATACCTGTTCCGAAACAGGGAGAGGATCCATCGTCTGTCACAAGTTACAGGCCCATCGCGCTGACAAGTTGTCTGTGTAAAGTCTTCGAGAAAATGATCAACTGCCCGATAATACACTTTTTCGAAAGAAACAAATTACTTGATCCTTACCAGTGTGGATTTCTGGAAAGGCGATCCACAACTGACCACTTAGTCCGCATTGAGTCTGAAATTCGCGAAGCATTTGTGCATAAACAGTTTTTTCTCTCAGTACTCCTTGACATAGAAAAAGCATACGATACAACATGGCAGTTTGGAATACTGAGAGACCTCTCACACCTAGGTATACGCTTGTCGAAGCGTTGGCTCCTGCGATATTCGCTGTTCTAAATCGTATTTTACGATTTGTTCATAGGTATACCAGGTAAGATGTTAACAGTAATTGAAAGTTACTTGTCCAATTGGATATTCCGTGTTCGAGTAGCTTATGTATTAACACGACCGTTCATGCAGGAGACTGGAGTGCCCCAGGTTGGGGTGGTCAGCTGCACGCTGTTTATTGTCAAGATGAATTCTCTGCGTATGTCCATCCCACATACTCTTTTACTCATGCTACGTCGATGATATACCGATGGGATTCAGATCATGTCACCTTTGTATCTGTGAACGACAAGTTCAGTTGGGCCTGAACAACGTGTCCAGATGGGCAGACAAAAATGGGTTCAGGTTAAGTCCACAAAAGAGCACCTGTGTTCTCTTCTCGAGAAAGAGAGGCCTCCACCCATATCCCGAAATTGACTTGCACGGCCAGCGGTTGCCTGTAAAAAAGGAGCATAAATTTCTGGGCCTAATTTGGGACTCTAAACTAACCTCTGTATCAAACATTAACCATATAAAAAACAAGTGTATAAAAACAATGAATATTCTGAAAGTGCTTTCGCGCATTTCATGGGGGACTGACAAAAAGTGCCTGATCAATGTGTACAAAAGGCTTATACGCACGCGCCTCGATTATGGAGCGCTAATCTACCAGTCTGCGACACCAAGCGCTTTGAAGATGCTTGACCCGGTCCACCATTTGGGCGTTCGTCTTTCCAGGGGCGCTTTCCGCATTAGCCCCGTTGAAAGCTTGTACGTCGATTCGAACGAGTGGTCATTTAACCTACAGAGATCTTACATGTCTTTTTTATACTATCTCAAAGCGAACACAGACAAGGCACACTCGACCATTAATAATCTCTCCAGCTCTCCACTGTTTAATAACCGTATTAATAATTTAATAACCTTCGTTTCGAGAGCCCTACTCACTTCGCGTGAGGGGCCTCGCTGAGGATATAGGTGTACCTCTTGAACACTGCCTATGTCTGCGGCCGCACATCTCCCGCCGTGGCAAGGGCAGCTCATAGAATGATATATCCTTCGTAGAAGTTACGAAGCAAGCACCTATTACACATATCCACGCATACTTCCTGGAACTGGAACACAAATACACTTGTCCTGAATTCTTTACAGATATCTCGAAGTCTCACAGTTCTGTGTCGTATGCAGCGGTAGGCCCATCGTTTTCGGATGCCGGCGCTCTGCATCCAATTACAAGTATATTCACAGCAGAGGCCTACGCGATATTTGCGGCCGTCAAACAGATTAAACAATTAAAACTTCAACGTGCAGTAAATACACAGACTCCTTAGGCATGGTAAAAGCCCTCAAAACTGAAAAAAAAACACAAAACCCCTGTCCTTATATCTCTCTACTCACTCCTATGCACAGTCTATTCACTCAAACAGCATGTCGTAGTGCGCTGGGTGCCGGAGTACAGGGAAACGTGCTGGCAGACCAGCTAAGAGCATGCGTCAATGAAACCACTATCGCTACACCTATAGCTATCCCAGCACTTGACCTGAAACCTCTCCTGCAACGAAAGCTCAGGGCTTATTGGCAGAGCACATGGGATATGCAGACAGAAAATAAGCTGCACGTTGTTAAGCCACAACTTAGTTATTGGCTGGCAGTATCGAAATCACGTCGAACAGGAGTTACACTTACAAGGCTAAGGACAGGACACACACACTCATACCTTTTGTCTGGTGGCGATCCACCTGTGTGACAGATGTGGAGAAGCACTAACCATGCTTCACATTTTAAAATGTAAAGAATTAGACACTCTTAGAAAACAACACTTTCTATTACCTTACCGACAGCACATACCATTTTACCCATCAATGTTCATCGGTAGGGAACCACTTTTCAAACATGAGTCACTGTTTGCATTTTTAAAAGACGTGAGTCATTTCCATGTGATATATCCAGCAATCGTAGCATGACCTCTCAACAGAGGTCGCTGCTGCGGTGGTTACATCAAACAAAGCACCTGCCTCCTTGCCCTTGGACACAAGGGTGTTGACGAGGGCACTCGTGCTGAAGCCATACATCTGCATGGTAGCTTTATTATAACGACCACTCGCCATGCATTCTCAAAACGCACATTTCACCTAACTCTCATTATATTGATACTTAAATGATTTACCTGCTTTAGTGCGAGGAATTTTAAGGCCCTTATACAGCCACTTACCATAATCATTGTCCACATCTCTTGTCACATTGCCTGGCGTTCTTTGGCCATTAAATGGCCATTGCGCCATTAAACACCATGTTCACCTTTAAATCATCGTCAAATATTTTTTCATCTAAAGCCTCGACAGTCCAAGTCCGGTGTACGCACATACCTGGACGACATCACCATCTATGCGGACACCATGTCCTAGTTCCTAGATATTTTGGAGGAGACTGACTCTCCTAGAGCAGGCTGGCTTCAAGGTTTCCTGGAAGAAATGCAGGTCTGCTGTCCCTTCAGTAAAGATTCTGGGATTTCTGATTTTCGGAACAAGGCAAGCAACCAGACCCCTCAAAGATTGAAGCGCCCCTGCGAATCCCGGTGCCAAACAGTCAAAACAGGTGCTCTCGTGGCTCCAAACAGCCAATTTTTACAGACTCTTCATCCGTGACTTCTCGAAGATTGCTGCGCCTCTCCAAGCCGCCATTCGGACCGTTTGTTGAGTTGAAGTGGACAGCAGAATGCCAGCAGGCCTTCGATACCATTCGCTGTGCGCTAACGTCTGTGCGGCTGTGCGCTAACCCAATACTTGACTATATGGAAACTAATGCACCTACGACAGTTACATGCATCCGCTGCAGCCCTTGGGGCAGTGCTCACTCAAAAGAGGGATGGCAAAGAGACTGTTATCGAGTATGCCAGCCGACTGCTCACAGAACCTGAGCGTAAACTGCACAGCAATTTTTGGAAGCTTTAGCAGTGCACTGGGCCATCACAGCGAAGTTTCGACAGTATTTACTCCGACGACGGTTCCATCTTCTGACGGATAACTGGTCAGTCGCCTGCTTGACAACAAACTTCAAGCCGTCTCGAAGTTTCACAGGAATGTTGCTTGACCTAGCAGTCTGATTTCTCAGTTGAGCATCGACCAGTGGCGCAACCTTGTACGCGTTCCAAATTTGGACGGAGGCGGTCCGTTCCATACGTCAGAAAATGGGCGGTGCGCAATGCTTGCGAGAGCGAGAGGAAGCAAACAGCCAATGAGCGGAGGCAGAGCCTGCGTCACACTTTTGTCGTCTGCTGGGGGACCGTATAATAGATTGAGAAGTGTTTCTAACACGTTTAAAAAAACTTATTTATTACGAATGACTAGCAAAATTTGATGATGTTGCTTCCTAGCGGTGTAACTCAGAATACGGTACCAAAGAAACGAATTATTGCGGTTAATGGTTCGAAAAGGCGCTAGGTGGTGTCGCAGTTCTGCGAGATGTTTAGTGGTGGCGCTAGCCTCCACCCAGTTTCAAGTAATGCCTATGGGAAGTCTCCACATGTATTGAAACTGAAACCGCTGGCGGGGTGCTCTGGCGCGACATTTTAACAGTTGCTAAGACGAGTTGCGCATGGAAACGCGCAATGGCGCATAGACCTCGCGCATCTGAGAGCCAGCGCGAGCTGGTCCTCGCGTTTATGAAACAACACCCCGAGGTGGCTCAAAAGGCCGCCGAGCTACAGCATGGCCTCACCGTTGCGTATAAGCGACGGCTGTGGCAGCAGCTCGCCGACACGCTGAACGCTGAGAGGTCCGTCATCAAAACGACGCTTCAGTGGCAAGAATGGTGGAGAAGGCAACTTCACGAAGCCCAACGTTACTAGAAACAGGTTCAGTATACAAGCTGCGCTCTGTTGCGCGGAACCGCCACCGATTCTGCTCCCAGTGGCGCTGCAGTCGCACTAGGATCCAGCGCTGCACCGGCTGCACCGTCGCGCTCAAGTAGTCCTGCTTGTAGTTTCCGTGGGAATTGCTTGTGCAGCTTAACCCCCGTGTTATGTCATCTGGTGCCACGTGTGTCTAGTAACCAGTTTGTCGGAATACATGAATGTGATAGTTCGATGAAGTGTCGTGTGTCCACCTAAGCCGACAAAGTTATGCCGACGTGTTGTGTGCCCGGCTGTACGAGTGGGTACCGGAACGACAAAAGTCCTTCGGTCCGGCGTTTCTTCTCCGCTCCTAGGGACGAGAAATTGCGCTTAGCGTGGAACAGGGCGATACCCCGCGCTGACAAAGACCTCACAACGAAGTCCAGAGTGTGCTCTTTACACTTTTACGACCAAGACATTCTGAAAACGTACGTGCACGTGGTCAACGGAGAAACTGTCGCAATCCCGAGGGGTAAGTGGAGCGATTCCGAAAATCTTCCCGAACTTGCCGTCTTATCTATCAAAGCCACCGGACAAGAGCCGAAAACGAAAACGAGAAAGCAGTGGGGCCTCTTGCCATGGAAAATCGTCACCGAAATCTGGAGAAGCATCGTGCAGCACAGTTCGTTCTCATGCGGTGGATGACAATTTGCCCGTGCCGTACCCGCCATCGTTTAATGAAATAGAATGTGTAGAGCTACCACCAGCATGGCAAAGAATAACCGTGGAGAACTGTAGCGGCAAGTATGCGGCATTTTTCACATTGAAGGCCGCAAGTAAGGCGCTACAAATCGAGAAATGTGTTGTGGGCAGTGACAGAGTGGCAACGGCAAGTGGGAGAGGCCGTGAGGCGAAGGCTTTCCTGAGTGTGAAAATTGAGACTCTGCATGACCTTAGGGACCTGTTAAGCATTGTGCACAAGCTTCATGCATGCAGCGGATATGATGTATGTACAAGGCAACAGCTGCATTTCACTCAGATGCCAGACACTCTCCAAGCTGACAATGTGTTCATTCTGCCGCAGGCTTTTAAAAAGATCTTCTGAAAAGCAAGAAAGGCACGCGTGGAGACAGAAAAAAGGTGAAGAATCTGCAAAAGAAAGCCATCAGGGCAGCTGCTGCAAGAGTGTCATTCATGAAGAATATGGCAAAACTAAAAGAGCAGCTGACAAGTGAAAGGTCTCTGTCAATCAGCCAGCATTTGATGTCACTTCCACCTCTTCAACAGCTGGTATTTAAGATGTCCTTAAAACAAATGGAAGCAAAGGGCCCACGTGGTGTACGCTACACCAGGAGCTGGGTGCTGAACTGTCTCCTCCTTCGCATTGCAAGCACGAAAGCATACAAGTTGATGCGGAAAATGAACTTGCTTCCCTTACCGACTTGTAGCCGACTTAACCAGGTACTTTCAGGTGTACCGTGTGAGTATGGTTACAACGAGGTGGTCCTGCAAGCACTCGAGGCATTTTTTGCTAGCAAACGTGATGTTGAGAAGTATGGCACACTCGTGCTTGATGAAATCAAACTGAGAGAGGGAATCGAGTTCAATAAGTCAACATATAAATTTGATGGCTTTGTGGAGTTCGAAAACACAGGAGAGCAAAGCAAGGCCATATTGGCTGACCACGCCCTTGTAATAATGTTTATTCCTTTATTACACAATTCGGTGCAGCCCATTGCATGCTTTGCAACTAGAGGTGCCGCTCCTGGTGTTGTGTTGCCCAAGATTGTTGTCGAATCGGTGCTGCAGCTTGAGCGCCATGGTGCGTCAGTTCTGGCTGTTGTTAGTGATGGTGCGGGCAACAACCGATCAATGTGGACACATCTTGGAATATCGGGAAAGTTGCACGGGACAGTGAACAAGATTCCGCACCCTAGACTTGAGGACGGACGCTTCCTTCATTTCCTGTGCGATGTGCCCCACATTATAAAGTGTGTGAGAAACCATCTCCTGATGCACACGTACGCAAAGGTAATTGAAATGAGTTTATACTAAGAGTCACCGAATGAATAATTTTGAGAAAATGCTGTGTGAAGCTTACTACTGTGTTTTATCCTGTTGCTTCTTCTACAAGACGGGCATCGACTGCATCAATTTCAAACACTACGAGCGCCTGTACGATGCTGAAAAGGGGAGCCATCTCAAGATCGTTCCAAAGCTAACCTCCTCCCATGTCAAGCCAAGCAAACTGGAGAAAATGAACGTTAGACTAGCAACACAGGTACCTTATCAATATCATGCCTCTGGATTATGCACTGCTGTGGCGTTCTTTGCTTTTTTGTTATTATTATACATGCAATTATCCTCTAAATGCAATTACTCTTGTGAACATTTGTTCCAGTTATTCAGCAGGAGCGTCGCCATCGGGCTCAAGTTTTACAGGGAGCAGGGTGAACCTGGCTTCGAAGACAGTGAAGGGACAGAACAGTTCACAAGGCTGGTGAATGAACTGTTCGACGTTCTCAACGCCAAACACCCTGCTGCTGGCATCCAAAAGAATTCTCCAAAAATCAAGGTAATGGCCATTTCTTCTTATAGTTATCGTTGTTTGTTGTGTTATATTGTGAGGCAAATATATACATGGGGGCATTTGTTTTCCGTACCACAGGTGATAGAAAACTTCCTCACGATGCTGAACACGACCGAAAAGAACAGCATTGAGAGAAATACAAAGCTCTTTGCATCTCAGTTGACGACAGCATCCCTCCGTGTGACGTTGATGTCGGTGCTGGATATCATCACCCTTCTGCATGACAAGGATGTGAGATATGTGCTCACTGCAAAACTAAACCAGGACCCGTTGGAGGTGGGTATTTTTTGAATGCTAATTTGGACGTAGTTTGTGACTGCCTTTTTTTGCAATTTACCCTTACAAACATTTTTCTCTTCCCAGCGCGTTTTCGGAGTCATGAGATCGTTTGGGGGTGATGAAGATCACCCTACGATAGGACACTTCTGCCAAATATTCCGGCTTTTGAGTCTCTACACTCCCTTGAACATGGCGACGAAAGGGAATTGCAGTGGCGATGCAGATCCCGTTCTTATAAGTGTGGAGGAGAGTCTAAGCTCAAAGAGGCTCGAAGTGCTTCAGGGGAAGAAGGAACGAGAGGACAAGCTCGGACAGCTTATCCACAAAATTGTGTTAGAGAAGCTGCCAGAAGGGGACACAAACCAGCACAATTATGGCCGGCCCACTGCAATTGATGCTGCGCTACACTACCTGGCAGGATACGTAGTAAAGAAAGCAGCAAAATTCTGTCACTGTAATGACTGTAGCGTAACTCTCCGTGCCACAGATGATGTACCGCCTGCTGCCATTTTGACCGAATTGCGTTCCTTTGTTCCAAGCGCCCTTCAGCTGCCATCGAAAGCCCTGACATCACTGCTCACACGCATTGAGAGTGCTATAGCTAAAAGAACAGTCCAACATGGTGTTTGGAGACTTGTTTTGGTCAATTGTGGAAGATCTGACAAAGGGAAGCAGCCTTGTCGAGGTTGGATGTTCTATTCATTCTGAAGAGCTCTCTGCGCGCATAGTGAAATTTTATTGAGTGACACGCATGCACTTCTATGCAAGGTTTCTACAGCAACACAAGTACACGAGTGTGCAAGTTAAAGTCGCCAGAAAGCGAGCAAAGCTCTTGTAATTGCAGCTCGGTAGTTGACATTTGTATAAGGTGTGAAAAATCAGCACATTTATGCTTTATTCAATAGTGGATGCTCCTGAATAAACTGATGTATGAAAACATTTCTGTCACTTCTAATCCGTGCTAAAGTCGCCATTTGTGGCAGTGGCCGCGAATGGGCTGCCGAGATAGCATGAAGAGGCATTTACAATGTAAGGGGATGTTCACGAGCACGGAAGCGACTGCCGTTGGTTGTGGCACGCGTAATCGATTGATTGCTATCTGGAGTTTTACGTCCCAAAGCCACGATATGATCGAGAGACGCCGCAGTGGAGTGCTGCTGAGATTTCGACCACCTGCGGGTTCATCAACATGCGCTGACATCGCGCAGCACACGGGCCCCAACATTTTTCCTCCATCGAAATGCAGCCGCCGCGGCCGCGATTACCATAGCCACTAGACCACGGTGACGGTTGCCACATGAATCGTTTCTGCAGTAATACAAATGGAGAATATTTTGTTCCATTGAAGTTCGTTATGACCTTAAGCGAATTGCAAAAGAGCAGGGCATGCGTGAAAGTAGCGAACAAAGTTACTAAAAGGTAGCGTAACGACGCACGCTATGCGAAACTCCATATGTTGTCGCCAGCTCAGCTTTGGACTCGTTGCTGCAAGTGTGCCGCGTTCTGATGCTTTGAAGCAGACACAGGTATAGCGCCAGTGACTAAGATAAGCTGCAGTGATGTTTATGAAGTTTTTCACGCATGTAAACGTAAATAAGCGCGCACATTGAGCGCCCCACTACAGCCTTGCGAGTATAGTAGGCGCGAGGTTGGATCTCAGTGGAACGCTCCAGCCACCTATCGGCCAAACTGAAAATGGAGACAACGGCGAAGCACAGCGCCGGCGGAGAGTTCGACAACTGAACCTAGTCTAGTAACGTTGACGAAGCCCGCCACGACGCCGCCGCCGTCACTGAAGCTCAAAGGTGAGTGACCATGTAATGGTCTGGGCAACTCGTACTTTGTGTGTGTCTGTGTGTCCCTCCCTTCTGTACGTTGATTTAGCGGCCTGTAAGAATACGCACTATTATGAACCAACAAGCCCAAGGAAAAGTTTTATTAAACTCGTACTTTGACATTGCCATGCAATTTCCAGATGCACTGGGGGAGGCCGCGCCCCGGGCTTCCGGGAGCGAGTCCTACAAGTAACGGGGATGTCGCAGGTTGCCGGCCTCCCGGTCGTACTGCCGTACCAAGAGGTAAGCACATTGCCGGAAAATCTTGGCAACGGGGCCTCAGAGTTTGTCATTATGTGTAAGAGGTACAGCCGCCCAAATATTTAACTCGAGCGCGCGAGCGGCGACCATTTCGTGCGTCAGCGCCGGATGACAGAGCGAAACATGACAGACCCCCGTATTCATAAACGCTCCTCGACTCGACCCTTCACTCGAAACGCTTCTTGAGGGCGGTTTTCCAATTCACAGATCGCCCTCCACTCGAAGCGCTTCTCGACTGGAGGAAATCTCGAGCGTTTTACTTGAGATAGTCGAGGTAGGGCCAGAGCTACCTTGAACCTTTCCTTGAGTGAAGTATCATGGTGGATTACGCTTCGTTTGTCGACTATGTGCTCCGCGTCGGCGAGCTGTTTGACGACGTAGAAAACTGCGTAGGCATACCACGACGACGGTTGAGGGACCGGATAAATCCAATGGATCACTACACCGACAGCGAATTTCTGGCGCGCTATCGCTTCACGAAGTGCAGAGTGAAGAAGCTGCTTGACTGCTTGCCCCTTGAGGGGAGCTGCAGCAACCGTGGCCACCCTCTTCCACCAATGACGCAGCTTCTGATTGCGCTGCGCTTTTATGGAGCAGGCACGTTTCAAGTAGTGGCGGGCGACCTGGTGAATGCGTCTCAGCTGACAGTGAGCCGCATCATTGAACGTGTGTCGCGGGTGATCGCGAAGCATTTGTTCCCAGCCGTCGTTAAGTTCCCCGACACCGATGACGGGTTCCGTGAGACGATGGTCGAATAGACCTTTTTCAAGCTATCCCAGAAGCCACTGCGAGCGCGTAGTGCAGTATGGGAAATGTGTGTACATCGGCGGAGGCAAGCTCGGTTTAAGCAAGCGCCCGAACGCAGTGGCAGCTGTGGGATCGAAGCTACGACGCGATAAGAATCGAATCCGAGTTTGGTGAATGCAGTCTGTCGACGTAGCCTGTTCATCCGCATCGTGAAACGTGCGTAACACTTACATTTGCGCGTCCGAAAACGATGTACGTACATAAAACAGGCGCATGCTCAACGTGGCTATACTCTGCTTTGCTCTCGAACGTTTTCAGGGCAGCATCTTCAGAACAACTGATCAACTGCATCGCGTGAGCTGCAGCAATGACATTTGTCACTTACATGACAGCTGTGATCGTAATGTCAACAATCACAAAACTCGACAAATAAACACAAGAACTAAACTTCACACACTCAGTCTCAGTACTGCAATACAAATGTTCACGCAACAGGATAGTTAACGCATAACATTTCAGAAAAACGAGATCACACACATGTTCACACAGCAGTCCGTGTGAACATCTAGGCTCTCGCAAATCTTCTCTTCTTCGTGCAGCAGTTAAGATTACAGAGCATCGAAGGAAAGTGTACGCGATCGCATGTGCCCTATTTCACCGACACAGCTGGACATCGCACGTCGGCGGAGCTAGCATACATCAAGGACCACTGTCAACAAAATGTGGTTTTACTAAAGTGAAGTTTTATTGAAAAGGGATCGAATCAAGCGGCGGGAACAGAGCCCAGCGGGACAGAAGAAAAGTACATGCACCAAGCACGAAGGGGTACCAAGATGAGCCGGAATAACCCACGCGATAAATGGAAAACCGTACTCGTTTAATTAGAAAACAATGAATTACAGTACCTAGAAAGAGATATCCGCAACAGACTTCGTTCACGCACTGCGCACAGTTCGTTCGTTGAGCACACACTGCCCGTTGGTCTACTTCGTCGTCGCAAACACATCGCTGTTTTGCAGTTGCCTGCGACCACACTGCAATGCCGACACAAACACGTACACAGGAATACAGCGTCCACACCTCGGTGTTCTCCGCACACGCGGAGTGGAGATACAAGCACATGGTCACTCGCAAACGCACGTACATTGCCGAGACACCGGGAAACTACGTTGACGAGACATGCCAGCGCACACCCCGTACGACCAGTCCGACCCCCGCGAATGACCCCCTTGCTCCCCTCCTTTTTCATTGTCCCGTGCAGCTGTACGCCTGCTTACAAAAGAAAACACACAAAAAATGCGTTTAGCCTTGCTTCCATGTCACTCACTTACTCGGAGCGAAAGACGCGCTTGGAAAGGCTGGGCTTCGCTCTGCTGGGCGGCTGGATGTACACACATTTCCCAGAAGCACTTGCGCGCCCACGGGTGGCGCTGCGGTGCTTGAAAAAGGTCTATTCCGCCAATTGCCAGGTTCCCCGGGGTGACAGGGTGCATAGACTGCACCCACATCCGTATAAAAGCACCACATTCGTATAAAAGTTTCTCCCAGGCACTGTCCTTAGCGCGCTTGGACACATTGTCGGTGTTTCTGTTTTCAATTGCCGATCTGTGGCGCGTCACCAAATTACACAGAACCTCCGTGCGGTCGTCTTACCGCCGTCGCGCGTGACGCTGTCCGTGCTCATGTCGCCGTCTGTCAGGGCAAGCAGCACGCCACGAGAGAGAGAGAGAGAGAGAGAGAGAGAGATCTTTATTGAAAGGCAGAGAACTTAGCCGGCGTTGAAATATCGCAGACATGCTACTCTGCGTGGGGAGGGAGTTTGGGGAGAGAAAGACGAGTAGAAAGAAGTGCAAGAGACAGTGAAAAGTTGGGCTTTGTGTTTGACTATAATGCCTAATTGCGTCCAAAGATAGTTGACGTTTTCACCAACCCGCAGTGATGTGATAGGAGTGTTGCATGATGGGTGAGTGATGGTGACGACGGAGATAAAGTTAAAGTCCATCGAGTTGACCTATACTTTTTAAATATGTAAACAAAAAGTCCATCGCACGTCTCTGTTGTGTGGGGGCAAGCTAGGGGGCCTAAAACACACTGAGGTGATAAAGGGAGCTGTGTAAGTGACTGCATGCAATATTCATAGAGCGCACGCTCATCACTGTTCGCTCGGCATTCAAACAAAATATGTTCTACGGTTTCAGTAGAGCCACAGTTGCTACAGTGTGGGCTTGTCTCCTGATGGAAGCGGTACCGTAAGTCGTTTGAATGTGCAGTGTTCAGCCGTAGTCGATGATACAAAGTTTCCAGATGTCGAGGAATGTTGGATTGTTGTGTTGATTTGGGATCTGGGTCGACTGAGTGGAAGAAAGGGTGATGATTTGTCGGTAACTTCCATAGCCGGTTCCTTTATTTGTAAGCGAATCGTTTAGCCATATGGGAAGCATAAGATTTGGTGAAATAGATTCGCTTATAGTTTTGATATCGAGGACCGTTACGTGCTCTTTCGTCGGCTTTTCCGTTGGGCAGAATGCCGCAGTGAGCTGGTATCCCTTGAAATGTAATGCAGTGTCGTGCGGTAAAAGCCAGGTGGTGTAAATAGGCAATGTCGGCAGCAACGGGTTGATGATTGGTTTTCTTCAGGTAGTTGTACAATGCTTGCAGCGCTCCTTTGGAGTCGGTACGCCACGATGCAACAAGCAGCTTACACAGCGCACCACGGAACATCAAGATAAAATCTGGCGCGCGCGCACACAATACGCGAACAGTCGCACATCCGGACCTGTCCGGGCATGCTATCCCAGCGGATTCGGCTCTGGCGTGGCTTGGATGAACGTAGCATCGCCTGCTGTCGAAACTAGCTGATAATGTTTCAAGTTTCACTTATAACTTCCAATGCAGCATGTATTTAATAAGAGGTGATAATTTTTAAATCGTTCGCTAGCATTTCAACCGAAAATTCTTGTATTTATTGTAGTATTGGGCTGTACACCCTCGCTACCAGATGCGTCTTTCGTAACTCAAGTGAAGGAATGTTTCTCGAGCAGCCTCTTGGCGGAGGAGCGCTCGAGTGGCGTTCTTGAAACCCAGCGGCTCCTTGAGGAGAGGAAGGCGGTGTGCCTCGACTCGGTGAAATCGAGGAGGAGCGTTGAGTGAAGGTGCGTTTGTGAATACGGGGGAGAGACGGTCGCGCTCGGCTTCGAGCGTTGTCTGCTAGGCGGGTGGTAACAACTTTATTTGCAGTCCGGCAAATTCACGGCCTGGGCCTAGGCCGCCCGCTGTTCTTTTTTTTGCGCTAGGCACGCCCTTATCAGCTTGACTGAGACGGACAGACAGCATGACTAGGCTGAATTGCTTTGCTTGTATCACAGCCGAAACCAGGCGTCCATATCATGCTGATAAGGGTAAAAAAAAAGAATAGCATAGCAGACGACGGTCGAAGCCGAGCGCGCGGCGTCGGCGGGCGCATAGCCTCGACCCAGTAGCGCACGCAGGATCTCTGCCGGGGGGGGGGGGGGGGGGGTGTTCCAGTTTTTCACGAAGGGCCGGGCATGCGATTACACGGCTGTTGCGTGTGTAATAAAAAAAGTAAATAAAATGACAAATAATAGTAACATCAATGAGGATGATTATTTTTCCTTTTTCGGCGTTTTGCAGAGACATTAGCGCCAGATTGTTTTAGCAATAGGAGCAGTTACGGAGTGGGAGGGGGGTTAGGTCGGCCTCAAGGGTGGGTTACGATCCCCGAAACCGCCTCCCCCCCAGTCGGTGCGCCACTGCCTCGACCCTTTTGTAAGTTGCTTCCGTCATATGCGGCGCTGACGCACGAAATGTTCGCCGCTCGCGCTCTCCAGGTAAAGAAGTAGGCGGGTGTACCTTTAGGGTGACACGACACGGTTGGTGAGCAGTAATATAGCAGAGGAGGGAGATAATGGAAAAGGTGCTAGGTTAATGCAGTGCAATCTCAGTTTGGCTACGATTTTGTCAAAAACGGGGATGTTTGTAAGAGGTCTGTGTTCGTGCATTGCTAGAAGGGCTCCAAAGATTCGAACGATTTACGGTTGGAAACACGAATCACTTCAGCTACCTACCCTTGCAGATATAAAAACCAGTCTCCAAGCAAATCATTAGGGTCGTAGTGATTAAAAATAGCATAGAATTCCCTTGAGCATGTTTCCTGTTTGTCTCACGTTTCACGTCATGTTTAATCTCACGCTTTTTTTCCTGATGCAACTACTGCACCGTGTGATTATTCCTAACTGTATGTAGTCTATTTTGTTTGCTTTATATATGTCGATGAGCACATCTAGACTTTATGAGTATGTTTAACGTTGCAAGTGTTGTAGCTTATATGTGCACTACGAATGATGCTTTGCTATTGCATGCATTACATCGTGTTTTTCATTTGTCGTTTTTATTATTTGTATTTACATAGTGTTTTTATGGCCTGCATACCTCACTGCATTTCGAGCAAAGGCGTATTGTGAGGCTTCTAGCCTTTTGGCTTTATTCCATCCTGTGTTTTTGTGCCGAAAGAATGACAAAGAATGAGAATCGGTCATGGCAAAAATAGAATGCCCACAGGCAAGTGCACACTGACAAATAATTACGGGATAATTAAGTGCGTAATAAATGTAGGGTAATTACGAATGCATGTACCACGAAAGCTTGTTGCATAGGAAGCGTAACGAATAGCCATATAGCGAAGCAGCATGCTTATACTTTCCAACAGGCTAGCGTCCCTGGTGCCGCACAGGAGGTCGAGAGTGGAGAGGCTGGAGGCCCGAGTACAGCTACACGTAAGCATCAGCGTAACTGAACATGTTAAAATTCGCCTAATGCGTGTGCAGGTCACAAAGTACTATTGCATGTACTCTTTTTCTCTAACTACAACAGCACAGGACCAACCTCCCCAAGCAGCGGGCACACAGGAGGTGGCCACTGCACCTGGTAAAGTACTGAAAAGCAAGCTATTTGATAAAATGAGCTGTCGTGTTTTTCATTGAACTAACTACAGCAAACACTTTATGCTTTCAGTGCTTCGGCGCCCTGTGCAGCCACGGCCTCGTCTGCGGCCACGACGAGTCGACACGCTTGTGGCACTCTCGTCACAGTGCGCCCGCACTGTTTCGCAGGGTGATGAGATGCTCCGGGTTGGTAGAACCTTTGGTGTCACTTTGCATCAAGGACATAAATATTTTTCATGCTTCGTTGTCATCCAAATTACGAATCAGAAAAACAAACCAGCGTGGAATGTAAATAAGAAATGTGCTATGTTTTGAGAGACGGTGCCGTTGGTGAGCAACGAGCAACAGCTGGGCAAAAGGTTGGTTAGCCCTGAAAAGAGCGGTTTGGAGGTAAGAGATGCATTCGAGTAGATGACTGAAGAGTAGTTCCAGCAGGTCTTTGTCCAAACGAAGAGGGCATAGCTTGTACACGATGCTTGACACCACCACTGGATGCAGTCGGGCCAGTGGCTCCTCACCAGAGAGGAAATTGTTGTGCATGTTGCAATTCTTGACAACAGCAGCTTACAGTCGCCAGCTGGTTGCGAGGAATCGGCAACTCACGCTACTGTGCCACGTTTCTTCATTTCAGACTCTTCGAAGAATCGAACAGTCTGCGAGTTGTGTCGGTGTGCGGAGGGGTAGCGGCGCAAGAGAGGACGGCAGCGGCTCAAGAGAGGGCGGCAGCAGCCGAAGAGGCAATGATGGGGCAGCTGCAGGCCGTGACCCTGCATAAAGGAAATTAATTTAGTAGTTATTTTCAGTTATGCCTTTTATTTATTGTTCCTTGTGTTATGTTAGTACAATCTGAATCTTATAATTTTATTCATTTAGTGATTGTTCAATTTGTTTCATTGTTTCGTTGTCCTGTAATTTGTATAATGTATTTTTTTCAATTATGGTAATCCTGCTGCATGACCAGCTCGTTTCATTTTATTTACATATTTCTGAGATGCCTAGTCAATCACACTGCAATCATTACAACCAGTTGCACTTTCTGTATACGGCTTTTTGCACTATGACATTTGTATAGCTTTTGTATGTTTTGTAGCTCACTCCACATTATGAAATGTTGCCGTGTAGTATATGCACGCATTAGTACTTTGATGCTTTCATTTCTGCAAAGTGAGACTAAGGTGCAAAGACCACAAGCTGGTCTTTCTTTCACAGCACCACACTTTCATATACTGAATTAGTCATTCTTCAAGTGCCGTGCTTTCACAAATGAAACTGGCCATCATCACTGTACTACGCCGGTGTTCGTTTCCTTTAGTCTTTGTTCTAAGTGAGCTATTCCTGAAATAAGTGTCAAGTGTGACACGTTCTGGGTGTTGTTAGATTGCAGAGCCAATCATTCTTGTTCTATGTGATTTATGTTTCACCACAGCACCCAAGGGCAGTTTCGTTTAGAAAATGTGAGTCGTCTGTTCCTTAGCATTGCACTGCGATTGCAGCAGAGAAAAATACGTACTTCTAGTCAGCGATTAATAACACTGAGAAGGGAATGCACACACTTTGTTGCAAAGCCACTGAAATGGGACTGCAGGTTTTATGTGCCATGGTGAAAATGAAAGGTGTGATGTCGACGCTGCAATGTTCTCGCATGTTCTGCTACATGTAGCGAGATGTTGAGGGTTCGTAATACACTTATCATAGTGTGTAATAAAGTTGAGTTTTGCATTTTTTGTGCTTTGCTGTTAACCTACGCGTACCCATTTGGCCACGATGTGATCACTGTAATCTTGTCACATTACTCAACGTTAAAGTTTTACTCCGTGTTTTGAAACTGATTTTATGACGCTCTGCTTGATCGCCTCATCTGCGTGTTCATGCTTGCACAGAAGCTTTCTTACACCTAGCACTAGAAGTGCCTAGCAAGCATATCGCCTGCTTCTCACCAGTTTAGACTGCGCGTTCGATTTAAAAGGACGCAGTGGTTGCAATCATTCTGTTGTGTTTATCAGAATTGTGCAAACATTTTACTGACGGTGACCATGAGTGCACAGTGGCGATCATATATACTGCTTCCATGAAGTCTGTTGTGATGAGTGAACGGATGTGTACATTCCATATTTCATGGGACATTTCAAGAAAAGGCTGTACTTTGATGTTTCCTGTTGAACTGGGAAAAGAGTACTTTGTGCCAACTCCTCAGCAATGTAACCACAAGCTTCAGCAATACAAACCAACGTTCTGTGCACTGTCCTGACCAGAGGATAACAACTGCTGCGTCTACATGTACAGCAAGTGCCATGTCATAGGATACAACAGTAGTAGTATATAGTTTTTATTGGCGCAAGGGCCAGGTGTGGCCAAAGAGCGCCATTTCATGTCATGTGGTGACAGCGATGACTAGTGGGTTACAATGACAAGATGCTACACGGCTGCAAAGGGGCCTAAAATCATATCGCTGTAAATGGCGTAAAAATATAGGAAATAAAATTATGACATTGACAGGTGGGATGGTCTACGGGTCTTGAGATGATATCTGACGCTAAAAACTGAAATAGTCATGACAGTGATATAAGATACATACAATGATGATGCTATTATACAATGAGATCTCCCATTCTAAAAAAAAATCATCCTTGGACAGCACTACTGACTCCTAAAAGCCCTTGAGCGCAAGGGCCTCGAGGCGAGTGCATACCGTCACCTCCGTAGCAGCAGCCTCAGTAGAGAGGCCGCTCTACGAGTCCCTTGGCTTTATGACGTGCAATAGACCGACATCTTTCAAAAAGTTCAGGACTATCTTGTTTTCAAATAGCGGGTGTGGGCCTAAAAACATTGCAGCGTGAAATGGCATATGTAGTCTGTACCCTAAAGAAAAGTGCTTCCTCCTCTCGGGCTCTTAACTCTCGACACTCAAGCAAGACGTGGAGGACAGTCAGCGTCATGCCACATTTAGTGCACGTGGGAGGTTCACCACCTGTCAGCAGGTAGGAATGTGTGCCATATGTATGGCCGATCTTGAGCCTACAGAATGTGACTTGATTACCCCGGTTTTTTTAATCTTGCGGTACCTTTCCTATATATGGCCTAATTAGATGGAGTTTATAGCCAATAGGTACGAATACACTTACGAACATATGGTTTCATATCGGAAGCAGCGACCAGCATGGAGGCGTTACCAGCTTTGGGCTCGACCGATGTGGCACGTTGGTCTGCCAGAACATTACCCTCTATGTCCCGATGCCCTGGCACCTAGCAAATGACTACAACCTGATTGGACGCGTACATTGTGCACAAGAGATGGTACAGCAATACTATCACGGGGTTTAGTTATCTTTTTAGGCATGTTAAACATATGACAACGCTCAGCGAGTCTGTATATACAATTGATTTTTGTATTTTCGTTTTCTTAATGTGTCACAGCCGAGAGCACCGCGTAAGCTTCCGCGGTAAATATGCTTGTCTGCGGATGCAGGAGGTCAGCCTCCGAAAAGGACGGCCCAACCGCTGCGTATGATACGCAAGAAGATGACTTGGATGCATCCGTATAGTGCTCGGAACAAGCATATTTATGTTGTAGTTCAAGGAAGTGCATTTTGATGTGTGAAGGCGGAGCATGCTTTGACACATATAGAAAGGAAAGGTCAGTGATGATAACCTGCCACTTCCACGGCGGGAGGTGTGCAGGAACTGGCATTACATTGTTCTGAAGGATTTGGACGCCCATTTCTTCGGCCACACTTCTCACACGTACCGAAAAAGGCACTCTTAGTGTTGGACGATTGTGAAGAGTCGCGAGCTGGACAAATCATTGATAATGGTGTGTGTGGGATGTTCAGTTTGCGTTGACTTTAAAATAATACATTATTGTTGAGTACTGTCTTTGCAGACGAAGCGGCCACTCGTCTGATTCTACGTATAGGCTTTCCACAGGGCTCGTCCTGAAAGCACCTGTGGCAAGACGAATGCCTAGGTGATGGACAGGGCCCAACATTTTGAGCGCACTTGGTGTAGCAGAGTGATATATTATATACCCATAATCTAGACGTGATCGGACCAGGCTTTTATAGAGATTCAAGACACACTTAGTGTCACTACCCCACGTAGTTCGAGACAATACCTTTGAAACGTTCATGGTTTTTATGCACTTGATTTTAAGGTGTCTTATGTAAGGTACAAATGTAAGTGTGTGGTCCAAAATTACACCTAGGAATTTCTGCTCGGATTTCACGGGTACACGCTGACCCTTTAGGTCAATGTGGGGTTCAGGATGCAGACCTCTTTTTCTAGTGAAAAGTACACAGCTGCACTTCTGCGGGTTTAAATTGAAACCGTTTTCATCGGCCCATTTGACCACCTTGTTCAGGCCAAGCTGAACCTGTCGCTCGCATATTGCGGCATTGCATGATTTAAATCCTAATTTCATGTCATCGACGTACGTACAATAAAATATGTTTGGAGGAATACACAAACGCAAGGAGTTCATTTTTACAATGAACAGAGTGCAGCTGAGCACCCCACCCTGTGGCACTCCCGTTTCTTGCACAAACGGCCGTGATAACACGTTGCCCACCCGAACACGAAAGGTTCGATCAGACAGATAACTTTCTATAATGTTTAGCATATTACCTCTTATACGAAAGTGTGATAAGTCCCTAATTATTCCAGACCGCCACGTTCTGTCGTATGCTTTCTCCATGTCAAGGAACACAGAGAGGAAGTACTGCCTGCGTACAAAATCTTCGCGGATTTGTGTTTCAATGCGCAGCAAATGATCAGTCGTCGAACGGCCCTCGCGAAATTCGCACTGATATGGATCAAGTAGTTTATTCGTTTCTAGGAAATGATGATATATGGTTTTTTTGTGGCGCAAGGGCCAGTCATGGCCAAGAGCGCCAGGCCAATTGTTATGCGTGAAGATGGTGATAAAACTCAAGGATGTATGTGCGACTTGGCTGTAAATGGGCCTAAAAACATTCGCTGTAAAGTGCGTAAAAGACATACATAATAAAAGTATGGCGATGATTAGGGGTCCGACCAAGAAAATTGTGGAGTACAATAAAAAGTAAAAGGCATGTGTAGAGATTAAATACTAATGTAAAATGAAGCAGCGCGAACCTGCATGCATGCAGCACTGCTGCCTTATGTAGGCCCTTGCATCCAAGGGCCACTAGGCCCGTGCTAATTTAAGTAATTGCAGCAGCAGGAACCTCTCGTGAGAGGCTGTGCTGCGTGCTTGTCTGACCGATTACATGTAATATTTGTACATCCCGAAGAAAACATAAAACAGCTTTGGTGTCGAACAGAGGCTCTTGGCCAAGGAACAATGCTGGGTGAAGTGGTATGTTGCGGTTTTATGCTAAGAAGAAGTGCTCTTTCCTCTGCGCTTCCATTTCACGGCATTCCACTAGGACATGTAGGACAGTCAATGATGAGCCACATTTAATACAGACTGGAGGGTCGCCTCCATTCAGCAGATACGAGTGGGTACCATATGTGTGGCCTATTCTCAGGCGCGCGAAGATGATTTCAATCCGTCTTTCTCTAGTAGTAGGTGGCCAGTTTTTAATTATTGGTTTGACTAGGTGGAGCTTGTTTGATGTTTCCGTGTCCCACAAGCTCTGCCAGTGACTTCTTAAGCTCTTGCGCACAAAGTGTTTTAGGTCTATGGCGGGAACAGCTGTGGATGATGTACACATGTCTGCAGTTACCGAAGTTGCGATTTTATCCGCAAGCACATTGCCTTCAATGTCCCTATGTCCAGGGACCCAACATATGGTTACATGCTGTCCATCAGCGTACATACTGCACAAAATAAAGTAGAGTTTGTTCAGGACTGGATTTTTCTGTTTCTGTAGTGACCTTAGAGCAGTGACAACACTTAAGGAATCTGTATAGATAGATAATCGTCTTCTTTAGCTTCGCGTTTCTTATGTGCATTACAGCAGAGAGTATACCATGCGCTTCCGCCGTAAAAATACTCGTCTGAGGATGCAGCGCATTAGATTCTGAAAAGGATGGGCCAAGTGCTGCATACGAAACGCCGACATTAGACTGCGATGCATCAGTGTAGAACTCGGGACAAGAGTACTTATGTCGAAGTTCCATGAAGTGCATGCGAATGTGCGCACCTGGTGCATGTCTCGTATTTTCTACGAAAGACAGATCACAATCTATCACCTGCCACTCCCATGGCGGAAGACCTGTATAGGGGGCCATTAGATGGTGTTCAACGAGTGGCATACATATTTCTTCAGCCAGTTTTCTCACGCGCAACGAGAACGGCTCTCTGACCCTAGGCCGGTTACGGAAGAGGTCAGAGCTGGACAAGTCATTCACAGTTAAATATGTGGGATGTTCTTTGTTAGCGTTTACTGTAAAGAAATACATAAAGGATGAGTAGGCCCTTTGCAAGTGTAGTGACCATTCGTCTGCTTCGACATACAGGCTTTCTATGGGGCTTGTTCTGAATGCCCCTGTAGACAGGCGAATACCAAGATGGTGCACAGGATCCAGCATCTTCAAGGCACTTGGTGTGGCAGACTGGTAAACGATGGCACCGTAGTCTAAGCGCGTACGTACAAGGCTTCGATATAAGTTCATGAGGCATTTTCTATCACTTCCCCATGCTGTGCGGGACAATACCTTTAGGATGTTCATGGCCTGTATGCACTTGCCTTTCAGATACTTCATATGTGGTATAAACGTTAGCTTAGCATCTAGAATTATTCCCAAAAACCTGTGCTCTAGATTTATAGGTAAGCGCTGACCCCGGAGATGAATGTCGGGATCTGGGTGTAAACCTCTCCTTCTGGAGAAAAGGACGCAGGAACTTTTGTGGGGGTTTAGTTTAAATCCATTCGCAGTTGCCCAGGATAACACCTTATTCAGTCCCAGCTGTACTTGCCGCTCACAGATTGCCAAGTTACAAGATCTGAATCCTATCTGAACGTCATCAACGTATACGGAATAAAATATGTTTCGCGGGATATACGATTGCAGAGAACTCATCTTTATGACAAAAAGGGTACAACTAAGCACTGCACCTTGTGATACTCCTGTTTCTTGAATAAAAGGCCTGGACAGGGAGTTACCTACTCTGACACGAAACGTGCGATTACTTAGGTAACTCTCTATCACATTGAGCATAATGCCACGAATACCGATTGCAGACAGGTGCCGTAAGATTCCATAACGCCAGGTAGTATCATAAGCCTTTTCTATATCGAGGAACACGGAAAGGAAGTATTGTTTATGGGCAAAGGCATCACGGATGTATGCCTCAATACGAACCAGATGGTCAGTCGTGGAACGGCCTTCCCTAAAGCCACACTGCTGTGGGTCAAGTAACTTGTTTGATTCGAGAAAGTACAACAGCCGGCGATTGATCACCTTTTCAAATAACTTGCACAAACAGCTAGTCAGCGCAATAGGGCGGTAACTTGCCGCACAAGATGGATCTTTGCCTTGTTTTAGCACAGGGATTACAATAGCCTCTTTCCATGTTGCAGGAATGTGTCCTGTCGTCCAGATGATGTTGTAAAGTGACAGCAGCACCATCTGCGCATCAGGGTGGAGGTTCTTTATCATTGCGTAGATAATCCTGTCAGCTCCGGGGGATGTCATCGGACAGCTGTTCAGGGCAGCTCTGTACTCAGCTATGCCAAAGGGACGGTTATACGGTTCATTTCCAGTACCCTTGCGGTTTAGCGCTGTTCTTTCTGCTATTTCCTTATATTTTTGAAAGTCAGCCGAGTAGTGTGACGATCGAGCTCGAAGTGCACTCAAAATGTTTTCCCAGTGCCTTGGCCTGGTCTTCAAGACTGTTCCCTTGGCCGTCAAGCAAAGGCAGGGAAATTGGGTGCCTATCAAATAATTTCCGGAGACGGGTCCATACTTTTACTTCTTGTGTATAGGAGTTTATACTTGAGACATATTTTACCCAGCTCTCTCATTTTGCAACGCGTCGAGTCCGCCTCCCCTCAGATTTTGCTTTCTTGAAATTTATGAGATTATCTGCCGTTGGGCACTGCCTAAGCAAACCCCATGCTTTGTTTTGTTTCTTCCGTGCACTCCGACATTGCTCATTCCACCATGGCACGCGCTTTTTCTTCGGGACACCATTTGTTACTGCAATGCATTCTAATAAAGCATCAACCATGAAAGCAGTGAAACGGACCACAAAATCGTCTATACTGAGACCTTCGAAGGCATTTCGGGGCACATGGGTGAGTCGATAAAACTTCTCCCAATCTGCAGACGATATTTTCCACTGAGGGTTGTGTGGTATGTTACAATGTTCTGATGTTTTGATGCAAATTGGAAAGTGATCGCTACCATAGGGATTTTTAATGACACTCCATTCTAAACAAGGTAGAAGGTCTGTGAACAGATTGTTAGGTCTATGGCAGAGTACGTGTTGTGTGTTGTGCTGTAAAATGTCGGCTCTTTTTTATTTACAAGGCACGCACCAGAGTTCAAGAGGTACTGCTCTATTAGGCGTCCTTTCGCATCCACGGACCCGAGCCAACGGGGGGGTTTCGACCCGTGTCGCCGTGCGTGGCTTAGCCGTGTCCGGGGAAAAGGGGAACCGGGGGTTGGTTGAGCCGATGCTGGCTGATTGGACCTTTAAGGCCCCCCAGCGGCGGCAACACACCCCTTTGGCCCGTGCTTCCCGTAGACGGCACGCCCGGACTGACCCACCCGGTGGAAATCGGCAGTCGCCTTTTCCTGTCTCTCTTTCCCTACACCTTCGTCTTTCTCTCACTCTTTATATCTTTCCTGTCATCTCCTCCCTTGTTACTTCCAATTTCTTTGGCGGCAAGGGTTAACCTTGTGTGGATACCCTACCTAGGGTAAACCATATTTGGTTTCCCCAGGTTTCACGTCATTCATTCTGAAAGCCCGGACAAAAAAGCAACAAACATCTCACCATTCCTAGTTTCTAGAACCCTCACTGAAACCATCGGCGCTGGCTACAAAGCCACCAAGATGGCCAGTGGGGACCTGTTAATAGAGGTCAAAGATAAAATACAGTATAGTAAGATCTGCAACCTTGTCGCTTTTGGGGACAGGCCCATCTCCGTTAGTCCACACCGAATGATGAATTCAGTTAAAGGCGTTGTCTCAGATAATGACCTCATGGACCTCACCGAGGAAGAACTCCTAGACGGTTGGAAAAACGAAAACGTGACACAGGTACAGCGCATCAAGATGAGGCGTAACGACATGGAACTGCCTACAAAACATCTGATACTCACTTTTGCCAACAGTACACTCCCAGAAACACTTGCAACTGGCTACATGATGCTACGCGTCCGACCGTACATACCAAACCCGCGGCGCTGTTTCAATTAAGTGCCAACGGTTTGGCCACGCTTCCCAGTCTTGCCGAGGACAGCTCATGTGTGCCAAGTGCGCCACAACTGGACATTCTACAGATGACTGTAAGGCTGAGGCTGAGGCCCGTTGCGCGAACTGTGATGGCGCTCATCCAGCATACTCCCGCTCGTGCCCAGCCTGGAAAAAAGAAAAAGAAATACTGACAGTCAAATTCACACACAACATAAGCTTCCGGGAAGCGCGATTGGCAGTTTCAGAGTCCTTCACAAACAAATCTTTCGCCGAAGTGGTGCAACAAGGGGCGGCACCACAACGGCCCATGGCGGTGGCCCGGACCAAGCCTAGTTCGTCCAGGCCAAAGCCACATGCCCCTATGGTGGGAGCAGCCAGCGCTGCCCTGCCACCGGTCAGCATCTCCGTGCCAGCGGCCTCCGCAAGCTCTGGCAGCAGCCAGGGCAACAAGAAGGCTGCCGTGGCGGCCGCGGTCGTGTGTGCTCTACCAACTCCCGAGCAGGCACCGGCGACTCCAGGGTCGTCAGGTTTCAAGGCCCCGTCCGACCAGGCGAGGCCTGAAACTTCATGCAACAACAGCTTGCGTATGCGGGCGTCCAATGCCTCACAGGAGGCAATGGACACAGCTCCGGCACCCCTGGTGCCGAAAGAGCGGCGCAGCTCTCTGGAGCGCGCCAAGAAAACGAAAACGCCGATAACGGTGCCCCGTGATGGCCCTGTAATTTGAATTGCACCCTCTGCTTCAACAGCCACTTCCTTTTCTTACATACAGCACTACATTATTTCCATAATGGAAACACAAGTTATTCAATGGAACGTCAGAGGACTACTTAAAAACCTCGACGATGTCCAGGAACTATTACAAAAACACACGCCAAAAGTGCTGTGTGTACAAGAAACACACCTGAAGCCCATACACAGCAACTTTCTACACCAATATATCACCTTTCGAAAGGACCGCGACGACTCCGCGACGTCGTCTGGTGGCGTAGCTGTTATTGTCAACCAGGGCATAGCATGTACACACCTACCACTTCAAACACCCCTAGAGGCAGTGGCTGTTCGAGCCATTCTCATCAATAAACTCATCACCATTTGCTCTATCTACTTACCTCCTCAGTACCAACTAAATAAACATGAATTCCAGCCACTAGTAGGCCAACTTCCAGAGCCCTAACAGTTTATGGGGTGACTCCCGTTGCGATGCGCGCGGGCGCCTGATCGAAGACTTCCTTTTCTCCTCTGGTGCATGTCTGCTGAATCGAAAACAACCTACATATTATAGCATCGCAAACAATAGCTATTCTTTCATAGATCTCAGCATTGCCTCTCCATCGCTCCTACCCCTACTCGATTGCCAAGCAATTAATCTTACGGAAGTGACCACTTCCCGGTCCTTCTGAGCACAACGATATCGAATGAACACCATGCGCAGGCTCCCAGGTGGCACATTGATAGGGCTGACTGGGAACAGTTCAGAAAAGCCACTCATTTGAGTTAGTCCGATATCTGTGACCTAAATATAGATGCCACAGTTGAGTACCTTACAGCCCTTATTATTGATGCCGCAAGCAAGTGTATCCCACAATCAGGACGTTCCACCAAACGACGTGTTCCGTGGTGGAACACCGAGTGTAGGAATGCACGCAAAAAACAAAACAAAGCGTGGAAGTTGCTCCGGGAGTCTCCGACTGCTGAGAATCTATACAACTTTAAGAAAATTAAGTCTCAGGGCAGGAGGACACGCCGGCAGGCCAGGAGAGAAAGCTGGCAAAAGTTTTTATCAGGCATCAATTCATACACACAAGAGGCCAAAGTTTGGAAGATGGTTAATAGGATAGCAGGCCGAGAAACATATTCCCTCCCTCTAGTAAACAAAGAAGGCGACAGTTTGGAAGACCAGGCGAACTCACTTGGCGCACACTTGGAACAGGTCTCCAGCGCGTCGCATTATTCTTCAGCGTTCCAACGATACAAATCCAAAATCGAAAAACAAAAACTAGAGCAGAAGTGCACAAAAGACGACGAATACAATCAGCCATTCTCATTAACCGAGCTACAAGTATCGCTTAACTCCTGCAATAAGTCCGCCCCTGGATCCGACCGTGTCGTATACGACATGGTTAAACATCTTCCTCCTCAGACTCAAAAAGCCCTCCTCTCCATCTATATGGTTTTCAGGCGAGATTCCCTCTGCCTGGAAAGAAGCAATTATTATTCCAATTTTAAAACAGGGCAAGGACCCATCCTCTGTTTCCAGTTACAGGCCTATAGCCCTCACAAGCTGTCTCTGCAAGATCTTTGAAAAGATGATCGACAGGCGGCTTCTACATTTCCTTGAATCAAATAGGCGACTCGACCCATGCCAGTGTGGTTTCCGTGAGAATAGATCAACCACCGACCACCTGATACGTATCGAGGCACAGATTCGTGATACTCTCGCCCACAAGCAGTTCTTCCTTTCTGTGTTCCTCGATATGGAGAAAGCGTATGACACCACATGGCGCTTTGGCATCCTACGGGACCTCTCACATTTAGGTGTGCGAGGTAGGATGCTAACTATAATAGAGAGCTACTTGTCCAAGCGTACGTTCCGTGTTCGAGTAGGCGATGTGTTGTCGCGAACATCTGTCCAAGAAACAGGAGTGCCTCAGGGTGCTGTACTGAGTTGCACACTGTTTATTATCAAAATGAATTCCTTGCGACTGTGCATCCCACGTAATATGTTTTATTGCACATATGTCATCTTGCAATGTGCGAGCGACAAACTCAGCTTGGTCTGAACAAGGTCTCCAAATGGGCAGACGAGAATGGCTTTAGCCTTAATCCTCAGAAGAGTATTTGTGTCTTGTTCTCTCGACAGAGAGGCATCCACCCTGATCCGGATATTAACCTGCGTGGTCAACGTCTCCCTGTGCAGACCGAGCACAAGTTCTTAGGCCTAATCCTTGACACCAAACTAACATTCATACCACACATCAAGCATATAAAACAGAAGTGCTTAAAAACTATGAGCATTCTAAAACTGCTATCACGCACTGCATGGCGGAGCGATAGAAAATGCTTGATGAATCTTCATAAAAGCCTCATTCGCACACGTTTGGATTACGGCGCCATTGTGTATGAGTCTGCAACACCAAGTGCCTTAAAGATGCTTGATCCAGTCCACCATCTAGCTATTCGCCTTTCTACGGGTGCTTTTCGCCTAGCCCCGTAGAAAGCCTGTACGTCGAACCCAACGAGTGGTCGCTCCATCTCCAAAGATCCTACATGTCCTTCTTATATTACTTGGAAGTGAACGCAGACAAGGAACACCCGTCACATGCCACAATAAATGATCTCTCCAGTTGTACCTTGTTTGAAAACCGTCCTTCGCTGAGGCAGCCCTACTCACTTCGTGTGAGGGGCCTAGCTGAAGAAATGGACATGCCACTTTTTGAGCACCGTCTAATGGCCCCTGCTGAACATCCTCCCCCTTGGCAGTGGCAGGCCATAGACTGTGATCTTTCCTTTTTGACAGTTACAAAACACGCGCCCATTGCTCATATCCGGACACACTTCCTTGAATTACAGAACAAGTACTCCTGCACCGAATTCTTTACTGATGCATCGAAATCTTATAATAGTGTGTCCTACGCAGCGGTTGGGCCATCTTTTTCGGAGGTCGGCGTTTTAAACCCAAACATAAGCATATTCACAGCGGAGGCATACGCAATACTTGCGGCTGTCAAGCATATCAAGGAATCAAAAATACAAAGTGTGGTAATATATACCGATTCCTTAAGCGTAGTGAAATCCCTGCAAACCCTTAAAAAACACAATAACCCTGTCCTAGTTTCAGTGTGCTCACTCTTATGCACGGTATATTCACTCGAACAATACGTCATAGTGTGCTGGGTGCCAGGACACCGAGAAATCCAAGGAAACGTGTTGGCAGACCAGCTAGCTACGTCTGCCCACGTAGACTCTGTCGTCAGTGCACCCAGACCTGTTCCTGCACTCGATTTAAAACCGTTCCTGAAACAAAAGGTCAGGGCTCATTGGCAGAGTTTATGGGATCGAGAAAGGCACAATAAACTTCATGTGATCAAACCACAGCTCGCTAATTGGCCACCAGAATCAAAATCACGCCACACAGAAGTGACACTTACCAGATTAAGAATAGGACACACGCATTCAACACATTCATACCTGTTGTCCGGCGGGGATCCGCCCCTGTGCGATAAATGTGGCGAACCACTCACTGTCCTGCATGTACTCATTGAATGCAGGGAGCTGGACCCTCTTAGAAAAAAGCATTTCCCATTACCATATCGACAACACATGCCACTGCATCCATCAATGTTTTTAGGTACTGAAGCGTTTTTTAAGTACCAGTCATTACTTGCTTTTTTAGAAGTTCGTAGCTTTCACGTCATATACAGAGGCAATCTGTAGCACGACCTCCCAAGGGAGGTTGTTGCTGCGGTAGCTACAGTACGCAAGCACCAAGCCTCCCTGCCTTTGGCCTTCAAAGGACATGAGGAGGTTTTCGTGCTGTGGTCTCACCTTTCACCTGTATGTATCATGCTTTCTTTTAATTCATTCAACACCCCTTGATCGCGTCACTTGTCGCTGCCATAGTTTTATACTCTTTACACAGTTTTTACGCTTCTATACAGCACGTGATTTTAGGCCTCTTTACAGCCACAATACACCATCATCATAAGCACTGGTCATCGATAAACACCTCATTAAGGACATGGCGCTCTTTGGCCACCTACGGCCCTTGCGCCACAAAACCCTACTAATCATCATCATCCTTTCGCATCGTATCGGGAGTCGCCCCAGAGCGGGTTATGCGCATTAAAGTCGCCAGTAAGGATATATGGATGTGGGAGCTGGTTAATCAATCCTTCAATTTCTGCCTTGTTCAATCTTTGACCAGGAGGAATATAAATAGAACATATAGTCGTCAGCTTATTAAGCATGATGGCACGGATGGCCACTGCCTCGAGGGTAGTTCTAAGCTGTAGCTGCTGGCTCGCTACGGACCTTACTGCTATTATAGCAACCCCACCTGATGAGGCAAGGTCGTCAGCACGATCTTTGCGATATACTACATATTGATTTAAGAAGTTACTATTTCGTTGTTTTAGGTGTGTCTCCTGAATACAGAGTACTTTCAGGTTAAACTTAGTAATTAATTCTTTGACATCATGTAGATTATGCAGAAGGCCTCTAGCATTCCACTGGAGTATCTGCGTCGCCATTTCAGGGAAGAGGGGGAAAGCACTCTGTATACGAAATTATTAAGTCAAGGTCCCTTTTCCGGAGCCTTGACTCGTTGCTTCTCTTTTGCGGCTCGCTCAAGAGAGCTGCGCCGATCCTTCGACACCGATGGTGTCGATGTGGCCACAGTGGTATCCATTGCTTCCTGGGAAGCACTGGATCGTCGTGATATGCGCGACGTTGGACGAAGCTGCGACCTCACCTCGCGAGGCGGGGCCGCTTGGACCGCTGGGCTGTTAGGCCGCTGGCCCTTAGTTGATGGCAGGGCAGCAACAGCCGCACCCGCCATGGGGGCTGGTTGCAACAGCGCTGAACGCCTGTGTGGGGTTTGAGCGGTAGCCAGTCTGTTGCGACACTGCCCCCTGGCGTGTCACATAAGAGTAGGTACCGTAATGCACAATTGAAAAACGTTTTCTAGCTTCCATAAAAGAGATATTTTCTTTAATTTTCAGTGATGATGATGATGATGTTCCTGAAGAATTACGGCACTTACCCACCAGGGGGGATTGGCCAAGAGGTGATTACGTTTTGATTTTAAATTATTGGAAGGAACCGACCGAGAGAGAGAAAAAAAAGGATGTTTTAGAGGGAATTTAATTAGTGGAATTGTGCATGTTAACCATTCAAACCTGACAGATGAGTCACCAAGACATGTACCGAAGAATAACTTAATTATGTTTTGCAGTACTCACGAGAAGATTAGACTGTCTTTACAATTGACTTTTTTTTTTAATTTTCAGTGCTATAATTTCCTTTTCCTTTTTCCATGCAGGGCAAGATCGAGAGTAAGAGGCATGCCCACCGTCACAATTAGCGCAGTGGGGTGTGTTGTTGCAGTCATCGGCAGCATGGTCATGATCGGCACATTTGGCACAGGTTGGTCGCCCTCGGCAGCTCAATGATCCATGGCCATACTTCTGACATCTGAAGCATCGTCTGGGGTTTGGGATGTAGGCACGGACACGAATTTTCATGTACCCTGTTTCAATGTGTTCTGGAAGCCTGCTCGAGCCAAAAGTAAGGATGAGGTGCTTTGTGGAGATTTCCTTGACATGTCTACGGATCTTAATTCTCTTTACATCAATGACATTTTGTTCCTGCCAGCCGTCCAGTAGTTCGGCTTCGGTAAGGGCGATCAGGTCATCGTCACTGACTACACCGCGAACTGTGTTCAGCGATTTATGTTCAGTTACAGTTATTCGAGTGTCTCCAAAGGTTTGAAGGCTTGAAAGTTTATCATGTTGGGCTTTGCTGAAAATTTCGAGGAGGAGGTCCCCGCTTGCCATTTTAGTTACTTTATGTCCTAGTCCAAGGGTTTGTTCAAGGCATTTAGCCACCAGAAAAGGGGAGATGCCTCTTGCTGGCTTGTCATTATCTTCACTGTGGATGACATGATACCGGGTAAAGTTGTCTATGTGTGGTGCTCGAAAGTCTGGTGTCACTTCGGTGCGCCCTCTTTTCATAGAGCGATCAGGGAGGGGAGGAAAATGAGTACCCATCAAATATTTCTTAATTCAGCAGCTATGGTAGCCACCCACCACCGAGCCCAACAAGGGGACGCTACAGTGTATACATAGCACATGCAGACGCCAGCTATACATAGCTGCTATAACCCAATATAACGTGCCCAAGGGAGAGCACATACACAATGTTAACCCTTGCCGCCCAGAAAATCGGAAGTAAAAGGAAATGATGAGAAGACAGGAAAGCTTGAAAGTGAGAGAGAAAGACGAAGATTGAAGAGGAGCAGGGTGTCCTCCAAGTTGACAACGCTAAATTGCCTGAGATTTCCAGGTTTTCCCCGAGTATTTTTGCGAAATTCCCTGAGTGGCACATAACTTTCTTTCATGTCGATGCGGGTAGGCACCATGTCACCCAGTGTCATCACTAATAAGGATGTTGAGCTCTTTGAGGGTCAAATAAAGAAAAACGAAAAAAACACAAACAAAAGGAAATAAGCTTTCCTAGACGGTCAATCTGTGAAACTGCGGATTTTGAATGTACGAAGTGCGTAAGGTCGGAAAAACGTTTTTTTTAAAGAATCGGGAGCTGCATTTTGGTGTCAGCATCACTTATAACGTATTTACTCCCATCTAATGCACACTTTTTTTTGATAAAACGGGTCCAAAAATCGTATGCGCGTTACAATCGAGTGCGAACGAACGACACCGTTACCATACCGAGGCGCGTAGGAAAATGGCCGCCTCCTACGCGCTTCGGGCGCTGCCGAACGGTTACTGCCGAAAAAACGAACTAGCGGCGCGGCCTTCTTTGGCGCGTGTAGTTTTTGTAGTTTCTATGTCGCCGCCGGTCCCTCACGCAACGATGCCACGACGCACATGACGCGTAGGCCGATGATAATCGCCGCGTCAGCTTGGCCATTCTGCGGCCAACCGAAGTCCGAGATGCCCAGCGGCGCGAACTTTCAATAGCGTTTGCGGGTGGCCGTAACCAAAGAAAGTTTCCCATCGCCTTACGCAAAACGGCTCATCATCGCATTCCTGCCTCATATCCGTGCTGAGGCAGAGCCTCTCAGCCGTGCGCGCTGCTTGACGTCCGAGATTGCCGCGATGTAATCTCGGAGATCACGCCCCGACCTTGCTTAAGGCCGTTTCACATGACGCAGAAACACAGCGATTTTGCTTCGGCGACTAGAGCGATCGCGATTTTTTTAAAATAAAATCGCGATCGCTCTTGTCGCAACGGTCTGCGACGAGCGACCAACATGTTGGAATTTCGTCGCTCTGATCGCGGCGATTCGAACGATTTCCCGTCGAAATTGCGCCGAGCAGCAGCCCCCGAGCTGTTTCGCTGTCATGGCGGTGGAGTGTGTGTTTATGATCGGAGCCGTGGATTACCGAATCTGGTATGTAGTACTATTAATAGCGACATGAGAAGGAAAAAAAAATAAAACCTCATACTTCGGCATTCCTCCACTTGTATGTTTTTATTGAAGCAGTGGGTTGGTGTTTTAGCTTTCTTGTGTACTACGTCGAGCTTTCGCTTCGACGTAGTACAACACACGAACGCATTTTGTTCCGTGCGCGGAGAAAGATTCCCGCTGGTTGATGTACTCGAGTTGAGACTCGACGCTATCGAATGTGTGCGACTTGCCTTGCATACACAAGCATTCTTTTTTTTTCTCTCTCTCTCTCTCTTTGAGATCGCCTGTGGTTGCCGCACAGCCAAGGTATTACAGCACGTACTTTGCGTGCACTCAACACGCGCATTGGGGGTTGTAAGTGCTTTGTGCCTGCGATAATAATGACTGAGCACGATGTGGTCGCGAGGCATCCGATGGCGGGCTGCTTTTTTGTGCGTCAATTCCGCGAATGCTCTTGCTTTTCGTCCGCATCGAAATGAGGCCGCCGTGGCTGGAAATCGAACTCATATTCTAGCGGCGCGATATCGGGAGCGCGACACACGAACTTACAATTAAGGTGCTTTGTCAAGAAGCCGAGACCTTTGTATGTCGCCGGAACTTTCTGAACTGTTAATGCATGCAGTTTTCATGGATACGGGGCGCGCTAATTAACCAGAAATACTTCGCCTTACACCGATGCCGTAAATCGGGCACGTCTTTGTTGGACTGACTATACGACCAGTAACTAAATTTAGATAATTTTTGGTGTATTAATGTGTGCTTTTATAACGTACCATATCAGGAATGCTAGCAGCGTCGTTGATTTACTTTCGAAGCGTTGATGCGCAACAAGTATTATTAATAGCAGCTTTTTCTTCTTTTTTTATCTCGTGGACAACATTTTTTCCTCCACATATATTTATACGCATATATTTATAGGATTTGTATATTTCCTGCACCGGTTCTCACTTTATATAGTTTTAATTAATTGTAAAACCTTCATGGCATGTAACAACACTTCAAAGAAGATTACTTGTGCACATAAATGCTTGCAGTGCACTTGTTTTCTCTTGTTCATGATGTTCATTATAGCACATCACTTAAAAAGAAACACACAAAAAAAAAATAAAGAAAAGGGGGCAAACAGCCTGCAAAGTTCTTATACAGTTCTTATAGAGAAGGAAATGTGAAATATCAGAGCTAATGAAAATCATGCAGGGAAGTTGCCTTGTTGCATCCCTTTTCTGTAGGTTATAGTTTCCTCTTGGGTTTGGACCAGTGTTGCCCTTCAATACTTCAATAGCCATTCAGGTGTGAACGTGCATAGTTAGGTGTGAAGCCATTCCAAATTAAATAGAAACAGCTTGCCGACATATTTGAGAATGGTTTCATTATTACACAAATCCTGCTTTTACAAGTGCATAAGTTTATAGAATTATGCATTTTTCGAACATTTCTGATGAAATTAAAGCACCGTGTAACTTTGTCATGGCATTATAAAACTGATTTCTGCAAATGAAGTGTGTACATTTTACACATTACGTAGTTTAATTTTATGTAATACGTACTGCAAACAAATAAAGGTTCAACCAGGAAAGAAATTGTGAGAACAACACATGTACATGAATCTCTCTATTAAAATTCATAAAGGAAAAGCAAGTGTGCATTAATGCATAAACATGGCCCAACTAAAGTACGGCACAATGCACTAGGGATGCACGGCAGAAATGGTGTGTCTTGGCAGTGCATGCTGTTTTGCAGCCATGCCTGGGAAAAAATATACATCTTAAACAAGCGTGTTAAAAAATCTGTGCACTAAATGTGCATGTTAGTCGAGGGACTCTTTAAGTGTCGCATCTTTATTGAAGACATTCCAAGGCCTAATTACCAGCTTATTAAAGTATAGGAAAAGATTGCGATATTTATAACATTTGAATGTAAATATTATGTCACACAGAAGGGTCTTGCACTGCTTGTTCTTATGGAGAAAATGGGGCGCGGGGGAGAAAATACAGAAGAGCAAGGAGATGACGGCGGCAAGGAAGGAGAGGATGCAGATGACAAATGAGAAGTAAAGGAATTTGAAAAAGAAGAAGAAAAGAAGATTTGAAGAGGAAGAACAAGAGGGCGGGAAGCAGGAATGGAAGAAGACCTAAAGAGAATAATAAGAGCACATGCAGGAAAGCTTACACTGTCACTGTGCTGTGTTCTTTGCAAAGGCCTGAGAGTCTTCTTACAATGCTGCCCTAACTTGTCCCAGTGGCTCATTAAAGAAATTCTGCTAACATTGTGCGGTGGAGTTTTTCCTCTGAAAATGCTCACCTATCAGGTTCATGATACCCACCATTGGTGACTTCTCTATGCAAGTTACTTCAAGCAGTAAAACCTTTGCCACGACAAAGAAATGGAAAAGACATCAAGAGAGTGCAGGTGATTGCTTACCCGCAAAGGTTGTTATGCAACATCAAAAAAGAAGCATCAAAATTCAATGTGAATGTTGTTTTTGTGCCCCTAACAAGCTCTCAAAGGTGTGTTCTTTAGACAAAGTGGCTGAAGTGTGCAAGATGCACAGGCACAAGTTCAGCACTTGCCAGTCGCAGCAGACAAGAAAACCTGGCATCCTACGAGCAAAGGGACAATGTAGGTGGAGACATGGTATGTCCTCGAGGCATGGAGAAGGCAGAATTTGAGGAGAGGAATCTGCTAGGCTGTGGCAGCGCGCGCCATGGCCCATTCATGAAACGGTTTGACAAGGAGGAAATTGAATTTTCTTTGCATCACGAGAGATGAAACTTCCGGCAAGTGGTCATGTTTTACATGTCATCCAATGGGTGTAATGCATAAAAACTGCGATACCGTCTCACATATTGCAAATATTCTCGGTTTTCTGTCTGCAGCATCAATCAATAAGTAAACCCTGCGGGCATTTTGGCTGTAGTTTGTAATAAATAATCACTTCAATATGTTCCATACAGCATTTATAATGAACTGCATGTAGCGACTCCAGTGCAGGTGGCACCTGCCGCTGTAAGTCCCTCGTTTGCATGTTGTGAACAGGTGTGGGTAAATGGCCTTGGGAAGAAAAGGCGTGCAGGATGCTGCATATTCTTTGTGATCTGCTGACTTTACAACTCTCACCGGCTTCTCAGACTTTTTTAAGTGCACTTTTCGTGTTGCAACAAAGGCTTGCACACTCTGGGATTTCCACCAGTGCCATTTCAGGATGGGACAGAAATGTGTTGTGCCAAACTACAACAGCAGCGCATCCAGCAAAGTGGAGCCGATTACTTTCGACGTTCCCAGTGGCTCGATGAAAGTGGAGGCATGGGCTTGTACAATACCAAGGAAAGGTCGAGAGGTCATGCCCCATAACTACGTTTGCTAGAAGCATTTCTCAAACAGTGAAATGGAGACGCAATGAAAGTGATCTTAGTGGTGACATCTCTCTTGACAAACCCAAGCGGCCTGTTTTGTTACTAGATGCCGTGTTGTCACTATTTTTGCACTGTCTCAGCTACCTGTCTCCTGTTCTCAAAAAAAAAAGAGAAAAAAAATGAGCCAATTGGACCTGGCATGAAGTGCGGAGAGCATGCAAAGACAGAGACTTTGGTGGTTAATCACACAAATATGCTCGGTGCTTGCCACTTTGAGGAAAATGAGATGGTGCATCCTCTTGCCTCCCTTTGCCATGCGTCCAATGCCTTGAACAAGAAGCAAACAACGGCATATGTGTGGTGGAAAGACAAGGAACGACACTGCACCAATAGTTCTGGTAATGACCAAACGAGTCGAGCCAGAGTTATTGAATAATTATAAGTGTTGCATTCCAAAAACCTTACTGTGCAGATAATTAGGTAATTGCTGTGCAGGCAACACCCTTTTTTTTCGTTTCATCATCATCATCAGCCTATTTAGGTCCACTGCAGGACGAAGGCCTCTCCCATCGATTTCCACTCCACCCTCTCCTGAGCGAGTTGGTTCCACTTTACGCCCGCAAGCTTTTTAATTTCATCGCTCCATCTAACCCTTTGCCTGCCTCTGTTCCGTTTTCCCTCTCTTGGTATCCATTCCGTCGCTCTTACTGTCCATCTGTTATCTGTTCTCCTCATGTTCTCCTCGTTTATATAACAAATAATTTGCAGCCACCAAGGTCGCACAAGAAGCACATCAATTACAATGAATCGGCACTGGCTAGCCTTGACAGGTTGAACCGACCGGCAAGCTTCTGCAGAAAGCGTGAAGTGTGTGTTTCTCTCTCTGCGCAAGCCGACTCGCACAACAGAGCGTGTGTTGACACCATGGTCTACAGCGTGATTTCACTGAGCTTCACTGAGCCACCCAAACAAGTACTGTTTCGCCTTCTGAAGAAATGCTCTGTGCGTCGAGGCCAATACAGCAGTTTTCTCTATAGCGGTGACCATCACACAAATGCTTCTCAATTCGAACAAGCGCATTTGATTGAGGAAATGCCATAGCAAGAAAACATTCTAAACTCCAAGGGACTCCCGAGATGGAACAGGATGGAGAGCAGTTTCTGAACCATTAGACATTGAATGCGTGTCACAGAAAAACAGTGAGCCCTGCTAATATTTCTGCTCGTCGACAGAATCCTTTTATTGCAGTAAAACCGCGTATCTCCAAATACAGTCTGTTTGGAAATAGTACTTTAGGCCCTTATTGGCTGTTTTTCTGTTTTGGAAACAATTCTGTTCTAGCAGAAACGAGGCATAGCAGGGAAACAGTCTACTACAGCTCTAAGTGCATGACTACACTACTAACTTGTTATACGACTATACATCAAAAATAAATTTCGTGCATGGCGTGGGGAGTGCAACGTATTTTGCTTCTTTGGACAGACTCGCAGTAATCTACTAGCATTAGGAAACTAAACGACATCCGCGTCTTCGCAATGTAGTGACGCAACATAGAGGCTTCAACACAGGTGACTGCAGCTCCTTATAAACTTGCGATGCTAGTTGTTACACATCCACACCATAGATTCCACGACGGACGATCCGTGATATCGATGTTCACAAAACAAACTATTCAACATCATGCAAGCACACGCGCGCGCGCGCGCGCGCACGCACGCACGCACGCACGCACACACACACAGAGGCGTCATTTTTCGCGGCCTTCAAAATGTGAGTTTTCGGTTACATGCGGGTTGCCGCGTTCGGTCACAACACAAACTAACCGTATACCGTGCACATACACACACATATACATCATTTGCAGATCCATAAATGTGGGCTTTGGTTAGATGCCGGCGTCGTCCGGTTCGGAGGCACTACAGTGTAGTAGGCACTTGCGAGCAAGATACACGAACCATTCGTTGACGCCAATATAGATGAAAATCAACTTCCGCCGCCTCCACAAAGGGGTGCCGTGCCGATGAAGATAAACATCGTTTCAAGCGCCTCCGTTGCAATCACGCTGAGAAACCGAAACCACGAAATGGCGTTGCCCAGCGGCGTTGCCGCAGACCGCACGGCGCGCCCACGCTAGAAATAAGTTCTGTTTACCTCCGCAAGAAAGCAAAGCCCAAACCCACTACCCTAACCAGACGTACGCGGTACAACGCGTCACCGCGTGGCGTGTAGAATCGGCGCCGCGTCCTCTCCCTATGGAGAGGGCGCGCAGTTCGTGTAGCCGCGCATCCTCTACCTCCACACAGTCTTTTCCGCAATATTTGTGGAAAATACTGCGTGCAAGCAAACGCACACGCTCGGCGCACAAACGGGCTGTGTGTGCGCCGTAGCGCGTCCAGATACATACATCGGACTTTACATAGAACAATACGCGACAAGCAAAGCCAATAATAAAAAAAAAAAGCAGCCGATTCGCGCGACGGAGAGTGATAAGGAAGGGGGGAGGGGTTGCACTCAGCCCTTCAGTTACTGCGAGCTGCGCTATAAACTCAATCGCAAGGTGCATTGTTAGAGCCAGCGTTACCGCGACTTTCGTACTTGAGCTGATTTTCCCTGAGAGAGGCCCAAATTCCCTGAGTTTTCCCTGAGATTTTCCAGACTAATCATATTCCCTGAGATTTCCCGGTGTTCCCGGTCGGTAGACAAGCTGAGCAGGACAGGAAAGGGCGACTGCCGATTTCCCCCGGGTGGGTCAGTCCGGGGGTGCCGTCTACGGGAAGCACGGGCCAAAGGGGTGTGTTGCCTCTGCCGGGGGGCCTTAAAGGTCCAATCACCCAGAACCAGCTCAACCCCCAGGTTCCCCTTTTCCCCGGACATGGCTGAGCCACGCACGGCTTGGCGTGGGAGGGGGTCGAACCCCCCCTCCCCCCGTTGGCTCGGGTCCGTGGTGTCGCCACACACCAAACGCCTGCTCACGCAGACGCCCCTGCGGGGACTTACGGATTATTGTTTCTCGGCAGGCTCGAAGCCCATCCCTGACAGGAACCCTTGTTTTCGACACAGCTTTGTATTTCGCCGTAGCCGCACACTCATCCGCCCTTTCATTTCCTGGAATCCCTACGTGGCTAGGGGCCCAGCAGAAACGAATAGTGTGGTCCTGGCTAACATCTAATACAGTCCTTAATATGTCGCCTACAAGAGGTGTGCGGTCACATTTTAAGTTCAGGGATTTTAGCGCACTTAGTGCATATGTAAAAGTAACTGCCTTCTTATACTTTCCATTTAACTTCTTGTACTGCCATCCACAAAGCATAACACTCCTGTGAACACTGAGACGAAACTTGGTAGTGTAACAGTTCTTTCCCAGTCACCTGATACGACGCTGCTTCCTACATAGTCGTGTGCCTTAGAACCATCAGTATAAAACTCGGTGTAACTGTTATACTCCGCTTGTATTGCACGGAATTCCTGTATAATATGCTCCTGTGGCATATCACGTTTGTTTAGCCTTGTTAAGGAAAAATCAAGAAATTTCGCAAAGTCGTTCCACAGGGCCAAAATAGGAGATATGTTAGCAACATGACGTACCTCCTGTGGGATATTATAGTCCTGATACTTTTCTTCGTACCGAAGTGAAACCGGTCTCATAACATGTGGCCTGTTCATGTAGTGAATTCGCTTGTTGCAGGATGTAACTGTCGTAGCAGATGTGTCCTGGTGATGCCTGAACCTTCAACGCGTAGGCTAGCATGAGTTGTGTTTCTACGTTCAAGGCACGGTTCATTGCTGTCTACATATAAACTAGGAACAGGTGATGTTCTGTACGCTCCAGTTGCCAGGCGCAGACCTTGATTATGAGCTGGATCGAGCCGTTGAGGTAAGACTGTCTAGCTGACCCGTATACTATGCTTTGATAATCTATTTTGCTACGCACCAAGGACCGGTATATGCGTAGACGACATTTTCTATCGGAACCCCACTGCTTGCCTGACAGGACCTTGAGAACGTTTAGTGCCCTGGTCGCTTTGATTTTAAGAGCGTCTATGTGGGCGAGAAAATTGAGCTTCGAGTCAAAACCCACCCCTAGAAATTTATGCTCCTTCTTAACCGGCAGAACTGCATCGTGCAGTTTTAGGACAGGACTTGGATGCAAGCCTCTTTCTTGTGAAAAGACCATCGCCACAATTTTTTCAGGGGAAGACCGAAAACCGTTATCTGCTGCCCATTGCGTCAATTTATTTATAACGACTTGAACTTGTCGTTCGCATGTAGCCATGCTGGATGCTCGGAATGCAATCTGAAGGTCATCGACATATAATGAGTGCATAAGAGAGCCTGGTGTTATTCTATTCAAGGGATTCATTTTTACCACGAAAAATGTTGTGCTTAGAATGCATCCCTGTGGTACTCCGTTCTCCTGAACAAATATGCGTGATAGTGTTGAGCCCAGGCGGACTTGAAAGGTTCGATTTGAAAGAAAGTTGGATATGCACTTCAGTATTCGGCCTCGGATTCCAAGATCTGCTAAATCACGCAACATACCGTACCTCCAAATGGTGTCGTACGCCTGTTCTAAGTCAAAGAAGACTGCTAGGCAGTACTGCTTGTACAAGAATGCCTCTCGTATAGCGTCTTCAAGACGCACCAGATGATCGGTTGTGGCACCCTTTCTTGTAACCACACTGATGGCAATCTAGCAGATGATCTCTTTCGATGACATATGTTAGTCGGATATTTACAATACTTTCACACGATTTAGCCAAAAACTTGTTAGTGCAATCGGTCTGTAGCTGCTTGGTGACGTGGGCTCTTTTCCGGCTTTCAGGAATGGGATTAGAGCACTGCACGGGCCGGCTTTTTCCGGCCCGGGCCCGGCCCGGCCCGAAAACGCCGAGCTCCGGCCCGCCCGAGCCCGGCCCGGTGTTTTTAAATACGGCCCGTACCCGGCCCGGGCCCGAACGGTTTAGGCCCGGCCCGACCCGGCCCGGCCGAATTCAACCAATTATTTTTTGAGCATAAACAAGGCACTGTCCAATCTTCTCCTATAGTGAAGATAGCAGCCGCACTCAAGATAGTTTCCGGAGAGTGTTGTGAAAACATATGACAGCGTCACGATTTGCACTGGTACTGTGTTTACCTTCAGTTAATTACACCTGTAACACTTTAGCGAAAGATTTGCGGGGAGTTATATGAGGAGGCATAGCTGGCTGTCTCATGCACGCAGTGCTAACGGTGCAATGTTTTTATTTCTTTTCAAAGAACGACTACATCATAAAACGCCAACATAAAGTGGAAAAACGGCGGACATTTATAATTGGCTTTACTATAATTGTTGGGACTATAAGTGCCATAGATCTGTCAAAGCAAGCCACACACGTTAGCGAGCGACATACCGTCCTCGCTGTTCGCTTTAGATGCCTATCTCGTCGCCTTTGTTTGACCGTCCTCGGTCTTTGAAAGTGTTATACTTTAAATCAAGACCGGACTAAGGGCTTCCGAAATAACTGCTTATTAGAGCGCCCAAGTGAACTAGCCGCTGGCTTCTTAAGCGCTCCACGTCGAACGCGGCGGGTCTGGTGTCCGAAGCGTGATCCCACGCAATGACTGCAATCGGGAGAGTTGGTTGCCGCCGAGGGCCAGAGACCTCGGTGCGAACAGGGGAGCGAAGTCTGACTGTCTGTGGCTCGCAGTCGTGGTTGTAGTCTTGCAGCTGGCGGCTGTGATGGTGGAGGCGACGTGTGCCAGAAAGGAAAAATCGGTGACTACGATGGGCAGGAAAAGGCGGAAAGTAAAGGAAAAGCAAACTTCTGAGAGGGGTAGCGCCCACGTGGAAGGAAATTTCACGCGGATCTCGCATGTTCTATCGCTTCAGTATAGGCTTCATTTCAGAAGGTGTCAACTGCTCCGTCAATGAAATAAGTTATGTGTTCCATCATATGAATGAACTTGGGCCCTTCTGCTTTTGTTTAACATGTAGGGTGTTAAGCATCTCAAGTGCGGCACAGAGTACTTAGTCTATGCCTCTGTATATAGCTTCCGCAAAACCTGTATTACCCACTATAATCAACTTATGTTAGCGCACGCACCGAGCTACCCGCGCCACGATTTTGGATCGCGGTACACTTAACACGCGACGGTGATACCGCAGCCGATAAAAGTAAACAAAAAAGTAGCGCACATGTCGCACACCAACTTAGCGAATCTGCCTAACAAATTCTACTCGTGCCGGGGAAACCCTACTTGCTTGCCACAAACATTGTGGTCATTGACGCTTTGGTCCACGGAGCAGTGGGAACTCTACGAACGGGAATCACTGGGTGCCTGTGCTACGCACGTCCTGAGGTTTCACAGCAGCGGAGCTGCCATACGTTTTTTTTTTTTTTTTACTAGAGGATGGGTTCATGTCTCCCGTTTTGATGTGTGTTACTTAACCGCTAAAATCTAATAGCGGCAGAAGTTCCAAGGCAGATGGAAGCTTGAAGGGATGAAAAATTCGTCCACACGGGGTGTCTCTGGAGCCCATACATATTTATGCGGTAAAGGGTGCCAATACACACGCCTGTTACAAAGTGTACTGCAGTAAATCATTGATTATCACCTTCCTTAGGTGCTTGCTCACTTCTGTCTCGGGAGCGCGTCCACGTTTTTGAGCGCCATGAGAACACTTGTGCTCCGACGAATGAAGAAACTTATGAATTACTGACGAAGTGTGACGAAGACAAAGGTGGCCGTGAGAATCAGCAAATACACACTCGATGTGATGAGAATCCGAATTAAATGCTAGTTCTGACTCGCTAATTGCCAAATCATAAATATTTGCAACTGCCTTGCTAGCACAAAAATCAGCAACATCTGCGTGGATCGGCGACCCTGTGACAAGAATCACTTCACTTCTTGCGCTTAAACTGCAGGAAAAACAGCTCCTGTCTTAATGACTTACGAGTCGTGTTGACCAGTCTACAGAGTCACGAAGACGGAAGCAGGCGATGATGATGATGATGAAAAAACTGTTATTGTAGGGGAGAGAGGTACGGGGCCAAAGCATGACCCCGCTACATGGTCGGCGTCCCTAGTCCGGGACACCGCATGACGAGGCCCCGTCTCGCGCCCGTCGCACCAGAGCCCGTTGTGACTCTAGCGATGAGCTGTTGAGGAGGGCAGTCTCCCATGCCTCTCGGGAAGGGGTAGGGGAAGGGGGTAGGTGGGGATTTTTCGTGCATGCCCACACCATGTGGAAGATATCGCAGGTCTCCCCACAGTGTGGGCACCGCCCATCTGAGTTCGCATCGAAGTGCTTTAAGATTGCAGGACGGAGTAGAGTACCTGTCTGCAGGCGCCTTAGTGTTCGCTCTTCCGCCTTACTCAGCCCCTTTGCAGGAGCCGGGAAAAGGCGGTGAGTGTCGCGATAATATGTTAGAATTTCTTTGAACCGCAGCAGCGGTGTATTGGCCTCCGAGTCATAAGAGCCAGGGTGAGGAGCCCGGTGGGTAAGCGCTCGGGCGGCCGCGTCAGCGGCCTCATTACCTCGCAAGCCCTGATGGTCAGGAGCCCATACGATGCGTTTCGGGGCTGGATCAGCGAGAGCCCGTTTTAAAAGTTGGCTGGCTAAGGGGGATATCTCCCCTGCCAAGTAATGAGCACATGCTTTCCGGGAGTCCGTGATAATTACTTTCGAATTGGGATCCGCAGCAGCAAGCGCTATAGCGACTTCCTCAGCGCGCTCTGGATTTTGTGCTCGGAAGGAGAGCCCATTGACATGCTTTTCCCGGTGAACTACACAGGCCGTGTAAAATCCCGTGGGGGAAGGTCCTGCGATATCTACGTAGAATACACCAGGTCGGGAGCCGTGTTGCCTCTCAAGCGTCCGAGCTCGCGCCTGCCTTCTGCCTTCGTGCGTTTGCCTATCCATGTTACTGGGCAGTGGAGAGACCGAGAGCATATGCCGCCACAGTTCCGGAACACGCTCCGCCTCCTCTGCAGTGCAAGTGTGTTGGATATGCAAGCGGTTCAGCAGGCGGCGCCCGGGACCCGTCTGCACAAGCCGCGTATATTGGTTCATAAGGTGGGCCTCCCACAACTCCTGGTAGGAGTTGAGCACACCTAACGCCCTGAGTTTGGCGTTGGAAGTGGCCACCGGGAGATCCAGAGCCCGTTTAGTAGCCTTACTGATGATGGCATCTATTATTTCGTTTTCTTGCTTGGTAGAGCGAAGGTATGGGACGGCGTAGAGGATCCGGCTAGTCAGTAGTAGTAGTAGAAGACTTTTATTGAAGCCCAATATTACAGGCTCAGCATTTCTACCGCCTGTGCGACTAAGCGGCGCTGAACTTCCTCCTCTTCAGAGCCAAGCCAGTCGAGCCAGGTGGTGAATGATAGGGAAGGGGGAGGGTAGGAAGCCGATTCCTGAGCAACAGGGCAGTGGAAAAGGCAATGCGAAAGGTCTGCATATGATGAGGGGCAGTTAGGACAGGAGGGGGCAGAGCGGTACTTGTAGAGGAAGAGGCGAGAGGGGGTGGTAAGTGCATTCATTTGAATGTGCCTCAGAAGGCGAGCCTCCGGCACGGTGAGCGATGGATGAGGGGGAGGATAGAGTTGCTTGTCGAGGCGGAGCTGGACCGCATCCCTGATAGTTTGGCGTAGGGAGATCCTCCCCCCGCCCGCCAAAGTTTTCCCATCGTCCCCCGAAGGGTTAGGCCATGGGATCAACGGTGCCCGGTGGAAAATATCGCGGGCGAGCTGGTGGGCCAGCTCATTGCCGTCGATCCCCGAATGTCCAGGCACCCAGCGTAGGAAGACGGTGGAAGGCTGTAATGCGGAGACCGCCTGCTCGACCTCTCGTTGGAGGGAAGGGGGTAAGGTGCGGTTTTGTATGTGGCGGATAGCGGCGTAGGAGTCGGAGTAGACTGTATACTCTGCGAGAAAAGGAAGGGAGGGAAATGACCGTAGGGCGTGGACAATCGCGAGGACTTCTAGCGACAGTACATCTGGAGGGTGTAGGTATGGCCCACTGGTGTGGGTTTCAGGTGCCGTAAGGTGAGGATGGTAGAGAGCGAAGCCACAGGAACCTCGAGGAGCCACGAAAGAGGCATCCGCGTATGCAATTCCCTGGGTCTCAAAAAGAGGTGAGTGATGCTGCGCGGCCGCGTGACGGCGGCCGGCATGCAAGACGGGGGACATATTGGACGGAAGAGGAAGGATACGAAGGTTGGGAGCCGGAGAGGATATTGGAGAAGGGAAACTGGAAACGGGGATGGGAAGGATGCGCGCTTGGGCGAGTATCCATTGACCCTGACGGGTATGAGAAAGCCTGGCAAGCTGGGAGTCCCGTTGGAGGCAGACGAGAGAACGGAGAGGATGGAAGAGGCCAGTAGCGAAGAGTTTAGCGGTAGAGGTCGTGATAGGTAGATTGAGAGCTGCTTTGTAGAGGCCTAGGAGGGCGGTTTCAAGGGTGTTAAGTTGTGTATGAGTGAAAGGAACGTAAGGCACATAGTACAGGAACTTGTTTAGGGAGAGCGCATGGGCAACCCGGCATGCATGGGCCTCATGAAGACCTGAATGTCGAGTGACCACGCACCGCAGGAGGTGGGTTACCGATTGGCAGGTCTTCACGGCGTGGTGGAGAGCTTGTACATTCTTGGCCGCATGCAGAGGAAAGCCAAGAACTTTGCATTGTTGTACGATAGGAATAGGAGAGCCAGAAAGATGAAGGGAGATGAGACAATTATGCGAGCGATGGTACGGGGAGTGATTGAGCAGAAGAAGCTCGGATTTCTCCGGAGCAGGAGACAGGCCAGCAGTAGGGAGGAAGGAGGCGATGAGGTCTAGACCACGTTGCAGGGTGTCCTGCACGTGGCCTGGAGAGCCAGAGGTGCACCAGAGAGTGATGTCGTCCGCATAAAAAAAGTGATGCAGGTCCGGAACTTGCGTGAGTTGGGAGGCGAGAGGGGCCATGGCGAGGTTGAAAAGGGTAGGAGACAGTACAGCACCCTGGGGTGTGCCACGGGTCAGAGAATGGGGGTCGGACAGGTGAGTGTCTACTTTAAAGCGAGCCACACGATTAGAGAGGAAGGAACCAATGTACGAATACATGCGAAAGCCGCAGGCTAAGGAGGACAGTTGAGACAGGATGTGGTCGTGGCACACACCGTCGAAAGCCTTGCGCACATCAACGGCCACAAGTGCATGAATCTGGTTGGGAGTGGGTGAGAGGAAGGTGTGCTGGAGGACCAAGAACATGTCCTGTGTGCAGACGCGGCGTCGGAAGCCGCTAAGAGAATGAGGAAAGAACTCCCTCGCCTCTACAAAGTCAGCCAGGCGAGTCAGGGCCATTCGCTCAAGAGTCTTCCCAACGCACGACGTCAGAGAAATAGGGCGAAGGTTATATAGGGAAGGTGGTTTTCCGGGCTTAGGGATCATTGAAACGAGGGAAGATGTCCAGGAGCTTGGCAGGCAGCCACTTTCCCAGGCTTTGTTGAAAGTCTGGAGAAGGAATTCTTTGGCGTGGTCAGGAAGATTTCGAAGTGTGGTGTACGTGATCGCGTCCTCACCGGGGGCTGAGCGGGTAGCATTAGCAGTCAGGGCAGTTTCGAGCTCGCGGAGAGTGAAAGGCCGGTCCATGTCGGGGTTAGGGTCGCCCGAGTAAGCTGGGTAAGAAGGTGTAAGAGGAGGCGGGAGGTACAGCGAAGTTAGCGAAGTAGACATCGGAGGGAGTCCCTTGAGTAAGTGCTTTAGCTAGAGTGGGAGCAAGGGAAGGTTTAGTGCCTAGGAGAGATTTAAACAGAGACCACGTGGATCGAGAATGCAATGCGGTGTCGAGACTATCACACAGTGCGCCCCAACGAGAGTGCTCCAGGGACGCGCCGTGAGCGACGATCTCGGCCCGCAAAGCCGCAATCCGGGAGGAAAGCATGACGTTTCGGGGTTGGGAGCGGAATGAGCGTTGTAATCTTTTATGGCGACGCCATAAACGAAGGAAATGCGGATCGGGATCTGAGAAGGGGTGACAAGAGCGGGAACGCGACGGCTGCTGGATGATAGCGCTGCAGAGATGCGCGACGTCCAGTCATCGTAAGATTCAATAGACTCCGAAGAGAAATTATTACGAAACGCATGCCAGTCAGTGTGAGTGACTCGGTGCCTTCGAGGGATGTGGGCAAGAGAGGTCGTGATATGAATGAGAAAATGGTCACTGAGAAGGGTTTCTGCTGTTGCCTGCCACTGAAAGGAAAGGGGTCCCCGAGAGAAAGTGAGGTCGGGCGTAGTGAAGCGCTGTGAAAGAGTGCCCGCACGAGTGGGGGAACCAGGGGTGTTAAGGAGGGTTAGGTGGCGTTCCTGCACAAGACAGGGGAGAAGGCGGCCCGGTTTGAGGGTCTGAGGGTAGCCCCATAGCGTGTGAGGGGCGTTAAAGTCGCCACCAAGGAGGATATGGGTGGTGGAAGGAAGAGAATGAAGGAATTTGCCTAGGGCATTGAAGAAGGAGGACGTGACAGGGGGATTGTAGAAAGATATAAGGGAGAGGGAGACTCGGGAAGAAGGTTGGTAATAGACCACGCCAACTAAATATTTGAGGAGGGTGGAGGGGATGTCCAGTGGCTCGACGAGGACGTCACTGAGTACGTAAATGGACGCAAGCGGCGTTCCCATCGTGGCATGATAGGCGCGGTAACCTGGGACAGTGCGGGCCGTCCGAGTCTCCTGGAGAAGGAGAAAATGCGGAAGGGAAGGGCGGGTGAGGAGATACTGGTGGAGAGGGGTCTTATTGTGGCGAAGGTTGCGGCAGTTCCACTGCACAATTTCGAGGTCCCTTCCGTGCGCCATCTTAGTGTACGGGCAGACGCGTTGCGGGAACGCGTTCCTTCTTTTTGGCCGGGGGGAGTGACCCCTTCAGGGATTGGAGCGTGGAAGCGAGCGATTCCAATTGCTTGGATTGAGTTTGGAGTGTGGATAGAGTCTGGATGATGGAAGTTTCCAGTTGGACAAGGCGAGTGTGGTGTGCAGTGGTGGTGTTTTCGATCAGGTTAGTCAGTGGGGCTATTTGGGCAGTGGAGGGCGGGGTGGTAAACATGGAAAGTTGCTTATTCGGTAAGTTGGGAGGTAAGACAGGAGGTGGTTGCCTGAAGGGTCTGCGTTAGTGAGTGGATTTGCTGTTGCAAGCCATTCGAGACGCTCTGTTTCTCACGCTGATTGCGCTCCAGCATTGCGAGGCGCAGATCGAACGAGCGCGGTTTTCGTTTGTACGGGACAGTGGGGGTGTATTGGAGGAAGAAGAATGCGACAGCGCCGAGGGAGCCTTCACAACAGCGGCGTAGGAGCCTGGTGGTGATGGGGCCGAGGTTGAAGCAGATTCACGAATTGAGGAAGAAGAGGACGGAGGAGGCTGTGTGGCACGGCGCATAGCTGTGCGACGAAGAAAAGCGGCCTTGGCAAACTCGCGTTGCTTGGCAAGCAGGAAAGGGCACGTAGGGTCAAGAGACGAATGTGTGTTCACTTGACAATGAATACACCAGAGTTGTGCGCATACGTGAGCGGTTGGACCTGTGGTTAACGGGACCGCACAGCGGCGGCACTTGGCTGCAGTGCTGTGCTGAGGGCATTGATGAGCACGGTGCCCCAGGGCAAGGCAGTGGGTACAAGTAGGGGGTTTTGGTTTGTGCGGACGGCATCGGAAAGACACGCGTTTAAAGTACACAAAGCGGGGGATGATAGTGCCAGAGAAAGTTATGAGGACAGATTCAGTGGTGCCCATCATACGTGCTCCAAGAATGTCAGTTGTGAACGACTCAAGATCATTCAGGAGCTGAGAAGAAGTGTAGTGACCACCGACGTTATGTATGACGCCGAGGCATGAAATGGGAGGATTGAGAGCATATGTTTTCACGGTGACTTGGTTACCCTGAAGCTGGAGATGCGTGAGAGAGAGCAGGAGGTTGGCGGTGAGTGGAGAATGTGTTCTGATGAATACAAGGCTCTGGGCTGGCTTGGCCTGAAGAGTGACCTCCTCACTGTCTTTGGGGAAGAGTCGTGCGGTGGAAATGATGGCGGCGAGCAGGTCGTAGAGAGGCAGCTTGGGAGTGAGGGTGCCGGGAGGGAGCTGAATTCCAACGGAGATAAGCTCATTGTGGGGTCGCGCGACGGAGGCGAGTTTGCGGCCAGCACCGATGGTGCTGCAGCTGCTTTCCGGGCGAAGAGTGTTGCACTTGTTTCCTCGTGGCGCAGTGGCATCTGTTTGCTCCGACGAGCCGCACTCCAAAGATGCTGTGGTGGAGGAGGTCGGGGCGGCAGGGGCACAACTGGGAAAAGAGGGAGCTCCTTCGGCGGCCTTCACGGGAAAGCAGACCCGGAGGCGGCGGCATCAGCGTGCGTGGCCGGCTTCATTGTAGACGCACTGCTGTTTGCACCCGGCGGCTGTATGGCTGTGGATGACGCGGGTTCCGAGGTGGCGACGGCGGCCGCCGCTGACTGCGACATGGATGTGTTGCCCAAGTTGTTCGCGTGTCGTGCGGCACGGAGTTTGGCCGTGGTGGACCTTGTGGCGACGATCTCCGGTTGCGTCATGGCTGTCGATCCAGAACTCCCGTCACTCATAGCGAATGTGGTCAGAATGTGCCCGGTGGTGTGCGTGCAGTTGAGAAACGGAGCCGGTTTGGATAATGCCCTCCGTCCGAGATTGGTGGCATCGCTAGGCGTTGGCAGAACAGGCCCGGAGGTGCCGGCGTTGAGAGAGGAGGGCAGGCCTGCTAGCAGGGCATCGGTGGATGACTGTTGCTGTGGCTCGGTGAGTCGCTGCATTTCGGAGGTTCAGGGGCGGCGCGTTAGGGTTAGCGCGGCGCCGCGCCGCTTCGAATTTTTGAAGGGACCTGCAGAGCCAGTCTGGCTTCGGACTGGGATGGGAACGGTGTCCACGTGTCGTGGAGGTCCTCGTGAAGAGATGGTGAGTAACTTAGGGGCGGGCGATGCGCTTGGCCGGGCTAGGGGCCGCTGAAAAAGGGAGCACGATATGCAGCCAGCCAACAAGGGCGGCGCGCAACAAGGGCGATGCGCTTGGCCGGACTAGGGGGCCACGAAGGCATCGGCGAGCCGAAGCGCGTCCCTGCCCCGCAGACCACCCCGCTTGTTGGAAACGCGGTGGATCATGCGCCCTACCTGTTCGCCTACCCTCTTGAGTTTTGCAATAGTGGAGTCCGGTCTGAGTCTGTGGTGAATGAAGAGGCCCAGAATCCGGAGCTCTTCCACCTCTCTGATGGGAATCCCAGAGAGGGAGGTGTGTATGGCTGACTTATCTCTCGGCGTCGCTCTAACGCGCAGAAGCTCTGATTTGGTTGGAGCACATTGGAGTCCAGAATCGTTGGCATACGCCTCGACTATGGATGCGGCCCGCTGAAGGCGTTCCTGCATTTCACCAAGGCTCCCTTCAGTGGTCCAGATTGTAATGTCATCGGCATATACTGCGTGTTCCGTGCCTTCCACCCTGGCCAATTCGCTTGGAAGGTGCATCATAGCAATGTTGAACAGGAGCGGTGATAACACCGCTCCCTGAGGGGTACCCCGTGTTCCCATAATGTACGGGCCATATTCCTCGTCTTCGATCCGAAGGGCCTGGCATTTAGAGAGGAAATCTCTGACATATGCAAAGGTCTTAGCCCCGCAATCGGTGGAACTCAAGTTAGCCAGGATGCTGCTGTGTTTAACATTGTCAAAAGCCCCCTTCAGGTCAAGGGCGAGGATGGCTTTGTCATTGTGTTGCATAGTTGTGGGCTGTATGACGTCCCTATGTGGAGAAGGACGTCCTGTGCAGACATGTGTGGGCGAAACCCAAACATGGTGTCTGCAAAGAAGCCCTTGCCCTCAAGGTATGGGTAGAGGCGATCCCGTACCATCGTCTCCATAAGCTTGCCCGTGCACGAGGTCAGTGATATGGGGCTCAGATTTTCCGTATTCACGGCCTTGCCTGCTTTAGGGATAAATGTCACAAGTGATGTTTTCCATTCGGAAGGGAGTGCACGGCCGTCCCAGATCTGGTTCATATATTCCAATAAATGGAGGTAGGTTGTGTCAGGGAGGTTTGCCAACAGCTTCACTGTTATGCGGTCCAGCCCCGGAGCCGTACCCCTGCGCATTTTAGCTAAGGCAGCTTTAAGGTCATGCAACTCAAAATGGGCATCGAGTTGGTGATTAGGCTTACCAGAGTACGTGTACTCCGGCCCAGCCGGGTCCTCCGTACGATAGAGATATCTATCGCACAGAGCATCCGCAAGCTGTGCCGGAGTGCCTTGGTACCCTTGCAGAGCTCGCCGGAGCTGCTTCTGCGTCTCCCCTCTCGTTTGAGAGGGGTCTATGAGACTGCGAAAGAGACGCCATGTCGCCTTCGAGCTCATCTGACGAGCTGCAGCGTCGCAGCGGGCTATCCAGTTTGAATCTGAGAGGTGGGCAGCGTACGCTGCAGCCTGTTCCGTGAGGTGGGCTATGCGGATACGTAATTTGCGATTCGTTTTCTGTTTTTTACATCGTTTTGTTAAGCTTCGGCGCGCCTCCCACAAGTGTAGGAGGTGAGTGTCAACTGCGGGGATCTCTTCGTTGGTTTGAACGGTAGTAACAAATTTTTTCTGAATGTTGCTTATGTGTTTCGCCCATTCTGCATAGCCTCCAGAAAATAGTACGGGAGGAAGAGTCTGATTGCGAAACTGGGTCCAATCGGTCAGCTTGGCTTGACCGCATTTTTTACGAGCTGACTTTCCATGAGTGTGATCCGGAGAAGGCAGTGATCACTGCCTAGAGAATCGCCCAAGTTCTCCCAGGTAGCATCCTTAGCATTTTTTACGAGAGAGAGGTCCGGACAAGTGTCACGGGTTACCGAGTTCCCCACACGAGTGGGGTGCGCCGGATCCGTGAGTAGCGTGAGGCGAAGGGTGGAGATAAGCTCCGCCAGCTTACGTCCTCTGGCCTTCTCGTAGTGATAGCCCCAGTGAAGGCTGGGAGCATTGAAGTCTCCAACGATCACTAAGGGATCCTTGTCTGCGCACTTGATCGCCCGAAGGAAGATTTCACTGAAAGTTACGCGCGGCTTATGCGGGGGCTTGTATATATTTAGGATGTGTATTGACGGGTCGCGACGTCTGAGAGGCAGTACTCTGACCATTGTGTACTCTTGTTCAGTACTCAAGTTTAAATCGACCTGAATCGCGGTATATGCCTTGTTCACCAGGATGCATGACGAGCCCCCCCCCCCCCCCCCCTCTCGAAAGTGCTGTATCCAGAGAATTTAGCGTCCATACCGGGCTCCTGCAAAGCAATCAGGGCCGGCATGTCTCCGAGGGACTAGAGCTTGAGGTGCGACCGCTTTTTCCAGGCTTTAAAAGCAGGCGAGGCGGGCATGGGAGCGTACTGCATACTCGAAATGTTTCCCATGATACCGATGAGTACATCTTATATGCACTGATCTGGGCAATGTACCGTTGCTTCGCACTTCTCGCAGTGCTGCCTGACTACCACTTCTTTGGATACATGGTACGTAATAATGTATTTCACTTAATATAATGGCAGGAACTTATATGAGGCAGTTTCCCGATATTACATGTAACATACTGATGGAGGCAAAATGCTAGACTTACGGCGTCTCTCATAATCAGAGCTGGTTTTGGGACGTTAAACCCCACATAACAACAAAATGCTAGACTTCTTGTATCGTGCGATTTCAGTGCACGCTAATGCACTTCAGGTGGTCTAACTTACCCGGAGACTTCCACTACGACGTCTCACATAGCCTGATTAGGTTCGGGACGTTAAATCCCAAGAAACAACACAACCAAAAAGCATACACGCGCCATTACCGACACGTATGAGAACCGGGCCGGATTCGGGCCTGACCCAGGCCCGGCCCGGGCCCGAAGCTCAGGGGCCCGAGCCCGGCCCGGGCCCGATCCAACAATTACTTACCCGGCCCGACCCGGCCCGCGGGCCGGGCCGGGCCCGGGCTTTCGGGCCGGCGCGGGCCCGTGCAGTGCTCTAAACGGGATTACTACAATGGCTTTCTTCCATTCAGCGGGCATTTCGCCCGTTTCCCATATTATATTACATAGTAAGATTGCACTGCTTTCTGAGATGGGTGCGCCGGCATCATGTAGTGTATTTTGGCCGGACCAGGTGCTGTTTTCTTCCCCATGGTAAGTAGGGACTCTGTTGATTTCGTGGATACTGAGAGGTGCGTTGTATGATTTGTCTAAAGATCCTGTTGTGGGAAGCTTCTGCCTTTCTGCAGACTGTTTGCGTCTTAAGAAGTTGGCCGAGTAATTAGCAGAGCAGCATATAGACGCGAAATGCTCACCTAATATATCTGCTTGTTCCTGTAAGTTTGTTGGGGTTCCTGGAGGTGAAAGGAATGGGAAAGTGTAGGCGGCATAATTGCCATTGAACTTACGAACTCGGTCCCACATTCTCTAGGATTTATGGAGCTATTGATTGATGAAATGTAATTTTTCCAGGACTTCTTTTCGGCCTCCCTGCGGATATATCTTGCCTTGGCTCTTGCTTTTTTAAATGACAGGAGGTTCTCTTGCGTTGGGTATCATCTGAATATGCCCCAGGCTTTGTTCTGTAGTTTTTTAGCGTTTGTACAATCGCTTGTCCACCAGGGTTTCAGTTTTCTGTAGAGGGAGCCAGATGATGGTGGAATAGCCTGTTTAGCTGCATTAAGAATGCAGGCAGTGAAGTTTTCATTTATGTCATCTACTGTTGATGCATCTAAGCGAATTTCCTCCAGACTGGCTTTTTCAGCGAAAAGAGACCAGTCTGCTAGATGAAGTTTCCAGCGAGGTGGTCTTGATGGTGTTGTAGGGAGTGCGGATGCAAGTTCTATGAGAGCAGGCATATGATCACTCCCATAGGGGTTGTCAATTACATTCCACTTCAAATCTGTATACAGAGACGGGGAGCACAGTGCCAGGTCTAGGCAGCTAAAAGCACGTGTGGCAGGGGAGCAATATGTGGCAGCACCATTGTTTAAGAGACATACGGTTAGTGAGAATAAAATCTTCGAGAATTTGTTCTCTGGAGTGTGTTTTTGGTCCCCCATAGAGGGTTGTGTGCATTAAAATCACCGGCTATAATAAAAAGTTCCGGCAACTGATCTAAAATCATCTCCAGATCTCTTATGCTAAAAGCTTTATGAGGAGGAGCAATGTAGAGTGAACAAATCGTGATGGCTTTATGAGCTAAAATGGTGACAGCAACTGCCTCTAGGTGACTATTAATGGAAACTTCTCGCACTGGAATTCCGTTTTGGATGATGATGGCTACGCCGCCCGAGAGCCGGCTTGCTTCAGTTCGGTCACGACGCGCTACAGTGAATCCTTTTGTTTCTTAGATTTGTTTCTTGGAGACAGAAAGCGATTGGTGAATACTTGTTTATAATGTCCTATATGTCACCCAGATTGTGTATTAGGCCTCTGCAGTTCCAATGTATGATGAAAGCCATGATGAAATAAAATTAAGCAAATATATGTATGATGATTGTGCGATTAAACTAAATGTTTGATAGGTGACATTATTAAAACTGAAATAACCGACAAATGCGATCGATGACCGTTATGGTTATCGCTTGTGTAGTCTGGTTATTGGGACTTTGTCCTGTTTGGCGCGCTCGAGAGAGCGCTTGTCCTTCGGTGTCGATGACACCGAGCCTTTCGAGAAGATGTCCATCGCCTTGTCAGAGGCGCTGGATGATCGAGAGTTTGGCGCTGAGACACGAGTCTCAGGCTTTCATCCGATTAATTCTGGGGCCCTGCGAGACCGGAGGCTGCGGGCCCTGTGAAATTGATGGAGAAAAAGACGCTGCATCCATTAAGGGGGCAGCAGCTCCAGCCGGCCCACTTTGTGTGGACGCGGAGGACGTGTGAGGCCTCTGTGATGTTGCCCCCGACTGCGTCACATCGGCGTAACTTTTACGGAAAAGGTACGACAACCGCTTTCGTGCTTCATAAAATATTGCAACCCGGTATGCTATCACTAGGGCTCTTCCGACCAGCACTGCTACGGACGTCGCCGACTTCTTGTTGCGTGACGTTATACTACACCACGGTGCCCCTCGCCAACTGCTCACAGATCGTGGCCGCGCATTTTTGTCGCGAGTAATCGAAGATCTCTTGCGATCCTCCTCCACGCAGCACAAGTTGACCACCTCCTACCATCCCCAGACAAATGGTCTCACCGAGCGCCTCAATCGTACCCTCACGGACATGCTTTCCATGTACGTTTCGTCTGACCACCGCGACTGGGACCTGGCCCTACCGTACGTCACTTTCGCCTATAATTCCTCACGCCATGACACCGCCGGTTATTCTCCATTTTATATGCTTTTCGGCCGCGAACCGACCTTACCACTGGACACCCTACTTCCGGATGTTACCGCGTCGCCTAGCGAATATGCTCGTGATGCCATCGCTCGTGCCGACCACGCGCGTCAAGTCGCCCGCTCGCGGCTGTGCGCCTCGCAAGCAAGCCAGAAGCGCCTTTATGACAGCCGCCATCGCGACGTTGCCTTCTCACCCGGTGGTTCCTTAGTACTACTATGGTGTCCTTATCGACGTGTTGGCTTGTCCGAAAAGCTGCTATCAAGATACACGGGTCCTTACCGCATCGTCCGCCAAGTAACGGACGTTACCTATGAGATTGTTCCCGTCTCCCCGACTCTGTCTACTGCAGCTCCTCCCACCGACATAGTTCACGTGACCAGACTGAAGCCTTACTACCTCCCGTCTGACGACCGAGCTTAAAGTGCGCCGAGATGGCGCTTCTACCACCGGGGGTAATGCTACGAAGCGACCATAGTATCTGGGTATGGCTCATGCCATCGATGAAGAAGACGACGAAGACGGGACTGGCTGATGCGCGGACTGTCCACCATCTTGGTTGTTGCCTGGTTAAAGCCTCCCTGTAAATACATTGTAAATAGCCGTCCTCTGTGTCTTTCTCGTAACAATATCTTTGACTGTCAGTGCAATAACTTCTTTTTCCTTCTTCCAGAATGGGCACGACCGAGAATACGCTGGGTGATCATCTATGCAGTTCACACAGAGTGGCGATGACGTGTGATTTTCAGCTGTGTGATCACTTTGGCTGCATTTCGCGCATGTTTCCTTGCCTCTGCATGAGCGGGACGCGTGGCCGAATCTTTGACATTTGAAACATCGTCTAGGATTGGGGATGTAGGGTCTCACATTAATTCTCATGTAGCCTGGCTCCAGAGTGGTGGGCACTTCACTCGTTCCAAAGGTAAGTATCACGTGTTTTGTGGGGACTTCCTGATCATTGCGACGGATAATTATTCTCTGTACCTTCATTACATTTTGATCCTGAAACCCCTCGAGGAGCTCATCGTTACTTAGGCTTAAGAAGTCCTCCTCAGATATTACTCCCCGGCTGGTGTTAAGGGACCTGTGGACAGAAGTTGTAATGGTAGTCTCCCCAATACGGGCAAGTTCGGAAAGCTTTGACACTTGATCAATTTCGGCTAGTTCTAGGAGTAAGTCACCACTTGACATTTTGGAGGCTTTGTACTTAGGTCCAATTTTTTCTTTCAGGCACTTGGCCACCAAAAATGGAGTTTTCTGGCTGGTGTACTGTCGCTGTGGATGACATGGTACTTTGGAAAGGATGCTGTAGCCTGTGTGTTGAAAGGTTGCCTCGGTGCGGCCTCTTTTACGAGACCGATCAAAAACAAACGATGTTATTGGAACCATAAAAAGATGTAAAATTTCGGCAACAGCGCCACCCACCCACCACGGAGCTCAACAAAGGGACGCGGCAGGACTTGTCAACAAGCCTGCACAACGCCAGCCATACACTGTTACTATAACCTCATCTAGCTACCCAAGGTTGGATACCTACACCAGGTTAACCCTTGCCGCCATGAAATACGGAACTGAAGAGAGGACAGGACAGATAAAAAGTGAGAGAGAAAGGCGGAGATATAGGGAGAGACAGATAGGAAAGGCGACTGCTGATTTCCCCTGGGTGGGTCAGCCCAGGGGTGCCGTCTACGTGAAGCCGGGGCCAAAGGTGTGTGTGGCCTCCTCCGGGGGGCCTTAAACGTCCAAACACCCGGTGTCGGCTCAACCCCCAGGATCCTCTCTTCCCCGTACACGGCGTAGCCACGCACGGCGACAAGTGGGAGGGGGTTGAAGCCCCCCCCCCCCCCGTTGACTCGGGTCCTTGGTGTCGCCACACACCAAACGCCTGCTCACGCAGACGCCCCTGCGGGGACCCATCCGGTCACGCACCCTCACAAAGATCAAAGACCGTTATGGCCTCTGCAACGAAAGAGTATGTTGAAGCCTGCCAAGTGTGCCAGTTGCACAACCGGCCCACGTTCAGTTATATGCCTATTACCGAGACTCCCTTCAGTGCTATAGCCCTCCATCACATCACGATACCAGGTACAGTACATCTGCAATGTCATTGACTTCACACAACCAGAGATACATCGTCCCAGCAGCGGTGCCCACAACCTCAACCAAAGATATCTTAAAGCATCTCCATTCGCTCTTCTAGATTTGGAGCGCCTGACGATTGTCTCTCCGATCACGCCGAATGATTCGAGTCCCACCGCTTCAAGAATTTCATGCGCATCCATGGATGAACATGCATTTTTCAGTAGTGTACCGTGCTTCCAGCAACGCTTGAACGTGCCAATCGAACACTTGTGACGGTACTTCGGAAACTGTTCGATGGCGACCAAACACTTTGGATAAGTAAACTAGAAGAAGCCGCTTTTGCTGTGAACTCAACCCGCCATCGATGCACTGACTTTTCGCCTTTCGAACTTTTCTTTGGATTCATACCAAAGCTGCCACATCAAAAAATTCGCCCACACCGAACCTCTGACCTCAGCAAAAGGCTGCTGACATGCCAGAAGACCTGCGAAGCGAAGCAGTCAGCAACTCCGAACACGCGCAGGAAACTAGGAAAACAATATATGACAGGACCCACAGCTATACACCTTGACACTGGCGACTTTGTATGGGCAGGGCGAAAACAGCCTATGCTACAGGGATCTGAATAGCTTGCTCCCAACTTCAAAGGCTTATACCAAGTCGTACGCAAGCGAACTCCAGTCACCTACGACGTTCGACAGTTGATTGATTGATTAGTGGAGTTTATTGGCGCAAGGGCCAGATGTGGCCAAAGAGCGCCAGGGCGATGATAATGAACTGTGCGTTACGCGGTGTGGTTAAAAACAGATGTGACGTGGCTGTAAATGGGCCTAAGAACAGTCGCTGTAAGTGCGTAAAATACACACAGAGTAAAATTATGGTAATGACAAATGGTGTGTGCTATGGAGTCATAAAATGCATTAAAAATGACACGAATATCAAATAAAAACTTCGCGTGGAGCACTAGTGCCTCAGCAGAGCCCTTAAAACAAGGGCATGGAGGCATGTGCTCATACAAAGCTACCCACACAGCACCATCCTCTGGACACAGGACGCGCTATGAACTTGTTGGGCTAAAAACATTCAATACAACATCTTTTAAAAGGCCAAGGACTGATTTTGGGTCAAAAAGCGGCTCTTCGCCGAGAAACATAATAGGATGTACAGGAAGATGATAGCGGTATATTGAAGGAAAATGTTTCTTTCTCTCTCTTTCGGCTTCCCGACACTCCAGGAGGACGTGGAGGACGGTTAGCCTCTCACCACATCTACCACATGTAGGAGGTTCATCGCCAGTAAGCATAAAACTATGGGTGCCATAGGTGTGTCCTATTCTGAGGCGACAGAATAGGACATCAGTTCGCCGTGTTCTTGTAGCAGAGGGCCAGTAACCTAAATGCGGCTTAATCAAGTGAAGCTTATTATTTATTTCCGTGTCCCACAAGCGTTGCCAGTGGCTTCGCAGTTTCTTACGTAGGAAGGGTTTTAGATCTGTTGCAGGGACAGTAGAGGTAGGGTTAATAGCGTGCATTGTAATTGACGTGGCCATTTGGTCAGCTAACACATTGCCCTCGATGCTTCGACGGCCAGGTACCCAGCAAATAGTAATATGCTGGTTGGACATATACGCTGTACACAGAACGGAATACAGCTCAATTAGTACCGGATTTCTGAATCTGAAAAGTGACCTTAATGCATGTACGACGCTTAACGAGTCTGTAATAATAACTGATTTTTCTATGTTTGATTTCCGTATATGCTTGACAGCCGACAATAGTGCATAACCCTCAGCCGTGAACATACTTGTTTCCGGGTGCAGTACACCGGATTCCGAGAAGGATGGTCCGACGGCTGCATAAGCCACCCCGGCATGCGACTTAGAGGCGTCGGTATAAAACTCTACGCATGAGTAGTTGGACTGGAGTTCTCGGAAATGCATTTTAATATGTGCTTCTGGTGCGTGTTTAGTGATTTCGACAAATGATGTGTCACAATCTATGAGCTGCCACTGCCACGGCGGTAACAGTTTCACTGGGGGCATAGGACAAAAGTTCAAACAGTGGAACACCCATTTCCTCACTTAGGTTTCTCACACGCAAAGAGAACGGCTTTCTCGCTGCAGGTCGATTATGGAAGAGTGTGGCAGCGGTCATATCGTTTATAGTTGAATAAGACGGATGTTTGATGTTTGCGCGTACGTTTATAAAATATGTGAAACTACTATATGATCGCTGCAGGTGAAGTGACCACTCATTGGACTCTACGTAGAGGCTCTGGATCGGACTTGTCCTGAAAGCACCGGTTGCGAGTCGGATACCCAGATGGTGGACGGGGTCTAGGATTTTTAATGCACTTGGCGTTGCGGAATGATAAATTATGGCTGCATAATCAAGGCGCGACCAGACAAGACTTTTGTACAACTTCAAGAGGCACTTTCGATCACTACCCCATGTTGTACGTGATAGAAGCTTTAGGACGTTCATTGCTATCAGACATTTCATTTTTACATATTTAATGTGGGGAATAAACGTCAGCTTAGAATCTAAAGTGATTCCCAGGAATTTATGCTCGCTGCTCACAGAGAGTTGGTCTCCCTTGATCGCAATACTTGGTAGTGGCATTACCCCTCGTTTGTTGGAGAAAAGTACGCAAGTACTTTTCTGGGTGTTTATTTTAAAGCCTTTCTCATCCGCCCATTTAGAGAATTTATTCATTCCAAGCTGCACTTGTCGTTCGCAGATAGACATATTGCATGATTTGAAACTCATCTGCACATCAACATACACGGAATAAAACATCGCGCTTGGAATTACTGACTGCAGAGAGTTCATTTTTACAAGAAAGAGTGTGCAACTATGCACGCCCCCTTGCGGAACACCAGTCTCTTGGGTGAATGATCTAGATAGAGGATTTCCCACTTTTACGCGAAAGGGTCGGTTAGACAGATAACTTTCAATTGTGTTTAACATGTTCCCATGGATGCCCATGGCGGCAAGATCGCGTAGAATCCCGAATCGCCATGTGGTATCGTACGCTTTCTCTAAGTCTAGGAATACCGAAAGTACAAACTGCCTATGAATAAATGCATCTCTGATGTATGTCTCGATGCGAACAAGGTGGTCTATTGTCGACCTTCCCTCTCTGAAACCACACTGAAGGGGGTCTAGTATGCTGTTACTTTCTAGAAAGCAGATTAAGCGCCGGTTTAACATTTTCTCGTACAGTTTGCATAGGCAGCTTGTTAACGCTACTGGCCTGTAGCTGGCGGCTAAGGACGGGTCTTTGCCTTGTTTAAGTACCGGGACGACTATCGCTTCTTTCCATGACAATGTAATATACCCAGCTGCCAACATGGTATTGAAGAGAGTTAGGAGCGTTTTTAGTGCTTCGGGGTGAAGGTGCTTGATCAATTCGTACATTATACGATCGCCACCTGGCGCCGAGTTGTTGACGCATGCAAGAGACGCCTTAAGTTCAGCTAGTGGAAATGGGCAGTTGTAAGCCTCACTGGATGGACGTTTACATTTAAGGGGCTGCCGTTCTTCGCGTTCTTTGAATCTTAAGAACGTTTCTGTATAGTGCGATGCACTTGAGACATATTCAAAGTGTTCGCCTAGGCAGTCCGCCTGCTCTTCCAGGCTCTCACCTCGGCTACTTACCAAGGGTAGGGGGTGTGACTCCCGGCCCATTAACTTGTTTACCCTATTCCAAACCTTCGTTTCGTCGGTGTAAGAATTTATACCGGAGATGTACCTATTCCAACTTTCTTTGCAAGACGACGCGTTCTTCTGGCTTGTGACTTAACCTGCTTGAAATTGACGAGGTTCTCAGCTGTTGGGTAATTGCGGAGTAATCTCCAGGCTTTATTTTGACTGTTGCGCGCTTTCCGACACTCGTCGTTCCACCATGGGATGCGACGCTTATTAGTCATTCCGTTAGTTAGCTTAATGCATTTCGTTACAGCGTCAATGATAAAACCTGTTAGGTATGCCACAGTATCGTCTACATTAAAAGCAGCAATGTCATCTCCGCCTAAATAAATGATCTCTCGGAACAGTTCCCAGTTGGCAGACTCCATGTTCCATCGAGTAACGCGAGGCGAGCATGTATCTTCTGTTAGCTTCAACATAATTGGGAAGTGGTCACTCCCAAAACGGTTCTTGAGAACGGACCACTCCAGATATGGAATTAGTGTACTCGAGACAATACTTATGTCTATAGAAGGGTATGTGTTGTGTGTAGTGCTATAATACGTTGGTTCTTTTTGTTAAGTAAACATGCGCCTGACGAAAACAGAAAGTGTTCTATTAGGCGTCCTCGCGCATCCAAACGGGGGTCGCCCCATAGGGGACTATGTGCGTTTAGATCACCAACGACTATATATGGCGGAGGAAGTTCATCAATGAAGCTTTGAAATTGCGTCTTCGAAAGTTGATAGCACGGAGGAATGTAAATAGAAGCAATTGTTAGTAGCTTACCAAACAGCACTGCTCGGACAGCAACTGCCTCAAGGGAAGTTCGGAGGTTTAACGGCTTACAAGCAACACCTTTGTCGACTATTATAGCAACACCGCCCGACGAGGCGGCAGCGTCGTCACGGTCTTTGCGGAAGATGGCATATTGCCTTAGAAAGTTTGTGTGGACTTGAGATGTGTTTCCTGAACACATAGCACCGCACCTTTGGAGCATGTTTATTAAGAAGTTCTCTAATATCGAGATTATGGAGAAGTCCTCTCACATTCCACTGTAGGATCTGTGTGTCCATTTTAGATGTGTTTTGTGCTGTGTGCTCAAGGATGGAAAATTAGCTCACGGACCCTTTCCAGGGGCCGTGACACGAGATTTTTCTTTTTTGGATCCGTCGACGGAGTTGCGCCGATCCTCAGGCGCTGGCTGCGCCCTCACACTTGGTGTTGTGTCCATTTCCTCTTGCAAGGCGCTGGACACGCGCTCTTGCGAGCGCTGCGTTTGCTTTGAGGGCCTCGCCTCAGAAGACGAGACCTTCGCGCCCCCCAGCGTTGGTGGGTCCTTCTTGGATGGTGGAGCAGCACTGGCTGCAACCACCGAGGGGGCGGATGGCGTCACCGCCGGCTCACTACGCGTGTGCCAGACAGCCGCCGGAGGCCGTCGTGGCGCTGCCCCCTGACGCGCCACTTCGGCAAAGCTGGTTTTTGGCAGGTAGGACACCTGCCTTCGTGCCTCCTTATATGAAATGTTTTGTTTTACTTTAATTGTGACAATGTCCTTTTCTTCTTTCCAGCATGGGCATGACCGTGAGTATGCGGCATGCTCCCCATTACAGTTCGCACAGTGAAGAGGGTTTTCACAGGCATCAGACGTGTGTTCTTCAGCACTGCATTTCGCGCAAGTTAGGCGGCCTCGGCAGTTCTGTGAACTGTGGCCGAATCGCTGGCATTTGAAACATCGGAGAGGGTTTGGTATATATGGCCTCACTCGAAGCCTGATGTACCCAGCCTCGATGGAGTAGGGCAGTATACTTGAATTGAAAGTAAGTATCAGGTGCTTAGTCTGGACTTCTTTGCCATCATGCCTCATCTTAATTCGTTTCACGTTGATGACATTCTGTTCGCTGAAACCCTCCAGGAGTTCAGCCTCAGTGAGCCCTAGCAAATCATCACCTGAAACAACGCCACGGGTGGTATTCATAGTTCGGTGCGGGGTTACTATTACTTTGGTGTCTCCAAATTTCACTCTATTAGGCAGTTTTTCAAATTGCTTCTTGTCGCAAAGCTCCAAGACGAGATCACCACTTGCCATCCTCGTTGCTTTATACCCTGGGCCAAAGATTTCGGACAAAGACTTGGAAACTAGGAAAGGTGAAATTGCTCGCACTGGTTTGTCTGGAGTTTCTGAGTGTATGACATGGTATCGGGGAAAAGATTCTCTTTGTTGGCCAAAAAACTGAAAAATTTCGTCGGTGCGCCCTCTTTTCTGAGGGCGATCAGGGAGTGGAGGGTAGGAGCTAGACATACTGGATGTTTAATTTTCGGCAGCGACGCCAACCACCCACCATGGAGTCCTACAAGGGGACGCTGCAAGGTCTGTAAGCACAGGCCCTGCAGACGCCAGCTGTACGACACCACTATAAGCGAATATGGTGTATCCAAGTTAGGGATAGCCACACAGGGTTATTAACCCTTGCCGCCAGGAAACTCGGAAGTCAATGGAAGAGAGTAGAGGACAGGAAAGATTTAAAGTAAGAGAAAAGACGAAGATTCGAGAAGGGAGAGAAAGGAAAAGGCGACTGCCGATTTCCCCCGGGTTGGTCAATCCGGGGGTGCCGTCTACGTGAAGCCGGGGCCAAAGGGGTGTGTTGCCTCTTCCGGGGGGCCTTAAAGGTCCAATCACCCGGCGTCGGCTCAACCCCCAGGATCCCCTTTTCCCCGGACACGGCTAAGCCACGCACGGCGACACGTGGGAGGGGGGTCGAAACACCCCCATTGGCTCGGGTCCGAGGTGTCGCCCCACACCAAACGCCTGCTCACGCAGACGCCCCTGCGGGGGACCCCCGGCGAGCTGCATCAGCATAGTTTGTTCCTGAGAACTGGGCGTGTCTTCTACGCGCTTCAGGGAAAGATATTTTCGCGTACTTTCAGCTGGATGATGTCCTTTTCCTTTTTGACGATCCCACAGGATCGAGAGTATGCAGCGTGCGAACCGCTGCAGTTAGGACATTTTATGAAATTGTTTGCACAGTTATCGGAATTGTGACCATGTTCACTGCACTTCGCACACGTGACTTTCCCGCGGCAGGACTGTGACCCATGGCCGTATCGTTGACATTTGAAGCATCTCCTTGGGTTTGGTATGTAGGCTCTGACTGGACAACAGAGAAAGGCAACAGTGACCTTCTCAGGTAGGCATGTTCTGTTAAAAGTGAGGACTAGGTGCCGTGTGTTTATTTCTTTGCTTGCCTTTCTCATTGTGATCCGCCGGACAGCAGTGACCCCCTGTTCGCGTAGGGACTCTAGGATGTCTGTGTCTTTCTCATTTATCAAATCTCTCTGAGATGACACCTTGGACGCTATTTAGGCTGCGGTGTGGTGTCACTGTCTGGTCATCGATATTATTCAGTTTCTAGAGATTTTCGCATTGTTTCTTTGTGTTTATTTCAGTGAGAATGTCCCGTGATGTAAGTTTCGTGGAGTTGTAGTCAGAACCGACAGCGCTTTGAATAGCTCTTGCTATGGCGAAGACGGATTTGGTTGCGATTGGCACTTGATTATTTGTTGAGTGGATTACAAAAAGTTTCGGGAAGTACTCTTGGCTCTTTTCTTTGCGACGTTCTTCGGTGCGACCCCTCTTCAGGGGCCGATCATGTTTTTTGGGTTTAGGTAAGTGATCCATATATTTGGTTCGAGTAGGAGGGTTCCATAATATAGTCGGCTGAGGTTCACCCTCATACACTCAGCAAGGTCCCGGAGCTCTCTGCCTGACAGGCAGGCAGGGAGCCCGTCGGCCGAGGCTTGACCAAGACCCCGACTGCCACCGTTTGCGGTTTCTGTCCCTTCACCTTCCAACCTATAGCCACGGTGCGGATTACGGCTTTGGTGTGGGAGCTCAGGTCCGTGGTGGCGCTACTCACCAATACCTTGAATGCTCAAGGTACCCTTTCGGGTAGCTCGGGTCCGTGGTGTCGCTACTCACCAAACGCCCGCCGAAGCAGACACCCCTGCGGGGTTTCGTTTGTTTGTTTGTTTGGGTTTTATTGGCGCAAAAGCTACTTGGGCTATGCTGCGCCAAGAGCAAGGTGCTAAGGGGCGAGGTATAAGGATGAATCCGCGTTATTTAAAGTTTGTTCAGATATCCTATGTCGTCTAGAAACTTCATGACATTTGTGAGAGCCACTAGTGGGTCGTCTCCTAGAATTAATGATGGGTGTAATGGGGCGTGGGTCTTGTATAATTGACTGAAGTGTTTCTGTCACAGAATTTCGTAATGTGGACATGTAATTAGAATGTGCAAAACTGTGAGAGGAGCGTTACAATTGTCGCATGTGGGCTGTGCTTCTTTTGTGAGTAGGTGACTGTGCGTGAGGTGTGTATGTCCTATTCGAAGTTAGCTAGGATGACCTCGATGAAGCGATCTTGGTGATGGCAGCTTTTCCACTGTCCTAATACCGGTTTAATGAGGTGCAGCTTATTAGTGTAGTTTGTGTTCCACTGGGTCTGCCATTTGTCATTCAGAGCTCCGCGAATGGTGCGAAGCCCATCCTTCAAAGGTACCTTTATATTTGATAGAGTTGCACGTTTGGCATTAGCCGCGCACCTGTCCGCCTTTTCGTTTCCTGGGATCCCAACATGACTTGGGACCCAACAAAAACGGATTGAGTTGTTCGGATTTACGTGTAAAAGTGTGTGTAGAATGTCGCCAATGAGAGGTTCTTGCTGAGATCTGAAGTTGAGGGCTTTGAGGGCACTTAAGGAATCTGTGTAGATGACTGCATTCTTGTGTTTGTCTGTTATCACATTTTGCATAGCTGTCCACAGGGCGTAACTTTCAGCTGTAAAAAGTGAAACGCATTGCGGGAGTCTTATGGTATGTGCCCGCGATCTTGACACGATGCCGCATCCCACGTATTCATGTGTTTTTGAACCATACGTGTAAAACTCACTGTGGCCGCTGTATGTTGCTTGTACTGAGTAAAACTCCTGTCTTATGTGCTCGTAAGGGGTGTCTTGTTTTTTGAGCTGAGTCAAAGTCCAGAAACCGTGCGAAGTCGCAACAAGGAGGTAATCTAGATGGCTTTTCGGCTACATTAAGTGCTTCTTGTGGGATACTGTACTCGCGACACTTTTCTTCGTACCGAAGTATTAGGGGTTTAATGGCTTGCGGCTTATTTTCATAGTGTAGTCTAGTGTTGCAGTGATTAACGATATCGTTGCATGTATGTCCTGGTAATGATCGAACTCTGAGCGCGTAGGTCACGATAAGTTGTGTTCTTCTTTGCTCCAGGGATGGCTCATTTGTTTCAGCGTACAGACTGAGAACAGGGGATGTTCTGTACGCGCCGGTTGCAAAGCGTAGCCGAAGGTTATGCACTGGATCTATTTTTCTGAGGTACGATTGTCTGGCTGAACCATATACTACACATCCGTAGTCTATTTTTCTGCGTATTAATGATCGGTACATGTGCAGAAGACATTCCCGGTCTGAACCCCATCGTTTCCGTGACAAAACTTTTAAGCATATTCAGTGCCTTAGTTGCTTTAGTTTTCTAAGTGTTGATGTGGGATATGAAGTTTAGCTTCCTGTCAAACATAACCCCCAAGAACTTGTGCTCTTTTTTAAATGGTAGGATAGATCGGTGCATCTTTAGAACAGGTCGGGGTGTAAGCCCCTTTTTTGGGAGAAGACCACTGCAACAGTTTTTTCAGCAGAGAAACGAAACCCGTTTTCGGTCGCCCATTGTGTCCGCTTATTTAATGCGATTTGAACTTGTCGTTCGCAGGTAACCCATGTTTGATCCTCGGTACGAGATTTGAAGATCATCGACATATAATGAATGCATGACAGGGAGGTATTATTCTATTTATAGAGTTCATTTTTACCACGAACAAGGTTGTGCTCAGTACGCATCCCTGAGGCACCCCGTTTTCTTGGATGAACACACGTGAAAACGTTGTTCCAAGGAGGACTTGGAAAGTTCGATTTGACAGAAAGTCAGCTAGACATTTGAGTATTTTTCCGCGGATCCCCAGTTCTGCCAGATCTCTCAATATACCGAATCTCCATGTGGTGTCGTACGCCTTCTCGAGATCAAAGAAGACTGTAAGGCAGTGTTGTTTATGCAAAAGGGCGTTCCTTATTTCATGTTCTAATCGGACAAGATGGTCTGTTGTTGAACAATTCTTTTTGTAACCGCACTGGTGGATGTCAAGTAGATTTTTTGTTTCGAGAGTGAAAGTCAGCCTTGTATTTACGACACTTTCATAGGAGTTTGCCAAGCAGCTTGTGAGGGCGATTGGCCTGTAGCTGTTTGCGGATATAGGTGGCTTCCCGACATTCAGGAAAGGTATAATGATTGCATTTTTCCATGATATTGGTAAAGTGCAACTGTCCCATATTTTGTTGAAAAATTCTAGTAGAGCATTCATAGAGGCATGTGAGAGATGGGCAAGCATTGAATAATGAATTCGGTCTTCGCCAACTGCCGTTTTTTTGTCTGAAGAAAGTACTGTGTGTAGTGTTATTGGAGCATTGAAGGGTTCATGTGAGGATCCTGTGATAGGCAACCTCTGTTTTTCTGCGGACTGTTTGTATTTAAGGAAAGCATCTGAGTAGTTGGCTGAACTTGAGGTATTATAAAAGTGTTGGCCTAGTATGTCTGCTTGTTCTTGTAGTGTAGTTTGTATGCCTGGGGCTGTGAGTAAAGGAATGGTATACGGTGAGTAGTCTCCTCTAAACTTCTTCAGACGATCCCATAAATTTTTCGATGTGACCGAGCTGTTGATGGAGGACACATATTTTTGCCATGACGCTTTTTCTGCCTGTCTGCGGACATATCGCGCTTTAGCCTTAGCCTGTTTGAAACTTATGAGATTTCCGTAGGTAGGTGTAGTGGGAGAGTGTTTTCTCGGCGAATAAGAAGTGGAAGAAGACGAAGTGCGCGCGCTTGAGCACGCGGAACGTGATCCGCGTGGCTTCGGTGCTTTGGAACGCCGACGGCGGATCGAGCGTACCAGCGGCCGAGCGGTGGCACGTTCGACCAAGGGGAACAGACGCACCGAGCTGGTGCCACCAGAGCAGCCGGGACGTACCGGGCGTTCTCCTGTGGCGAACAGCTGTCCTCGACCTGGCTGGCTGTTCCTGCGGTGGATGAGCGAGCGGGCCAGTACGAGCGGCTGGAGCAGTGGTGTGGCCGGGACAATCTACCGACTCGTGGTCACGGTGCCACGCAGGTTGGAGTCCGGCACAACCATCTGCTGAGGGTGTGGTCACGGTGCCGCGCAAGGTCCCTGCTCGGCACAACCGCCTTATGAACGCGTGGCCCCGGTGCCGCGCAAGTTCCCATCGAGCCGCCTGCTGAGAGCGTGGCCACGGTGCCACGTATGCTGCAGTTCTTCCGTAGGTAGGGTACCCTCCTCAGGATACTCCCTGCTTATTTTGTTGTTTCTTTGCCTGCGTGCACTCAGGTGTCCACCAAGGATTCACCTTCTTTTGCACAATGGTCGACGATTGTGGTATTGCTGCTTCTGCCGCTGTTACCAGGGCAGCTGTGATTTTTCCGTTCATTTCGTCAATGCTCATTTCAGACGTCAGAACGTCCTCGAGTTTAGCGGTTTTCTTAAATAGAGGCCAGTCCGCGCGTTCTAGCCTCCAGCGGCGTGGGTTAGATCTGACGGTAGGAAAGGTGGATGTCAGTTTGATGATGGCAGCCATGTGATCACTTCCGTATGAGGTGTATAGGACCTCCCATTTAAAATCACTAAAAACACAAGGCGAGCAAAAGGCTAAATCGAGACAGCTAAACTTTCGTGATGTAGGCGAAAAATATGTAGGTGAACCTGAGTTTAAAAGACATATACTGGTTGATAGGACAAAATCTTCAGTAACTTGACCTCTGTTGTCTGTTTTCTCACTGCCCCAGAGTGTACAGTGAGCATTCAAATCACCGACTAAAAGCTATGGTTCAGGCAGCTGCACTACTAGGTCATCAAGTTGTCGAAGAGTTATATGTTCATGAGGTGGGATGTAAACTGAACAAATGGAGATGGTTTTATGGGATAAAACTGTAACCGCTACAGCTTCGAGAGAGGTATTTAACTTGATTTCACGGGTGGGAGTGCCACCTTGCACGATTATGGCCACTCCCCTTGATAGTCGACTTGCGTTCTCATGGTCCTTTCGAACAACCGTAAAATCTTTTAAAAAATTGCTGTTTTTCGGGCCTAGATTTGTTTCTTGTAGGCACAGTGCTATAGGTGAAAGGTTCTGCATAATATCTTTAATGTCCCCCAAGTTGTGTATGAGGCCTCTACAATTCCAGTGTATTAAAAACGTCATGATAAAAGCTAAAGAATCGCTGGATTATTGAGGTGATGTGGGTAAAACTGTAAAAGAGGGTGGCAAGAAAGACGTCACAGACTACGCGAGAAAGACTAAAACTGGTCATGTGCCCTTTCCCGGGGCACTGACCGGATGTCGGGCCCCTTTTCCCCTACCAGAGGGAATTGGAGGCGTCACAGATTACGCAAGAAAGACTAAAACTGGTCATGTGCCCTTTCCCGGGGCACTGACCGGATGTCGGGCCCCTTTTCCCCTACCAGAGGGAATTGGAGGCACGACTGGTGGTCTTGGAGGTTTGCTGCCCGCAGCAACCTCCTCTGTATCAGCAGGGCAGACTTCCATCGACTCAGCGCCGCAAAGGCGTTCAACGCTGGAGCTCCTCTGCGAGAGTGGTGGCTTTTTTGGAGGGAGCCTTCCCTTCGACAGCGTTAACGAGGTCTGCGTGGCCTCTACGCTACGCTGGATGGTACCAGCAGCAGCGGGGGCTTCCAGGCCTCGAGTAGAAGGTGCTTGTTGAGCATCCTTCCGACTCTCTACGTGAGGGCTGCAGGGCCGACACTAGGTACTGCAGTTGGACCTGAGTGCTGACCGACACCATTTGCGGTACCCGCCCTCGCTGTACCGCTTGGCTGTAGGAGCCCTTCTGGGCGAACTCTACTCGTTTCCTCGCTTCGGCGTATGAAATGTTCTCTTGTACTTTCAATGTGTTTACTTGTTTTTCCTTTTTCCATACAGGACAAGTCCGGGAATATGCAGCATGTGGGCCCTCGCAGTTAATGCACCGAAGCTCGTTTGTGCACTCATCATCGATGTGGTCGGTGAGACCGCACTTCACGCACGTCGCTTTTCCTCGGCACGCCTGTGACCCATGGCCATACCGCTGGCACCGGAAGCACCGTCGTGGGTTTGGCACATAGGGTCTTACTTTGAGATGTAGGTAGGCGGCATGTACCGCAGATGGGAGGGTTGTGCTCGCAAAAGTCAATACTACATGCCTTGTTCTGATTTCCTTTCCTTCTCTTCTGATCATTATGTTGTGAGCGGAAAGCACTCCTTGATCAGCTAAGGCTTCGGTAATTTCTGCATCGGTGCATTTTACGAGATCATTGTCGGAGATCACGCCCTTGGCATGGTTTAGTGATCGGTGTGGTGTGACGGATACCTCATGGTCACCAATTTTGTTTAGTTTCCTAATATTGTTGCTTTGTTGCTCGTTACGGACTTCTACCAAAAGGTCACCGGAATTCATTTTCCTAGCATCGTAGTCTCAGTTGATGCATTCTTTGATGGCTTTGGCGATCGGAAAAGGTGATATGTCCTGCATCGGTGTTGTACTTTTTGAAGTGATGACAAAGAACTTGGTGAAGTTGTTGCATTTAGACATGAACTCTTTCGTTACTTCGGTGCGGTTCCGCTTTCGGAGCCGATCAGTTTTTTGGGAAGTGGGATCTTTTTCCATAAAAAAATGTAATGTTCGGTAGTCATGCTGGCCGCCCACCTTGGAGCCCAACCAGGGAGTGTATTTATAGCACTAGCCTACATAACTACTATAACCGTACGCGACCAGCCAAGGAAGACTGGTCACGCACGGTTAACCCTAGCCACCATGAAAAAAGGAAGTAGAAGAAACAAGGGGACAGGACAGATCAAAAGCGCGAGAGAGAGGCGAAGGTGGTAGAGCAGGATAGGAAGAGGTGACTGCCGATTTCCCCCAGGGTGGGTCAGCCCGGGGGTGCCGTCTGCGTGAAGCCGGGGCCAAAGGGGTGTGTTGCCTCTGCCGGGGGGCCTTAAAGGTCCAATCACCCGGCGTCGGCTCAACCCCCAGGATCCCCTTTTCCCCGGGCACGGCAAAGCCACGCACGGCTAGGCGTGGTAGGGGGTCGAAACCCCCCCCCCCCCCCGTTGGCTCGGGTCCGTGGTGTCGCCACACACCAAACGCCTGCTTACGCAGACGCCCCTGCGGGGCTTGAACAAAATAGTCAGTTGGCTCGACTACTGGAAAAGCCTCAAGCATGACACTGGTCATTTCACTCATGAGACGCACAATGCATTGCGTCACACGTCTCTTGCTCTTGTTCAGGTGACAAGCTACTGGCTTAAAGAGCTTGGATTCAAGTACGTTTTACTGGGGAAATTCCAGTCGGACTGCCTTGAGGACAGGTTTGGCAGGTACCGACAGTTAAGTGGCGCACAGTACCATATCTCCATACGGCAGATGTATGAAGCGGAGCACAAATTGAGGCTGCAGAAGGTCCTCGAGCTGCCAGAGAGTGACGAGGTTCCTCTATGTGCCTCCACTGATGAATTTCGTGATGCTTTAAAGCAATTCCAGATTGCAGTTGGAGAAGAGGACATTGCTGCAAAGCAGCACACACTTCCAGCTACAACTTATGTCGCTGGTTATTGCGCACATGCTGCACTCAAGAAGCTTACATGTGCATTCTCTAAAGAGAACCTAGTTGTTGAGAGTCAGACTCACAATTGAGGCAGACGAGCTCATAACGAGTATCACAAGAGGTGGACTTAAGTTTCCCCAAGCTGTCGTTGTGAACGCCGTACTGATGATGAATATTGTTCTCGAGAAACTGAAAAGTGAAAAACATGCAGCCAAATTTTATGGCTGTGAAAAGCAGAAAGGACTGCTTGTTTCAATGACAACACTTTTCGTTGAGTGGAATGAAGACTGATGTTTGTGACAATGGATATATGCCGCATGTAGTAATGGGGTACATACTTAGTGCAGCAGCCAACACTTTGTTAAATAACCTTTGGAAACGAAAATACAACAAGCTGTCTGAAGCCAAAGCAGCTAAACGGAAACTGAAGACACTCCAGGCGTAATCTCTCGCACATGACTGATAATGTGTCCTTTCTGTTTACAAAGCCAAATCGTTTGAGCTCCCAGTTTCAACACCTTCAACAAGATCATTTTAAAAATGTTCTTAAAAGCTTTATCTCCACAATTTTTTTAAGCATTGTCACAAGTTCCGTTTTGCTGTGAACGTTACCTTTCTTTTGGCGCTCGAGCTGTTATGTGGAAGAATCATTTGAAGATTTAAATAAATCATATTTAACCCATTCTGTGTGTGTTCAACTACATGTACTGAAAATAAGTCAACAAAGTGTCGAAAAGATTTTACAGGTAATGTCATTCATGTCTGCTTTATTTTACTTTTTATAAAAATATCGTATGTGAAAAACTTCGCAGGAATCCTCGTTGAATGGTTTTATTTCATTGTTGGTTTGTTTTTAAAAGCATTTTATATAATAAAACATGCAGTCTTGTTTTGACAAAAATCTTCTGGTGCATTTACTAAAGCATGCAAAATAGACCCTCCAATGCCTTCAAAAACTGAAGGCTTTGTCAGGGGGGTCTATAACATTTACACCTGTCGCTAACAAAAATTCCTACGAGGCAGGCCCGTAGCCAAAAATTATTTTCGGGGGGTGGGGCACCTGTTCAAGTCCTTGACAAACCCCTACTTTCACTATTTACTCTCGGTAAAACAGCCCCCTCCATCCGAATTTCCGGGGGCGGGGGTGCTCCTAGCCCTCGCCCCCCTGGCCACGGGCCTGCTTCTAGGTGTAAATCTCCGAAAAAAAAATGCTACGAGTGCAACCGGGCCGCGGAACGACAAAACGCGAACGCGTGCCGGTCATTTGAGTGAAGCCAGCTTCCAGGCAGATCTCACACTGATGACGTCACGTAGGCTTGCGGAGGCCTTGAAAAAAAGTCTAGGTGGTGTTGGTTCAACACCTTCCAGTTCGTGGACGGAGAAAGCCGGGAGGACTTTGGGACTGTTGTGCGAAAGTTTGAAGCTTACTACTCTGAGGTGGGAAATGAAGTTCACGAACGATACTTGTTTCGTTTGAGGAACCAAGCTGAGGGAGAGCAGTATGAAAAATTTCTTCGCGACCTTAAGAAGCAGACAGAGCAGTGCAACCTTGGGGATTCAAAAGATTCAATGGTGAGTGACCCGATAGTGTTTGGCACTAACGACGCAAAACTCAATTTCATCAATTCATATTTGTGTGGGAGAACGTGCCTTTGCAGTTTTGAGTTGATTATTTTGTGTTGTTTGTGCCTCATGTTTCAACCACAAGCCAAGTGGAGGAGCCAGGAAATTGGGCAGCAAGAAATGCCCAGAACTGTGTACTATAGACTGTGGTAAGACTCATGGCATTTACTAATTTCAACAATTCATAGTTATGTTGGAAAGTACGTGCCCTTCCTGTCTGAAAGAACCACGCTACTACGCGATCCTATCAAGTCTAAAAACATTTATGAGTGGGCTGAAAACCACGCAACAGAATGGAAAGAAGTTGCTCGCATCTTAACTTCAGTACCAGTGCTAGCCATCTTTGATCCCAGAAAGCCGATTAAGATGTCATGCGATGCTTCGAAAAGTGTTGTAGGCGTAGCGCTTCTGCAATATCAGGCGGACAACAGCTGGCGACCAGTCGCCTACGCTTCCCGTGTGCTGACGGAAGCCGAACAACGCTATGCACAAATTGAGAAGGAGGCAATAGGCATTGCTTTTGGGTGCGAAAAATTCTATCAATTTGTGCAAGGTCAGAAATTCATCATCGAAACCGATCACAAACCGTTAATTTCAATAGCATCCAAGGAAATTTCAGACATGCCACCGCGCTTGCAGAGATTTTTTTCTGCGTCTTATGAAATACGATTATTCTTCGCATTTCGTCCCAGGCAAGGAGCTCATACTAGCAGACATGCTGTCACGAGCGTCCCCATCCACTGGAAACGACAACAATGGCGCAACGGAAGACGTCGACGTTCATGCCATGCAACTCGTGGGCGCAATGGTCACCGAAGAAACCGGCCGCAAACTAGCCAGCTCATCTGCTCATGACTACCTACATGCGGTCATTAAGCATGGCGAAGAGGTACAAGATGAACTAAAACCCTTTTCGGCCGAATTGGCAGCCGTGAATGGAGTTTTATTGAAGGACACCAAAATCGTGATACCGAGAATCATGCGGCGCGATATTCTAGGTAAACTTCACGCCGGATATCTCGGATTGCGCAAGTGCAAAGAGAGAGCCAGAAATCTTGTACTTTGGCCAGGACTTAACAGTGACATAACTCAGCTCATTCAAAGCTGTCCTACTTGCAAGAAATATGCCTACAAGCAACCCGCAAGAGCCTCCTCTGTTGCGCGAAACGCCGTCATGGCCATGGTATCGGGTTGGTGCAGACATTTCAGCATCCCGGACAATCGTATCTCATTGTGTTTGACGCTCTTTCAAACTTCCCAGAGGTCGAGGAACTGCGTGACACAACGGCAAGGACCACAGTCGAGGCTCTCAGCGCTATATTTTCCTGCCAAGGCATTCCGGTCGAAGTGTGCACGGACAACGGGCCAAAATTCGCCAGTCACGAGTTCGCGCACTTCGCAAAGCAGTACGACTTCGTACTTGTCACATCAAGCCCTGGCTACCCCCAGTCCAACGGAACGGCGGAGAAAGGCGTCGAAATAGTCAAGCGCATCCTGAAAAAAAGCGCAGACTCAAGGGGTCATTTCTGGTTAGGTCTTTTGGCGCATGGCTCATCACCCTCGGATGATGTGCGGTCTTCAGCCGAGTCACTGCAAGGCAGGCGCCTCCGAAACAATATTCCGGATTTTAACGAAGTCTCCAAAACGGATGTGACAAAGCGTTCATGCATGAACTCGTGGGCGCAATGGTCACCGAAGAAACCGGCCGCAAACTAGCCAGCTCATCTGCTCATGACTACCTACATGCGGTCATTAAGCATGGCGAAGAGGTACAAGATGAACTGGCGAAGAGGTACAAGATGAACTAAAACCCTTTTCGGCCGAATTGGCAGCCGTGAATGGAGTTTTATTGAAGGACACCAAAATTGTGATACCGAGAATCATGCGGCGCGATATTCTAGGTAAACTTCACGCCGGATATCTCGGATTGCGCAAGTGCAAAGAGAGAGCCAGAAATCTTGTACTTTGGCCAGGACTTAACAGTGACATAACTCAGCTCATTCAAAGCTGTCCTACTTGCAAGAAATATGCCTACAAGCAACCCGCAAGAGCCTCCTCTGTTGCGCGAAACGCCGTCATGGCCATGGTATCGGGTTGGTGCAGACATTTCAGCATCCCGGACAATCGTATCTCATTGTGTTTGACGCTCTTTCAAACTTCCCAGAGGTCGAGGAACTGCGTGACACAACGGCAAGGACCACAGTCGAGGCTCTCAGCGCTAGATTTTCCTGCCAAGGCATTCCGGTCGAAGTGTCCACGGACAACGGGCCAAAATTCGCCAGTCACGAGTTCGCGCACTTCGCAAAGCAGTACGACTTCGTACTTGTCACATCAAGCCCTGGCTACCCCCAGTCCAACGGAACGGCGGAGAAAGGCGTCCAAATAGTCAAGCGCATCCTGAAAAAAAGCGCAGACTCAAGGGGTGATTTCTGGTTAGGTCTTTTGGCGCATGGCTCATCACCCTCGGATGATGTGCGGTCTTCAGCCGAGTCACCGCAAGGCAGGCGCCTCCGAAGCAATATTCCGGATTTTAACGAAGTCTCCAAAACGGATGTGACAAAGCACCCGCAACAAAAGAAACGACGACCGATGCTACCTTTGACGCAAGGGACCGTAGTTCGATTACGCGACAATGCGTGGTCACGTAAGGGCAGGATCGTCCACGCAGCTGGCCCGAGGTCCTACATGGTGCAAACGGGGCCACACACACAATGTGCGCAGACGTCACTTCGCACAAGCGAGGACTACTGTCCCGAGTAAGTGACGACGAATTTAGTGTGCCGTCTACGACCCTTCGTGCAGCTGAGAGTGCCTGCAGAGGACCTAGAGAGTTATCAGCCTCCAGTGGCTCTACAGATCCGGAATACCAGGCCTGCTACCTCGCCACGAGCCGTCTCGACATCCAGGATGAAGTCCCAAGTACACCAACTGCTACACCAGCTCTGAGAAGGTCCACACGCTCAGTCAAGCCACCTCAGCGCCTTGCGTACGATGCGAACTTTCAGCAGATAAACTCTGTTGTGTCAAACTTCTTCACCCGCAGAAGGATGTATCGGGCGCGTGCTCTTCATCTAGAGCCGATGCGACTCACACATGCGCAGTGTACATCTGCCAAAGTATAAAAGATGGCTTAAAACAACGTTCATTCTTGTTCGACACTCGGCTGTTGCCTCAGTCATTGATCAGCGCGATACAGCATAGAAAATTCCAGAAAGCCGAAAATCATAACGTGAACCTACTGCTTTCCTAGGATAAAAAGGTAAAGAATCATGGAAAGAGCACCTATAATTTCATAGAATGTTCTCTAAAACGTTTCGTGGCAATATCATCCCCACGCATAGACAACAGTGGTGACCCCACAGCATCCTGTGGGTGGGAGACCAGGATCGTCAATTCCATGAAACCAATCTGCTGTCCAACACGCAATACAGAACCCGAGTAGACAGGAGTGACTGGTACACTTGCCCCACCTCTCCCTTCTCCAGACACTTAGCCCAATCTCCTAGGGTACACAAAGAAAAAGAGCATTCTTCCTTTCAAAGGCACACAGGCCTGAAGGCATCCACACTTACCTGCAAGGAGAAAAAAATCTCCTGCAGTCAAGAGAGAGAGGAAGTCACTGCAGAAGGAAAAGTAAAGAGGGGGGCCCAGTAACAAGCTCCTTTCCAGTTTTCCACAAGGGTGAAACAATGCTCCGGTCAAAAGAGAGAGAAGGTAACTAAGTCAAAGGTTCACTGGATAGTCCCAGATGGATACACCATGTCCTTGTATGAAAGAACCGCGACCTTCCCAGGCTCTCATTCGATTGCCTACCATTTCTGGTACAGCTATGTCCTCCGAGCAACTGAACGACATCTTAGCGCAGTTGACGAAATGGCCTTGGCAATGTCTCGCGGCTCCTGTGGAGGCGGCCGTTGTCATGAGGTCGGTCATGAGGACGGGCTTCACCGACTCCGTCGAAGGTGTGGCCGTCTTCTGCGATGCAATTGTGCGCTGGTCGATAGTGTACGACCTGTACGAGGTGCCGAACGCGAGTGGGATTCCTGCGGCTGCCATGTGCAGCGCTCTACAGCACGCCGGACACGACGTAGCCCAGGACTCGCTTGCATCGTTGTTGCAAGCATTAGGCGACCCTGAATGGATCCACTTCGAAGCCTTCATCTGCGCCTGTGCTTTCGCAGAGTTGCTCCCATGAACTGTTGCGCGTTAAACGGCCCCTTTCAAGGCCACCCAACTGCTGCTTTGGCTGAGGTCGGCGTCCACAAACGGACTCCGTGTAACCCTCAAGGAAGTATCCGAAATGTGCTCTGAACTTTGATAACAGTTGAGCAGTTCACTGCAAGAGGCACTTCTGCTTTCTTGCCTTCGCGAAGTGCTGTGACGCATACACAAGGTCGCTTTTAATGCAGCAGTTGCAGGCACTAGCTACTCACCCTGTGCTTTATTTGTCTACCATGTCCTATATTGAATATTAGAGAAGTGCTACTGTGAAGAAAGTCACTCCTCGTGCCCTAATAGAACAGCAGTTTACAGGTGACTATTGACTGACAAGCGAATCCCGGTAAGAGGCAGCCGATTGATAATTCTGATGGGAACAAGCAGTGAGATACAACTGTGAAATTCTGTAGATGCCACTCGTTGTGAATAAATTACGGCACTAGGCAATGTTTCACCCACAGACAAAGCAGGTTCTGGGAATATTCGGGGGTCAGCAATAAATAAGTACCCAGTGGACTAAATGGTGGCCAGGGACTTGTATTCGGGACTCCTCAGCAGAAAGACGCGACACCGTGCTAGGAGTTCAGAAATACTGGTCAGCCCTTTAACATTGAATGCCTCATTTTTGCTGATATCAGCAAGCAAGTACACGGCACGTCCCCCAGAATAGCTAGTTAGTTATTTTTGGGTTTTATGGCGCAAAAGCAGCAATGGCTATGATGCGCCAGACACAAGGTGATAAATTCGTGTGTACGAAATAGGATGATCCATGGGAAACGGCTAGAGCGCCTAAAAGCCTATAGTCTGAAATGTGCATGGGTATATTTACTAAAATTATGACGGCGATATGAAGTGTGAGCAATGAATATAGTGCGCTAGGTCCACTATACTTCTATGTAACTGAAGGCTTAGCATCTATTTAAAAACCACTTTCTTGCATATAACTGATCACACTGGCGAGGGGTACCAGTGGATCATCTAATATTAGTCTGGGGTGTAGAGGTGCATGTGATTTATATAGCTCGTAAAAAAATTTTCGCTTCTGTGTTTCCATATGGGGACATGTAATTAAGGTATGGGTTACTGTCAGCAGTTCTTGGCACTTATCACAGATCGGCTGTTCATCTTTTGCGAGTAGGTAGTTGTGAGTGATATGCGTGTGTCCTATTAGTAACCTCGTTAATATTACTTCTACAGAGCGTTTGGGTGATAGGATGTATTCCATTCACGGAGTATAGGTTTAACAAGGTTAAGTTTGTTATTTACTTTCTTATCCCATTCAGTGTGCCACTTACAGATGATTGTTTCTCGGCAGGCTCGAAGCCCATCCCTGACAGGAATCCTTGTTTTCGACACAGCTTTGTATTTCGCCGCCGCCGCACACTCATCCGCCCTTTCATCTCCGGGAATCCCTATGTGGCTAAGGACCCAGCAGAAACGAATAGTGTGGTCATGGCTGACACTCTTTAATATGTTGCCTACAAGAGGTGTACGGTCACATTTTGAGTTCAGGGCTTTTAGCGCACTTAGTGCATCTGTAAAAGTAACTGCCTTCTTATGCTTTCGATTTACAACTTCTTGTACTGCCATCCACAAAGCATAACACTCTGCTGTGAACACTGAGACGAAACGTGGTAGTGTAACAGTTCTTTCCCAGTCACCTGTTACGACGATGCTTCCTACGTAGTCGTGTGCCTTAGAATCATCAGTATAAAACTCGGTGTAACTGTTATACTCCGCTTGTATTGCGCGAAATTCCTGTATAATATGCTCCTGTGGCATATCACGTTTCTTTAGCCTTGTTAAGGAAAAATCAAGAAATTTTGCAAAGTCGTTCCACGGTGCCAAAATTGGAGGTATGTTATGCTGGATTCACACGACGGACCAAATCGCGATTCGATCCCGGGGATCGCGTGCTACGTCACCATACGTCACGCGTTCCTGCGCTCCTCCTTCGGTCCGCGGGGAGCGATTCGTGAAACGGCGGAGACCCACATCGCAGTTGGGATCACTTGGGATTTTTGGCGAAAGAAACAAAACTCCTGGCGGCGAAACGCTTTCGGCTGGCAACCACCGTTCTTTCCAATCCAATCCATTTCGCTTTTGCTGTGAAGAGCGCGCAATAGGAAGGTGACGCTACTTTAATCTGAACTCTGCGCGCAGTACGCGGCTATCGCTGAAAATGGACGAGCTCATGGACAGCGTCGCAGGGCCAGCGTCGTACGGCTCCAGGCTCAACGACGAGGCCACGTTGTCTTTTTTTTTTTTGTCGCTAGTGGAGCAGTTTCCTGCTTTGTGGGACCCTAGCCGCGACGATTACGCCAACAATATTCTGAGAAGTGCTCTCTGGCAACACATTTCCGAGGAAATGCAAAAGCAGTACCCGGATGGCGGGCCGTACACTCCCGGTACGTATTGTTAAATATCTCTTTTGTTTATTATCGGAAGCTTGGCACGTGCCCCTGCCAAGATTTCGTGGTATAATTGTGCTTGCATTCAGCGTTTAAGGTAAAGTGCAACTTCGCCTGCGTAATTTGTATTATGAAAGAAGCATATAGATGAACCACGTTAGCAGTTGACAGTGCATTCGAAAATTGTTTAGAGGATAATTACTTTATTGCAGATGCACTGCGGACATTTTTCAACAATAAGAGGCGCACCTACCGCAATGAGCGCAAGAAGGTAAACAAAACAAAAAGCGGGCAACCGGCCGACGATGCCTACGCTGGAAAATGGAAATTTTTCACCGCGTTAAGTTTCTTGGAAACTACGCGAGGCCACCTGTTCGACGTACGGTCACCGAGTCTTTCGGTGAAGCTGATGCGGTAAGTATCTAATAAAGTTAAGCACTCACTAGCGGCAAAAACGCGCGCGACACGTTGCATGCGGCAAACGCGTTCGCGGCAGGCGCCTGCGTTCGTGTTCGCATTAATTTATGCTACGCGGCAGTGTTGCATAAATGAATGAGAACAGTCTTGCGTTTCGCGGATGCGTTCGATCCTTCTCGTGAAAACACGCACCCGCGCGTGCTCTATATCCCCGGTCAGTACACGCGCTTCTCGTCGAGCGTTGCCGTCCGACGCGGATTGCGTGTTCCGGCGACGCCGATGCGCGTTCCGTGCAGCTCACACGGACACCACCTGTGTTCTCGCAGGACGCGGACCGCGTTTTCAAGATTCAATGAAACGTCCCTCGCTAGGAGCCATAACATTGGTTCACGCACCGAGAGCTAGCTTTGCGCTTTTTTACGAGAGCATTGGTGACGTTTTTTTTTTGCAACTCCTGCCACGCGCGAAAGCATGGCTTGCCGCGCACGACACGTCGCGCGCGTTTTTGTCACTATTGAGTACGTACCTTAACGCGTCTTGCAAATTTATGATCAGTAAATGTATTTCGAAAACAAGTAGTTGAAGTGTTCGTTTTCCCGGAATTACTTCCTACGATATTGAGTAAAATGCACTGAAAAAAAAAAGACATTGCCTTCTCATGCGGAAATTTCTGAAAATGATCTTTTTTGCTTCCGAGGCGACAACTACTGCATGGTTATTAGCTAAGACACGCGCAGCACGCTCGTTAACAGAAGCTACCTGGTGACCCTTTCTGCAGGATGGCGACAACAGCACTGCTACCGAGCCCTCACCAGATGCTGTGAACAATGGGGCGCCAGCGGCTGTGCAGCGCTCCGCACCACGGCCTGGTAGCCGTACTGAAAAAGACAAACGCGCCGATCTGCTTTTAAAGCGAACGAAAGCAATGGAAAAAGTAGCAAATGCCATGGAAGACACGAGCGCGCATTTCGCGAAAGGGGTTTTTGTTTTGTTTTGTGGGGGTTTTTTACGTCCCAAAACCAGTTCTGATTATGAGAGACGCCGTAGTGGAGGGCTCCGGAAATTTCGACCACCTGGGGTTCTTTAACGTGCACTGACATCGCACAGCACACGGGCCTCAACATTTCGCCTCCATCGAAATGCAGCCGCCGCGGCCGGGATTCGATCCCGCGACCCTCGGATCAGCAGCAGAGTACCTTAGCCACTAGACCACCGTGGCGGGGCATTTCGCGAAAGGGATCGAAGCCCTTATGCGCACACTGAGTGTGCCTGACATGATTAAGTGTCAGAAGGATCTGTTAAGCGTGAACGAACGCTACGTTGCAAAGTGATATTTTTTTGTATTTTGAGAAATATTTTAATTCTTATATTTATTGACCTGAAAAGTTACTGTTGGACAAGTGTAATTCAACTATTCATTTCCTTTTGTGATACCATTTTCTTTGCATTTCATTTACGTGGCTTTGTGCAATGTTGTCCATTTTTAGAGTAAATGCTCAAGGCAGCATATCTTCAATACTTTTACCGTTGAAAGTGAGAAATGTACCTTATGAAATGTCAAACGACGACTAAGATTAATTATTTGCCTTTTTTTTAAATATTACGACTTAGTTGCTGTGATCTCACGGGACCTGATGAAGTGCTTCTGTTAAGTGCGAGTCACACTGTATGTCATTTTGCTGATAACTTACTTCCACTATGACTTTAATTGATATTGTAACTTGATATATTGTGCATTGTGTTCGAGTGTTTTTATTCAAGTACTCTTATTTTTTTTCGCAATAAATAGGATTCAACAACTTTGCACCACCGAATGAGTTTATTTACACATACTGTCAATACCTTGACGAATTGTAGTAGGATAAGCAATATAGAATGATAGATGGGAGTAAACTAATTTGGTACATACATACAGATATACAAGTATATATACACATATAAATGTACACATGACTTCAAAAGTGGTAGCACACTTTTTCTCTTGCTGCTCTGAAACAAAAATATATACACAATTTGAGGTTCACGATGATTTCAGCTTCATAGATTATTTTGATGGTCCAAACCGTATATGCATGGTTCCGAAAATAAAAAAATTGTGGGAGCTGCAAGTCTGCGTCGATTTTCTGACGTCGAGTAAGTGCACAAATTAGGAAAGAAAAATCACGTGAACAACCGAGCAGCGCATGTACATTAACTCATATCTTTCATCACTTTGGTGGTCGGCGGTGCTTCGTTGGGTCTGCGAACGCCTTGTCATCTTGCCAAGGTACTGCCCCTTCCCCATTGAAGTAGTCGCACAGTCCATCGCGCAATGCACTAGCCGCTCCCTTGAACCGGCTGCCACGGACTGGCTGAACAGGGAAAAACGTGTCTTGAAGCACAGATTCGGAACTTTGTTCTGTTGTACCGGCTCCTGCATCAAGGCCTAGGAAGTTTTGCAGAGCACATGCAGCCGAGACGAATGTTGCCACCCTATGCGGTTCAGCGTCCACGAATGTGTGCACACATCGGAAACGATTGGCAAGAATGCCAAACGCATTCTCAACCACACGGCGTGCCCTTGATAATCTGCAACAGCAAACATTAACCATTCATTCTGCATGAATATACCACTTTCAGAGACAACACAATGCTGCATCAAACAATATAAAAAACCTGCAACAGTAAATAGTCCTGATACAGAAATTGCCGTACAGATTTGTGGATTCATTTACCTGTAGTTGAATATTCGCCGATTAAGTGGCAAGTGATGACCTGAATACGGCTTCATCATGGCGTCCGACAACGGAAATGCGTCACCGCCGACAAATACTGCAGGCAGGTCTATGCCGGGTGACATCCCTACTTTCACAAGGGCTGGTATTCCGGCCTTCTTCAACTGCTTTCTGCAGCGGTGTTGTATGCCACACACCTCCATCACCTTCGGAGCCGGGAGCACCAACGTCAACGTAGAGAAACTAGAGTCCACTACGGCGAGCAACACAATGCTGAATGTCTTCGTATAATTGAAATAAACAGAACCAGATTTTTTTGGCTTTACGACGCACACATGCTTGCCGTCAACGGCGCCGCAACAATTCGGTAATTGCCACTTTTCGCTGAAACCTTCAATTATCGACTGCCACTCAACTTCTGTTTTCGGTGTTTTAAGAAATTTGTGATGCAACTCTTCATAAGTTGTCCCACATGTCTCCAGGATAATCTTGTTCACTGTGGAATGTCCGAGCCTGAACTGGTGGCTCAGCGAAAACTGGGACTCTCCTAGAAAGAGAAAACACAAAAGGCATTAGGTGCGAACCACACAGATCTTAATCTTTACAAATGAACTTCAACGTAAGCAATAAAAAAAGAAGAAAAAGAAAGTACAGTTTGCTATCAAAATAAATAAATAAAACACAATTCTTTACTGTTAATCACGCGTGCATGCACTCTGGCTTGATGATGAAATATATCATAGAGTGACTACGCCGGGTGAATAGTGTTTTCACCAACAGCAAGATACATGCCGCGCTTTCGTTGGGCGATCGCTGAATAGCTTGCGTAGATCTAGTTTCTTTTTCGGATATACTCACACTAAATTCGAAGCATATGTTTAAACATAAGAACAATTGTTGCTGAGTGCAAAACAGAAAGGAAAAGTAACATCAACTTGACCAGCGTTCCAAAAACGTGCGCGCACGCACGTCCGTGCTAAAACGAAACATCCAAAGAGCAGTACCCACAAAATCAGAACAGAAAATAAAATGCTTACCTGATGCTAGAAACCGAAGCATTACTTGAAGGCGCGTCTTGGCTGGCACCGAGGAGCGCATCACGGTGTCTTGCCGCACAATTTTTGGCTCAATCAGGGCCAGAAGATGGTGAAATTGCTCGATGTCAAGACGCAGCAAGCGCTTGTACTGTTCGGGATCGCTGGCGAGTAGCTCTTCGTACAGCTGGTTTTGCATCCCAAGAGACTTTTTGGTAAGCCATGGCTTAACCCAGACCGCTCTCTTGCACTGCAGAAGTCCGCTCTCCTCTTCGTCTTCTGCTGACTCTTCGAGAGCAACAGCCATCGCGGCAAGGCGGCGTTTGCGCGCAACGTCCATTTTGCGCAAAGTAACCTCGACAGCAGAGCGGCCGCGGCCGTCTGCGCCGTCCCCTACGCTCCTGGGAGCGAGAGTAGGGCCGATCCGTCCCCGCTGTCTCCTCTGTAGTGTGAATGCGAGCCGCGGAGAAATCCCGAACACGTCACATGTCACGTCACTGATCCGTCCACGATCACGTCCGTCGTGTGAATCCAGCTTTAGCAACGTGACGTACCTCTTGTGGGATATTATAGTCGTGATACTTTTCTTCATACCCAAGTGAAACCGGTCTGATAACATGCGGCCTGTTCATGTAGTGAATTCGCTTGTTGCAGGATGGGACTATGTCATAGCAGATGTGTCTTGGTGATGCCTGAACCTTGAGCACGTAGGCTAGCATGAGTTGTGTTCTATGTTCAAGGCACGGTTCACTGCTGTCTACATATAAACTAGGAACAGGTGATGTTCTGTACGCTCGTTGCCAGGCGCAGACCTTGATTATGAGCTGGATCGAGCCGCTTGAGGTAAGACTGTATAGCTGACCCGTATACTATGCATCCATAATCTATTTTGCTACGCACCAAGGACCGGTATAGGCGTAGAAGACGTTTTCTATCGGAACCCCAGTGCTTGCGTGACAGGACCATGAGAATATGTGGGCGAGAAAATTGAGCTTCGAGTCAAAAACCACCCCTAGAAATTTATGCTCCTACTTAACCGGCAGAACTGCATCGTGCAGTTTTAGGACAGGGCTTGGATGCAAGCCTCTTCTTTGTGAAAAGACCATAGCCACAGTTTTTTCAGGGGAAAACGGAAAACCGTTATCTGCTGCCCATTGCGTCAATTTATTTATAACGACTTGAACTTGTCGTTCGCATGTAGCCATGCTGGATGCTCGGAATGCAATCTGAAGGCCATCGACATATAATGACTGCATAAGAGAGCCTGGTGTTATTATATTCCAGAAATTCATTTTTACCACGAAAAGTGTTGTGCTTAGAATGCATCCCTGTGGTAGTCCATTCTCCTTAACAAATATGTGTGATAGTCTTGAGCCCAGGCGGACTTGAAAGCTTCGATTTGAAAGAAAGTTGGATATGCACTTCAGTACTCGGCCTCGGATTCCTAGATCTGCTAAATCACGCAAGATACCGTACCTCCAAGTGGTGTCGTACGCCCTTTCAAAGTCAAAAGACTGCTAGGCACTACTGCTTGTACAAGAATGCTTCTCGTATAGTGTCTTCAAGACGCACCAGATGATAGGTTGTGGAGCACCGTTTCTTGTAACCGCACTGATGGCAATCTAGCAGATGATCTCTTTCGATGACATATGTTAGTCTGATATTTAGAATACTTGCACATGATTTAGCCAAACAACTTGTTAGTGCAAATCAGTCTGTAGCTGCTTGGTGACGTGGGCTCTTTTCCGGCTTTCAGGAATGGGATTACAATGGCTTTCTTCCATTCAGCGGGCATTTCGACCCCCCGCAGGGGCGTCTGCTTCTGCAGGCGTTTGGTGTGTGGCGACACCACGGACCCGAGCCAATGGGGGGGTTTCTACCCCCTTCCACGTGTCGCCGTGCGTGGCTTAGCCATGTCCGGGGAAAAGGGGATCCTGGGGGTTGAGCCGACGCCGGGTGATTGGACCATTAAGGTCCCCCGGAAGAGGCAACACACCCCTTTGGCCCCGGCTTCACGTAGACGGCACACCCGGACTGACCCACCCGGGGGAAATCGGCAGTCGCCTTTTCCTGTCTCTCTCTTCTCATCTTCGTCTTTCTCTCTCATTTTCGACCTGTCCTGTCTTCTCTTCCATTTACTTCCAGTTTCCTGGCGGCAAGGGTTAACCTTGTGTGGGTAGCCAACCTCGACTGCACCATATTTGGTTATAGCGACAATGTACAGTTGACACGGCAAGGCTTGCTTTAACACAACCTCTGCCGTGTCCCCTTGTTGGGCTCGGTGGTGGGCGACTGGCATTGTTGCCGAACTTCACACTTATTTCATGGGATCCTCTAACCCTTTCGCAGCTGATCGCCCTCCTAAACGGTGGCGCACCGAAGCAACCTTTCCAGTGTTTCCAAAGAAAATTGACATCTACCCGAAATTTCATGTCCTACATTGCGAGAACTCTGAGCAAAAAGCGCGAAACCTATCTTAGTATCCAAGTGCCTAACGGAGACTACCCAGGCAGCACGCCAACACAGGACTTATGTAGGCGTGAAGTCGGCCAAAGTCGGCAGCGATATCGGGCCTAAGTCGGCAAATCGCGCTCGCGCTACTTTCACCCACATCTGCCCGATGATGACCAGCCAGAATGGCGCCACTGTGGCGAAGCCACCATGGGTCGAACTTGGCCAGCCAGAGTGGGCGAAATTTGGCCAGCCAGCGTGGGCGAAATTTGGGCAGCCAGAATGGGTCAAATTTGGCTAGGTGGCATTGGCCGATGTTGCGGGCATTCAGGCTTTTTTGGCGTGTTGTCGGCCCCGCCGACATCGGGAAACCCCTTGCGCGACCGTTCACAGCCACTACGGTGTTTCTAGTTTACCCAACGTGTGTCGCGCCGTTTGGATTGCGATAATTTTATTTTTTGTTTTCACATTTTCGAAGGGCTATGAAGGCATTTTCGAAGCTTTGTGTAAATGTGCCTCTCATGCATACGCGAAAGCTTTATTAACACAGTAATAAGTGGGGCTAAGTGGATCCTCTGTACTTTCTATTAATGCGTTCTAAAGAAAACAAATAACACAACAAGAGACGTTTATAGGGAAAAGCACTATTTCATTTATTTTGTGAACTCTGCATTGATAATATGCTATTCTCGTGCTGCACCATCGTAGTGGAAATGCTTCGGCAAGGGTGGAACCTGCGGGAAAAGGCGTGAAAAGTTAGCACAGCTGTGGAGCACATCAGCACTATACTATAATTGCATGCAACTTATGTGCGACCCACGAACAAACGCGGAAATTCAAGAAATGTCAGAAACATTCATAATCGGGTACTACTTTAGAAAACAACAAAACAAAGTTGTCCTTTTAAATATAATGAATCTATGTTCAATATTCAACCCCCAGATCTTGGTGTCGTGTCGCTTTAGATACCCAAGGGGAAAAAAACGTGAGTAAAGGTTCCGTTGCAAAGCAACTTTAAAAGCGGCACATTACTTGAAATAGGTGCATTTTGCATTATAATAAATTTAATATTTTCGCCATACATCGGAAAGGAAAACATGTAGACGTGAGCTAACACGAGACACCTCAGGGATGGGGTCGTTAGGCAAAAAACGTCCTTAAATGATAGGTGCAAGGTGCATTATAAGCAGATATTAGAGAAGGAACATCTTTTCAAGGCTACTTTAAAAATGCTATCGCGTGCCGAACTGCCGCACGTGTCCTGCACCAAGGAGCGCGTGTTCGGTATCACGTTACCTTTAAAAATACGGGCAAGAAAAGATAATGTTACTAGAACTGCAAGTCACCACACAAAGGGTGTTTGATACAAGCACAGGATTAACTACATGAAGTAAAACTGCTTCGGGACAATGTACGTGGGCTCTTTATTCGAAAATAAAGAGCCTACGCACCTCACGACAAATAATATATAAAGTGGAACCGGCGCTTCAACATCACAACAATATGTGCCACGTCCCATTTTGAAAACTGGCCAGCAGCTTACCGAATTTTGGCATCCGCTCTGCACTCTACAGCTGTGAGTCCGCAACACAAATTCGGCGACGACACTGTAGTCTCCCCAAAAGGCGCAGGCTTGTGTTCATATACAACCGATGTCACAGTTGGGATGGGCATTGTCTTAGGAGGTACACTCGCCAAGGAATCGCGCAATCAACTTGAATGATCGATAAATGCGGTACATGATAAACGATAAACGCGTAGACAGACTGCGTGCAGCCTTTGAAACTCGTTCGTACACCTTGCACGTTGGAAGCAATGCAGCCGCGACGAGAGAGCGCGGAAGGTTCCTCGTGGTTTCCCCCTCCGAAGGCTGCAAACGCCAGAAAAGCAGGTTCAGAACCACATTCTTTGCAAACTGCAGATGAGCACAATGGATCTTCATGGAGGGGGCCGTGACAATGGTCGTCAGTTCGGAAGGGGGGCGCGCCCCCCTCCCCACACACTTCTTTTTTTTATGTTTACTTGCTGCTGGCTTAGCACGTGCTGTGTTGCTTCTCGGCAGAGCACGCTCGTTTCTCTTGCTTTCTTTTTTTTTTTTTGTAGCTGTCTGAAAACGTGGAAGACAGCATTTCTGCTGGGCAAACATTTTTGCACAATGGCGGGGCACCCGCCGGGACTGCATTTGTTAAGTGCAGCTCGGTGCAGCCTGTGGCGTATGCTCGTACGCATGTGTTCTCTTGCCAGCTACTTGTAACGCAGGATTTCGCAGAGGCTGAACCACCCACTCTAGCTAAAAACGCGAGCGAAATGCTGCACTGCACGCAACAAACGTAGCGAGGACCCACGGCGCCGCGTTCTGCTTGAATTTCTGCGATTTTCTGCAGCGCACGAAAGACATGAACGTGCTGCCTTTCCGCACGACAAGAAATACTGCGATGACTCAGTCTCTACGCGCCCTTCTTTTGCCCTTATTAGTTATAAATAAATTAGTTGTTAAATATCAGAATACGCACATGTTTCCTTATATCAACGCCATAGTCTCATACGAACGTCAGTGATAAATCCGACACACTGCACAGAGCATGCACTCAACCTCGATATATTCTGCTCATCTAAATAGTACAACGTAACCGATGGCCGATGTGTAAACGAATTCGATATGTATGGAAAGAACGCACAAACGGACGTTACACAAAAAAGCAAAAAAGAGCATGAATTATACGCAATGGCGTGGACATATTAAGGAATTATTAGCCTATTGTATCTGCGTGGTAGTAGAGAGCATGGAGGTGCAAAAGGGAGGTATAAGTTTACCCGACCAGTAGACAATTATTTTCTGTTGCTGAGCTTATGCGAGCTCCGGTACATACGTTGCGCTGTACTGGAGCTGTTTTTGAAAGGAATGCACTAGTTTCGCGAACGCACTGATGAAGTAGTGGAAGGGCACGTGGTCAACAACAGCTTGACTTAGGACGGTTGGTTTATGCTGTAACCCTGCTCAAACGTATGAAGAAACTAGGAAACAGAAGAGAGCTTTGATTTTCAACTGATTTTTTTTCAGTGCATGCTTGCTGTTTTTATATAACATAAAATACGCAGATCGCCTGCACAAGAACACTGTGTGATCACATACACTCTAGTAGAACTCACCAGAAAAGCTCTCTCTATATCAATGATAGGTGTGTGCATTTGTTTGCCACCTTTGAGATGAAAAATGCTTGCCATACGACTGCTTCGTATTTTTCGTTTTTGCCTTTTTCGCAAATGTCGTGGTCTTGACAAGAGCACTTCATTTGAATTTGCAATACAAAGGGATCAATGTATTTCATGGTCCTCTCAATACAGAGTTAGCACTAGATCAGTAGTGTCTCCTCGCTGTCGCGCTGTGAGCTCCGTATACCGTTCTTTTGCATAGGTTGCTAAATGTCAGTAGTATAACGCCGGTGGCGAGTTTATCGCCGCTTCAGCGCACCATAAAGTCTGCGCTAGACTTTTTTTTTTTGTCCACTCGCTGTTGCGCTGTTACCTCCATATGCCTTTTCTTTCCATAGGTTGCTAAATGTCAGTAGTATAGCGCCGCTTGCAACTGTTTATCTTTGTTTGAACATATGAGTGCTGGTTATGCCCATCAATGTATGCACGAACTAGTTCAAGTTCTATGAATTTAAATTTTCTGACATGCGCTGTCAGATAATTTTCCATCATGCTTGTCGATCCTTCTGGCTAATGTTAACTGTTGCGCCAGCCTGTTTCGCAAAGTTCCCGCAAAACAGCCTATAGATGTATATATCAATAGCTTATATGCATGTTTTTTGTGTGCCCTGTTTATGAAAAACAATGCGCGCGAACAGAATGTCATATATGCTGCTCAAAACGCATGTGCGCTATTTTCTGGCACTGAAACGTGTATACATGAATATATGAAGCTCAACATCTGATTCTTACGTCGAATCTCTCAAGTGAATTTCGGTCATTCTTGTCTCGATTGGATCTCAATTGTTATATACAGCAGGCTTCCAAAGAGGCCCGGCCGATATCAACCATGAAAGGCTGCGGCGTAGTCGACGTTGCCTCCAGAACGGCAGAAATGACTCAATGTTTCCTGTGAAATAATCTTTCTAGGCAAATATCCCGCCAAATTCGCCATTCCTCAGGAGATGCTGATGAGCGGCAAAATCGGCGCCATATTTGCCGGAGAAAGTTATCGGCTAGCCGACGGAGGCTCTAAGGTGGCATACTTGGCACAGTGTTGCCGACAAATGGCATCGGCCAGCCCATATTGTATGTAGAAAGGCAAAATCGGCGCCATAGTTGCCGTTGAAAGCCATCGCCTCGGCCGATGTCGGCAGTAACGTGGCATATGCGGCCCCATGTTGCCGATTACAGTCGACGGCCTGCCGATATCGGCGGGGCAGCGGCTATAGTAGGCCGACGTTGCCAGACATTGACGGCGGCTTAGCCGATACTGGCTTGCTGTCGGCAACGTTAGGCCGTGGATGGGCCGAACTTTGCCGCCATAAAACCAATATCGGCCCTACGTTGCGTGCTGCCTGGGTATTGGCAGTGGCTTCAAAGCCACGAAAATGTCGAGTGGTGATCTGCTCATCGAAGTGAAAGACAAGTCTCAGTACAAGAAACTAACCCACCTTGTTACTATCGGGAACACGCCAGTATCTATTACTGCGCATCGAACCATGAACACAGTCAAAGGCGGCGTATCAGACGAAGATCTGATGGATTTGACCGATGAAGAACTCTTATCTGGATGGAAAGACGAAAATGTTGTCCAGGTGCAACGTATCAAAATCAGGCGCGACAACAAAGAATTATCTACTAGGCACATAATACTAACTTTTGCCACAAGCACACTCCCAGATGCAGTACAAACAGGCTACCTAAAGCTGCATGTAAGACCTTACATTCCAAACCCTCGGCGCTGTTTTCAGTGTCAGAGGTTTGGGCATGCATCACAAACCTGCCGAGGGCGCCTTACCTGTGCAAAGCGTGGTACAAATGACCACTCCGCTGATGATTGTAACGCTGAGGCCCACTGCGCCAACTGCGGTGGTGACCACCCTGCATATTCGAGATCTTGCGCAGTCTGGAAAAAAGAGAAATAATCACCATAAAGGTCAGAGAAAATCTCAGTTTCAGAGAAGCTCGTCAGCGAGTATCACAATTTTTCAACAGACCATCTTTCGCCGAAGTGGTGCATCAGGGGGCAACACCACGACGGCCTCTGGCAGTCGCCCGAGCAACGCACAGCGTGCCGAAGCGATTGCCACCCGCCCCCATGGTGGGAGCAGCCCAGGCTGCCCCACCATCTCTGAACTCGACCAAGCCGGTGTCCTCCACTAGCTCTCGTGGCAACCAGTCCATGTCGGAAGCTATGGAGGCTTCACCCGCCGTGGCACCGGTGGGGTCAAAGGCTTCGCCTCCTGAGGCGAAACCTCAACGTCGCACACAACGCTCTCTAGAGCGAGTGTCCAGTGCCTCAGAAGCTATGGACACAACTCAAGGTGAAGAGGTGCAGGATGCGTCTAAGGGGCGACGAGGCTCTCTCGATCGCCCCAAAAAAGGCAAAACACCTATTACAGGGCCAGAAAAGGCTCTGTAACTTGAGGAAACACTTTATCCCTTGTACACACAGCACCGCTTTACATTAAATATGGACACAAAAATTATTCAGTGGAATATAAGAGGCCTTCTTCGAAACCTCGACGATGTCCAGGAACTTCTCCACGAATATAGTCCAAAGGTGCTGTGTGTGCAAGAAACACACTTAAACTACAAGCACACAAATTTTCTCCGTCAACATGTTATCTTTAGAAAGGATCGTGAAGATGCTATCACATCGTCTGGTGGTGTAGCCATTATAACGGACAAAAGTGTGGCTTGCCAGCGTCTTCAACTCAAAACTGCCCTTGAGGCAGTGGCCGTTAGAGCAGTAATATTGGGCAGAATAATAACTATTTGCTCCCTTTATATTCCCCCACATTATCCGTTGAGCAAACAAGAATTCGAGGCATTTATATACGAATTACCGGAACCTTACATCATCCTGGGAGACTTCAATGCACACAGTGACCTTTGGGGGGACTCTCGTTGTGATGCGCGAGGCCGTTTGATCGAACATTTTCTTTTTACGTCACGTGCATGTATTTTGAACGGCAAGGAACCCACGTACTACAGTTTTCCAAACAACAGTTACTCATCCATAGATCTAAGCATCATCTCACCGTCCCTTTTACCTGATTTTAAATGGGAAGTTACTAAAAACCCGTACGGCAGTGATCACTTCCCAATACTACTGAAAGTCCGCAAGTCAAATGAATATCCTCCAGACGTTCCTCGTTGGAAGATTCACTCCGCCGACTGGGAGCAGTTCCGAAATATGACTGTCGTAAAATGGGAGGACGTGTGTTCTTTCAGCGTAGATGCTGCGGTCGAATACTTAAGAGCTGTTTTGATCGACTCCGCCACTAAATGCATTCCTCAAACAAACGGCATGACTTGCAAGCGACGTGTTCCATGGTGGAACGAGGAGCGTAGAAACGCGCGCAGAAAACAAAACAAAGCGTGGAAGGTGCTTCGTGATTCTCCGACGGCCGAAAACCTCATAACTTTTAAGAATATAAAATCTCAGGGAAGGAGGACGCGCCGACAGGCAAGAAGGGAGAGCTGGCGCAAGTTTATCTCTAGCATCAACTCGTATAGAGATGAGTCGAAGGTCTGGAGTAGAGTAGGCAGAGTGAGCGGTCGGCAATCATATTCACTACCCTTGGTGGATACTACGGGAGACAGCTTAGCGGACCAAGCAAACTTTCTGGGCGCACATTTTGAACACATCTCTAGTTCATCACACTACTCAGAAACATTCAGAAAGCACAAAATGCGAATGGAGGAGCAACCATTGGAACGGAAATCTACAAATGAGGCATACAACCGACCATTCTCCTTCGCAGAGCTGCAAGCAGCGCTAGCCTGTTGTACGAAATCTGCGCCAGGACCCGATCGTATAACCTATGAAATGTTGAAGCACTTATCCCCTGAAACACAAAAAACTCTGCTTTGTATTTACAATGCCATATGGTCTTCTGGTCACATCCCTTTTACTTGGAAAGAAGCTGTTTTGATTCCCATCCTGAAACAGGGAAAAGATCCTTGTTTGGCAAATAGTTACAGGCCTATAGCATTGACGAGCTGTTTATGCAAACTTTTCGAGAAGATGATAAATAGGCGCCTGCTTTGTTATCTTGAAAGGAACACAAATTTTAGACCCATACCAATGTGGTTACAGAGAAGGGCGATCTACAACAGACCACCTTGTCCGCCTGGAAACATATATTCGGGATGCTGTTGCACAAAAACAGCTATTTTTATCGGTATTCCTCGACATGGAAAAGGCATACGATACTACGTGGCGCTTTGGTATCCTTCGGGATCTCTGTGGAATGGGTATTCGTGGAAGTCTGTTGAATATTATTGAGAGTTATTTGTCGAACAGGACCTTTCGTGTTAGAGTTGGCGGTGTACTGTCAAATCTATATATACAGGAGACAGGCGTCCCTCAAGGTGGAGTACTGAGTTGTACACTGTTCATAGTGAAAATGAACTCCTTGCACACTGCTTTACCTCGCTCGCTCTTTTACTCTGTTTATGTAGATGATGTGCAAATAGGTTTTAGGTCCTGCAACTTGGCCATCTGCGAACGGCAAGTGCAGGTTGGTTTAAACAAACTCTCGAAATGGGCGGACGATAATGGCTTTAAACTGAACCCCCAGAAAAGTACGTGTATTCTCTTCTCCAACAAGAGATGTAGGCTGCCAGAACCTGCTGTCGAACTAAAAAGAGAGCGACTATCTGTCAGTGCTGAACACAAATTTTTAGGTATTCTGTTCGACTCAAATCTCACTTTATCTCCCATTTGAGTCATCTAAAGACCAAATGCCTCCGCACAATAAACTTGCTCAAGATGTCTCGAACTACGTGGGGCAGTGACAGGAGGTGTCTATTGAGACTCTATAAGAGCCTCGTACGCTCACGCCTGGACTATGGGGCCGTGGTATACCATTCTGCCACGCACAGTGCCCTAAAAATACTAGATCCTATGCAGAACATCAGCATACGCCTGGCAACAGGCGCATTTCGAACGAGCCCTGTTGATAGCTTGCATGTTGGGGCGAACATCTGGCCATTGCACCTACACAGAACATACTTAAGCTTTTCATACTTCACCAAGGTTAAATCAGATAAAAAGCACCCTTGTCACCTAATGATTTCCGACTTGTCCTCTGCACGATTTTACCACAACCGTCCCTCTGTTAGGGTCCCTCTATCGCTGCGTTTGGAAAAACTGGCAGCAGAAATTGGCATACCGCTTAAAGAAAGTACTCTAATGTCACCTGTACCCATTGCGCCGCCCTGGGAATGGAAGAGCATTCAGTGCGACACGTCGTTTGTTGAAATATCAAAGCACGTGCCAGAAGCGCATGTACGATCGCATTTTCATGAACTGCAGCTGAAGTACTCTTGCGCAGAATTTTACACAGACGGCTCAAAGTCTAGTAATGGTGTAGCTTATGCAGCTGTAGGCGCATCATTCTCTCTATCTGGCACGTTAAATCCAAACACAAGTATCTTCTCTGCAGAAGCGAATGCTATCCTTTCTACTGTCCAACGTATTAGGCAAAGCAGTTTACCTAAGGCGATAATATATACCGATTCCTTGAGCGTTCTCAAAAGCATTGTGAGCTTTCAGAAACATAAGAACCCTGTTTTTAACGAGCTTTATAATGCGCTTTGCTCAGCCTACACGTGCGGCCAGGTCATTATCCTTTGTTGGGTGCCAGGTCACAGAAGCATTCAGGGTAATGTAGATGCTGATGAGAAGGCCAGGTCGGTATCCTTTTGTGATGCCGATACAAAGATACCCACTCCCGCCACAGACCTACAGCCCTTTCTTCGTCGTCACATAAGAAACTACTGGCAAAGACAGTGGGATACGCACACAACCAACAAGCTACACACAATCAAGTCACAACTGGGAAATTGGACATACGAGAGAACAAGCAGGTACAAGGAAGTGCAAATTTGTCGGTTAAGGATAGGGCACACATACGGCACTCACGCTCATCTTTTAACCGGAAGTAACCCTCCAACATGCCGTATATGTGGCGACAGATTAACTGTTCTCCATGTCCTCATCGAATGCCGAGAGTTAGGGCGACAAAGGAAAAAATACTTCCCCTTATTGTACCGCGAGCGCATACCCTCCCACCCAGTGTTCTTTTTAGGGAAAGACCCCCTTTTTAAACTTGATAGTGTATTGAAGTTTTTAGATGACGTGAAGCTTTTGGAAATAATTTGGCCTGGTCCTTTGTAGCGCAGCCTCCTTCAGGAGGTTGCTGCTGCAAACTAACCCATTTGAAAACACCAGCCTCCCAGCCCTTGCGGCCAAAGGCCTTGTTGAGGTGTTGGTGTCAATGCATCATCAATGTCATCGCTTTTATTCCTTCATTGCCGGCTTTATCGTTATTGCACCCACTCTTCACTCACATTATTTTAACAGATATGTATTTTATGCCATTGGCAGCGACTGTTTTTAGGCCTATTTACAGCCAGATTACATACACATTGCCGAACTCACCAATCCGCTGTTGCAGAAACCTTCAGGCCATTCTACAGCCATATCATATCCACCATTCCCATAGCAGCACCATTCTCACCAAATGGCATGGCGCTCTTTGGCCATAACTGGCCCTTGCGCCAAGAAACACCATCCATCATCATCATCAGCATTTCGACCGTTTCCCATATTATATTACATAGTAACACTTGCACTGCTTTCTGAGACAGGTGCGCCAGCACCATCATGTAGTGTATTTTGTCCGGACGAGGAGCTGTTTTCTTCCCCATGGTAAGTAAGGACTCTGTTGATTTCGTGGATACTGAGAGGTGCGTTGTATGATTTGTCTAAATATCCTGTTGGGGGAAGCTTCTGCCTTTCTGCAGACTGTTCCCGCCACGGTGGTCTAGTGGCTATGGTACTCGGCTGCTGATCCGAGGGTCGCGGGATCGAATCCCGGCTGCGGCGGCTGCATTTCGATGGAGGCGAAATGTTGAGGCCCGTGTGCTGTGCGATGTCAGTGCACGTTAAAGAACCCCAGGTGGTCAAAATTTCCGGAGCCCTCCACTACGGCGTCTCTCTTAATCAGAGCTGGTTTTGGGACGTTAAACCCCACATAATAATAATAATAAATTTCTGCAGACTGTTTGCGTCTTAAGAAGTTGGCCGAGTAATTAGCAGAGCTGCATATAGACGCGAAATGCTCACCTAATTGTTTGTTAGGGTCCCTGGAGGTGAAAGCATTGGGATAGTGTAGGCGGCATAATCGCCATTGAACTCACGAACTTGGTCCCACATTCTCTTTGATGTTATGGAGCTATTGATTGATGAGATGTAATTTCTCCAGGACTTTTTTTCGGCCTCTCTACGGATATATCTTGTAGAAGGATGGACAGGTGGAAGAGTTGGAACTGATTAGGCATATTGATGGTCAGCGCGAAGCACAAGGACAAAGATATCTTACCTTGGCTTTTTTAAATGACAGGAGGTTCTCTTGGGTTTCGGTACCGTCTGAATATGCCCCAACGCTCCGGCTCATAACCGCGCAGACCAGGCAAATCTGTCGAGCTCGAAACATTCAATCAAGCGACTGGCGCCATATAGGCCTTTCTTTAACTCTTTCGCGACCACGAGAAATTGGCCGTTTTTTGTATGCTTCAGTTCAGGATTTTTAGTGCCGCGGCTACTAAGTTTACAGCGTCATGCAACACACCGAAGTAAAGGAAAGGCAACGTTCTTTCAGAACCGTTTTATTTTATGAAAATAGAAAAAAATTTTGCGCCCCGCCCAAAAAAAATTCCCGAACAGAAAAAAAAGCAAAAAATGTTCAAATAGTTTAAGTAAGAAGCAACAACTCGAGGAAAACATTTTTTTTTGAGAAATCGTAGAATATACAAGTTGTGTAACAATGACTTCGAAATATTTGTGCAAAAAAGTATAGAAATAGGTCTAGAATTACTCGAGCTACAAAAATTTACATAACACGTATTGAAATATGCATGTTTTTGGTTGGTCGTGTTTACCATGTTTGTTTGTCAAGAAATAAAATTATTTGCAGCATAACATTACATATGAAGTACAAACTTTAACTGCGCTTTTTATAGGAGTATTCCACAGAAAAAATGATAAAGCAAACTACGTAATAATAATTAACAAAGTCGAATAATGAAGTAAGTTCACGAGAAACATCGCAAAAATGGACTCATAATTTGTGAGAAAAAAATTCTTAAAAGATTATGAGATGTACACAATGTTTAAAACATCATAGTAAAATAACACTGAAAAAAATGAAAGCTCTAGCTCATGAACTTGAGGCGCGATACTTTTTCATTTAGGCAGATTGGTATGCCAGTCGGCGAAACAGTTCCTCGATGTGAAGCACAAGTAGGTTAGTTAGGTTTATTTTATTGGCGCAAGAGCAACTACGGCTATACTGCGCCAGACACATGGTGAGAGGGAAAAACGAAACAAAACTTCAAAAGCCGATAACCTGTACTATAAGGCAACACACGCTATGTCCATGACTATGAGGATGTGGTCATCTATGGCATATGGCGTAAAGTGAATAGTGCGGTTTGGCTGTAGAAAGGCCTAAGATCACTCGCTGTATAGAGGCGTAAAATATATTGTATATATATATTAAAATTATGAGCATGATACGCGGGATGGTCAATGGGTATGTCTTTAGCATGAGATGACCATGTTAAAGCTGTTGAGATATGTACATAGCACTGCTGCCTAGCCTGTGTCCTTGTTACCAAGGGCCAGGAGGCAGGTGCTTTATATTAAAATAGGCGCCGCAACAACAGCCTCTTCGAAGAGGCCGTGCTACAGGTTGCGGAAGTTTATAAAGCTTCCTGTACTATATGTGACGTAGATTATAGTGCTTAAAGCTTATTTAATAATTCTGTTTCGTCTAAGAAGCTCACGACATTAGCAAGTGGTATTAAAGGTTCTTCACCTAAAGGTAACGCTGGATGTAATGGTATGTGTAACTTATATAGCAGATGAAAATGTTTTTGTCTCTGAGTTTCCAAGTTTGGACAGGTTGTTAAGATGTGTAGTACTGTTAATCGTTCATGACATCTATCGCATGTTGGTGGTTCTTCGTCTGCCAAAAGATAGTTATGTGTAATATGCGTGTGACCTATTCGAAGTCGACATAGGACAACCTCGATGAACCGTTTTTGATGGTAACATGTTTTCCATTCACCAAGTACAGGCCTGATGAGATGAAGTTTGTTGTTTGTACTTGATCCCCACTCGCTTTGCCATTTGAGTCTTAATGATTAACGAAGCGCTTTAATTCCATCCCTTAGGGGTACACTTATGTTAGAAACATTGAGATGTTGTGCTGCTGCTGCATGCTGATCCGCCCTTTCATTTCCTGGGATCCCGACGTGGCTAGGGACCCAGCAGAAACGTATGGACTGACCTTTACTTAGGTATGAAAGTGTGTTTAAAATATTACCAATAATAGGTTCATACTGAGACCGTGAGTTCAAAGCCTTCAAAGCACTTAGAGATTCTGTGTATATCAATGCTTTTTTGTATCCATTATTTATAATCCTTTGAAGTGCCATCCACAAAGCGTAACATTCAGCCGTGTAGACCGAGACAAACTGCGGCAGTCTAATTATACGCTCCCATGTATCTTCGACAACGCTACTTCCGACATATGTATTTGTTTTGGAACCATCTGTATAGAATTCTTTATAATTGTTGTAAGTTTCCTGCACCATGCGAAATTCCTGTAGGATATGTTCACGTGGTGTATTTTGTTTCTTTAGATGTGCCAGCGATAGATCGAAAAATTTCGTAAAATCAGTCCACGGAGCTAGTCTGGCCGATCTTGGCATGACAGCGAGTGCTTCAGGGGGGGCATTGCACTCACGACTTTTTGCTTCAAATCTGAGCATCAGCGGTTTGATGGTATTTGGCTTGTTGGCATAGTGTAGGCGTTTGTCGCAGTGCGTGACGATGTTGTAACGTATGTGGTTTGGCAGGGAATAAATTCTGAGAACGTATTCAAACATAAGTTGCGTTCTTCTCTGTTCTAGGGATGGTTCGTTACATTCCGCATACAGGCTGACAACTGGCGAAGTTCTGTAGGCGCCTGTCGCTAAGCGTAGCCCTTTATTATGGACGGGATCTAGTCGTTGGAGGTATGAGCGTCTGGCAGAGCCATATACTATGCTACCGTAGTCTAATATACTACGTACAAGAGAGCGGTAGATCTGCAGCAGGCACTTACGGTCAGAGCCCCATCGCTTATGGGACAGAACTGTGAGAACATTGAGTGCGTTGTTTGCTTTAATTTTCAGGTAGTTTATGTGAGCAAGGAAGTTCAGTTTTTTATCAAATACGATACCTAAAAACTTGTGTTCCTGTTTCACTGGCAATACTGCTTCATTTAGTTTCAGGATGGGGTCCGGTTGTAAGCCTCTCTTTTGGGAGAAAACAACAGCAACAGTTTTTTCCGAGGAGAATCGGAGCCCGTTTTCAGATGCCCATTTGTTAAGTTTGTTTGAAGTGATTTGAATTTGACGTTCACAGGTTGCCATATTCGATGCCCGGCACGCGATCTGAAGATCATCCACGTAAAGTGAGTGCATTAGTGTGGTGGGTATGATCCTGTTAACAGAGTTCATCTTGACCACAAACAGCGTTGTGCTTAAAACACAGCCCTGAGGTACACCGTTTTCTTGAATGAACACATGTGATAGCACATTGCCAAGACGCACCTGAAAAGTTCGGTTCGACAGGAAGCCAGTGAGGCAGTTTAGCATTTTGCCTCGTATCCCCAAGTCTGCCAAATCCCTCAAAATTCCGAATCTCCATGTCGTGTCGTACGCTTTTTCGAGGTCGAAAAAGACAGCTAAGCAGTGTTGTTTTTGTAGGAACGCACTGCGTACTTCATTTTCTAATCGGACGAGGTGATCAATTGTTGAACAACCTTTCTTATACCCACACTGATGGCTATCCAACAAGTTCTCTGTTTCAAGGACATATGTCAGTCTGATATTTATAATGGTTTCATACGATTTTGCAAGGCAGCTTGTAAGCGCAATCGGTCTGTAGTTATTCGCTAATGTGGGCTGTTTTCCGGCTTTCAAAAATGGGACTATGATTGCTTTCTTCCATTCATGTGGCATTTCACCTGTTTCCCAGATTATGTTGAAAAACCGAAGCAGGGCCTGCACTGCTTTCGGGGACAAGTGAGCGAGCATCGCATAATGTATTCCATCAGGACCAGGTGCTGTATTTTTGCCTGCAGTGAGTACCCTATTGATTTCAAGAAGCGTTAACGGGTTGTTGTATAATTTGTCAGAGCCTCCTGTAATTGGAAGCTTTTGCTTCTCAGCTGTTTCTTTATATTTTAGGAAAGCTGCCGAATAATTCGCTGAGCTGGATATTGTGTGGAAGTGTTGGCCCAATATGTCTGCTTGTTCCTGCAAGTTTGTTTGGCTGCCAGCTGTTGACAGAAGGGGGACCGTGTAGGAGGTGTAGTCACCCCTAAACTTACGCACCTGATCCCACATTCTCTTGGACGTTACCGAACTATTGATGGAGGAGACGTAATTTTTCGAAGATACTTTTTCTGCTTGTCTGCGTACATATCTTGCCTTTGCTCGTGCTTTTTTAAATATGAGAAGATTTTCTTGCGTGGGATATCGGCGAAAGATACCCCACGCCTTGTTTTGTAATTTTTTGGTTTGTTTACAGTCGGTATTCCACCAGGGCTTTAGTTTTTTACAAAAGATGCCAGAAGATTGTGGGATAGCCTCCGCTGCGGCTGCTAGTATGCAAGCAGTGATCCTGTCATTTAATTCGTCTACACTTAGCCCCTCAGTTATCTCTGTTTCAAGAGTAGCTTTTTCAGTGAACAGAGGCCAGTTTGCAGACTCAAGCTTCCAGCGCGGTGGTCTACAGGGGATCATGGGAAGTGGGGACACAAGCTGTACAATCGCAGGCATGTGGTCACTGCCGTAAGGATTGTCGATGACCCTCCAGGTAAAATCGGTGAATATGGATGGGGAACACAGCGCTAAATCCAAGCAGCTCATACCTCCAGTACTTGGGGAGCAGTATGTGGCTGTGCCAGTGTTTAGAAGACATACATTACTCGCAAATATAAAATCCTCGATTATTTGTCCTCGAGCATCCGTTGCAGTGCTTCCCCACAATGTGTTATGAGCGTTAAAATCTCCTGTTATAATAAAAGGTTCCGGCAGCTGGTTTAAAATCAACTCCAAATGTCTTGCAGTGAATGACGTAGTTGGAGAAATGTAGACGGAACAAATTGTGACAGTTTTATGCGCTAAGATTGTAACAGCTATGGCTTCTATGTGGCTGTTAACAGTTACTCGTCTTGTAGGGACATCACTTATTACGATAACAGCCACGCCACCAGCCAACCTGCTGGCCTGGGTTCGATCTCGCCGTATGACATTAAAACGCCTTAAAAAGTTTGTGTGCCTGTCGCCTAAGTTTGTTTTTTGTAGGCACAATGCCACAGGGGAGAAGGTGTTTATTATGTCTTTAATGTCACCTCAATTATGTAGCAGTCCTCTACAATTCCAGTGAATAATAAAAGCCATTTTGAAATTAAAAGGTGCGATTTGCCACTACAAGTGACTGGAAGAGAGGAATGTTAGGTGACATATTTCAAGAGACAGCAGGTTCAATTAAAAAAGGCCCCGTAATTGGCGTCTTGTCTTTTTGGAGCGGTCGAGACAGTCCCGCCGCCCCTTTGGCGCTGGTTGCGCCGTCTGACTTGGAGTGGTGTCCATAGCCTCTTGAGAGGCTGGACAATCGCTCCAGAGAGCGATGTCTACGCTGTGTAGACTTCGTATCGAGCAACGAAGTCTTGGCCCCCACCTGGCCGGATGTCGATGGGACCTCCTTGGCCTCTGTGCTGTCCTGGCTGCTGCTGCAGCTCGTAGACACCACCGGTGTGGTCAGGATCGGAGATGGCAGGGCAGCCTTGACTGCTCCCACCGTGGGGGCGGGTGGCGCTGGCCTCGGCACGCTGCGCGTGGTCCGGGCAACCGCCAAAGGCCGTTGTGGTGTCGCCCCCCGTTGCACCACTTCGGCGAAAGGTGTTTTCGCAAAAAACGGCGAAATACGTTGTCGTGCTTCACGGAACGTAATTAATATTCTCTCTGACTTTAACAGTAATAATTTCTTTTTCTTTCTTCCAGGTTGGACAGGCTCTGGAGTACGCAGGGTGAGGGCCGTCGCAGTTTGCACAGTGCAACTCATCATGCTCGCAGTCATCAGCAGAATGTCCAGTTGTTCCGCATTTCGCGCAGGTAAGCTGCCCTCGACAGCTCTGGGACGCATGCCCAAATCTTTGGCATTTGAAGCAGCGCCGCGGGTTGGGAATGTGGGGTTTGACATGTAGTTTTACGTAGCCGGTTTCCAGAGTTTCGGGTAAGGTGGTTGAGCCAAAAGTCAGTACTATGTGTTTTGTGGGGATTTCAATGTCATCCCTTCTGATTGTGATGCGCTGCACATGAACTACATTTTGATCTCTCCATCCGTCCAGGAGTTCTGCATCACTGAGTCCCATTAGATCTTCATCCGACACTACACCTTTCACTGTGTTCATGGTGCGGTGAGCGCTCACCGAGACAGGATTGTTTCCAAACGCCACGAGGTGTGCGAGCTTGTTATACTGGTCCTTATCTTTTACTTCGAGGAGCAAATCCCCACTTGCCATCTTGGTAGCCTTATAGCCACTTCCAATAGTTTCCTTTAGACACTTTGCTACCAAAAACGGTGAAATAGTTCTAGCCTTTGTAGATGATTGTTCACAATGTATCACATGGAACTTTGGGAACATGTCTTTGTTTTTTGGCGAAAAAAGAATTGATGCATCGGTGCGCACCCTTTTCAAGGTACGATCAGTTGAAGGGTTCGAGGATCCCATAAAGATATTGATTTGTTCGGCGACAATGCCAGTCACCCACCACCGAGCCCAACGAGGGGACATGGCAGAGGTTGAGAGTGATCCCTGACATGCCAACTGTACATTGTCACTATAACCGAATATGATATAACCTACGTTGGTTATGTCACACAGGGTTAACCCTCGCCACCACGAAAAATCGGAAGTAAATGGAAGAGAGAAGTAGACAGGAAAGATATAAAGTGAGAGAGACAGGAAAAGGTGACTGCCGATTTCCCCTGGGTGGGTCAGCCCACGGGTGCCGTCTACGTGAAGCCGGGGCCAAAGGGGTGTGTTGCCTCTTCCGGGGGGCCTTAAAGGTCCAATCACCCGATGTCGGCTCAACCCCCAGGATCCCCTTTTCCCCGGACACGGCTAAGCCACGCACGGCGACACGTGGGAGGGGGTCGAAACCCCCCCATTGGCTCAGGTCCGTGGTGTCGTCACACACCAAACGCCTGCTCACGCAGGCGCCCCTGCGGGGAAGCACAAGTAGGCATCACACGTCCGGCAGAACACATTTGTTTTGTGTTCGATTTTGCTTTCTAGATAGCACTTCTTGCAGTTCCGGCGTGCTTCCTTCCTCTCAGGTTTGTGTTGTATACCTGTGGGTGCCGTAGCAGGTGAGGGAGGGACAGAACGTGGTCCTGCGTCGCTTAGCTCTAGAAGCTGTCCAATGAGTTCGGTTCGGAAAGCCAGCTGATCAAACTTTAAAGAACGAGAACGGAAATCTGGGCGAGTTGGTGATAATTCATATTGACCAGCTTACAGCGCAAACGGAGACGAAGACGAAGGAAAGACAAGGTGACAACACGAGCGCTGACTCTCAACTGAAGTTTATTCCAAGAAACGACACGAATAAATACACCTGTTAACCAAGATTTCAACCGAGCGATTGCGCGTGTACAGCAAAGTCATCCAAGTGACGTAAAACTCCCATCAGACGTGGAGCCCCCACGTGCGTCCAAGAAAGCATACACAGAAATAGGTAGAGTGAACACAATCTGATATGGCTGTAGAATGGCCTGAAGGTTTCTGCAACAGCGGATTGGTGAGTTCGGCAATGTGTATGTAATCTGGCTGTAAATAGATTGTGTTCACTCTACCTACTTCTGTGTATGCTTTCTTGGACGCACGTGGGGGCTCCACGTGTGATGGGAGTTTTACGTCACTTGGATGACTTTGCTGTACACGCGCAATCGCTCGGTTGAAATCTTGGTTAACAGGTGTATTTATTCGTGTCGTTTCTTGGAATAAACTTCAGTTGAGAGTCAGCGCTCGTGTTGTCACCTTGTCTTTCCTTCGTCTTCGTCTCCGTTTGCGCTGTAAGCTGGTCAATATAAACTTTAAAGGTCTAGAAAGTTCAGGTATTTCAGCATGCTGCCTGCGGTGCTCCTGAAAAATGATATAGCTGTTCACAGCTGCGATGTCAATGCAGTGGAAGAACAACGTCTTCCACCACCGAACGTATTTCCTCAGAACGTTGTAAGAACCAATTAGTTGATCGGATTTGTCCACGCCCAAACATGCCAGAATTGTACTCAACAATAAGTTGTGGCTTTTTGATTGTAATTTGCTGCCACTTGCCCTCTTTTTTCACTCTTCTTTTCGCAAGCACATGAGAATTTGCGGTGTGCGCTGTGCTGACCATATGCACAACGCACCGATCCTTCCACTGAAGGTACAAAACTCCATTGTCACGTAGCCAGCGGATGTCTCCTCTGCTCGCCTTCCTTTCCCATGCCACGCCTTTGAGTTCGGTTGGGAATCCCCGGCGATCTTTTCGGGTGGTCCCACACGCGAGAGTCTTCGGTTCCAGCAAGTGTCCAAGAAGCGATGTTGATGTGTAAAAATTGTCCATGTAAACAACATACCCACGGTCAAGGTACTTGTCACAGAGCTTCGTAACCACATCAAAGGCCAGCCCATTTGCGCTAGGTTTCTCCCGCTTCCAGTGTAAACTATAAACTGAATGGTGTAGCCAGTCTTTCGATCTGCAAGAACCCATAATTTATACCCCCAATTTACGACCTTGTCTCTAATATACTGCCGAATTCCGGAACGCGTTTGGATTTGACCATTCGTTCATCTACTGAAAGTTCGCGAGATGGCTGGAAGAACTTCGCAGAGCAGTCGATGTGCTCGATGAGCCAGGACACCTTGTCCAATTTTCGCGCGGCAGCGCCGTTGTTCATTTCGGGGTCGGAAATGTGCAGCATGGCCAATAGTGCGACGAAACGACGCCTTGACATGATTTTCGGTGGTAGAAGACCAGAAATCAATTGGCTTGTGCTCCAGTACAAATGGATCCGCGGTAGTTCCAACACACCCATATATAACAGCAATGCGATGAACTTCATCATCTCCGTGGGGTGACTTCTTTCCAGGATCCATCCTTGGCACTGTACGTTTGTTTCTCAAGAATATGCGACCACGCATATTCGTTTGTTTAGGCAAATCGTGCGGATGACCGCAGTTGTAATGAAGAGGCGAAAGAAATCCACAGCTCGTCATCTGCTTCAGGTTACTGCGGAGCGTCATGCCAAGGTGGATACCCGGATCTCTTTCGGGTTGAAAGTGGACTCCTTGTTGTGCTGGCGGCAACACGCCTCGCCCGAATGAAGTGAAGACTCTATAAATAAAATGTAATAGCAGATGGAACAGATTCACAGCAAATGAACCGGCTCTAGAGCGCGATAAACAAAACGGCAAGCGAAAGCGAAACTTACTGGCGGCTGACAGCGGATGTTCCCGGCTGGTTTAGCGAAATTTCCTCGTCCGAGCTAAACTCCGACGTCGCGACGTCGTTGTCAGAGTCATCGCTGCACGAGGAGTCCAAAACATCACCTTTGATAGCGTCGGGATCGAGCGGAAGCGATTTTCTTCGAGCGCGCATCGTTCCGGATGTCGACGCCAGCGCACAAGTGTGCTTTGACCTTTGAACGGGCGCGCCCTTTAAAAATCGCCGCCTCACGGTAGAGACTTGAGCCGCTCAGAAATGGAAATTCTAGTTTGCTCGGAGCCGCCGAGATGGCGCAGCAAGTCCAGGAGCGCATAGTTTGTTTGAAATAGGGGCGCGAAATCCTCAATCACGGGTGATCGACGTTTCGAAACGTGGTCGTCAAAGAGTTAATCACAGTAAATAAGTGTTTTTGAAGTTTAAAGGAACTGTCAAGGAGTACCCTAGTGACCGGCGCGAGGAAGTGCTGGCAACTCCACAAGGGGTCACGAAAAAGGAGCACAGGCGCTCATTTCTTGCCAATCCTGCAACGGGTAAGGACACAAGACGAATAGAGACGAGACGACACGCATTCGGTGACTAGCAACTGAAGTGTTATTGTTCCCACGCACCTATATACACATTAAGTCTCAAAACAATACACAGACAAGGCCTGAAGCGCCCTCTAGGCAAAATTACTCAGCCCCGATAAAACACGCAACTGCCCTTATGCAGCAGTGCTATGCAAGGAGCGGTCCTTTAGATGCGCGATTTTTTCAGCTTCAATTGTCTCACGTGTCTTGTCTGCATCTACGCCAACACTTGTTTTACGCAATTCAGGAGTACAATCAAAATCTCAGCAATCTATGCTTAGATGGGCAGAGATCCTACTTGTAACATTATGATTGCGTTCTAACAGTCTTGTTAAGGTATTTACCAGTTTGGCCTACGTAAGTGCGTCCAGAACAAATGGGAATTGTATAAACCACGCCTTCGGTACAAGGCACAAAATGGTATCTGTTCCAATGCTGCAAATCACGCAAGGTCACTTGTTCAGCGCGTGGATTGCGCGGCATTCGATAGGGACAACTTCTGTTCATGTATACGTATTGCTTAATGGCACAAGGGTTTGGGCAAAGTGCGCTAGGTCATTGGTGTTGCGTGAAAATGACGAGAAAAAGTTATGACTCGTGGTTCTCAATACCTCAAACACTGGGTGATGCGATGTAGTGTGGCTAAAAGTGGCCTAAAATGAATTCGCTCTATGGAGGTGTAAAGCATATATAGTGTAAGATTATGACACAGGTGGGTCCGACGTCTACGCGCATTGAAGACTGCGCAGCTCGATAACTTCGCCCGCAGGAGCGCCTGCGCGAGAGAGCAAGCGTTCGGTGTGTGGCGACAGCACGAAGCCGAGCCAACGGGGGATTGCGAACCCCTCCAACGGGTCACCGTGAGTTGTTGCTTAGCCGCGTCCGGGGAACCTTTAAGGCCTCCCGGACGAGGCAACGCCCCTTTGCCCCCGGCTTCACGTCGACGGCGCCCCGGTATTGACCCGCACGGGGAAAATCGGCACTCACCGTTTCCTCTCTCTCTCTCTCTCCTCAAGTCTTCCGCTCTCCTGACATCTTCCGTCTTTTTTCCTACTTCGGTGCCCCTCAGACTTCGCTTCTGATTTTTCCCTAATGCCGTGCCACCTGCCCTCAGCTCGTCTTTCGCACTATTTTTTCGCACCACGCAGCAGTACACGAAAAGTATCACAGAAAAACCGCTATTGTGTGCTTCCCTGACAGAACCTTATAACAGGCCTTCTTCAGTCGGTCTTCAGTGAGGAATTGCTGACCTGGGCTCAATACCAGTAAACGAGGACTCTTTACATGGGATGTGACTTGACACGGCAATGATTCAGCTGCCGCAGAACGACGCCACCACTTACGGGCGAACGATGACTGCTGAAAGCATAAGCGCAGTAACCGGCCTCGTAATGCGTGATATCTCAAAGGGGGATATCGTCATAAGGTATGCACGCCGAGGGCCAGATTACCATGCAAGGAAGGTCAAAGTGCAGTGGGAAATTTTAGGTGCACGAGTATTTTTGGACCAAGATGACATTGCTCCTGGCGCCAACACGCTGGAAACACTGAACAGTGCCATCCATAAATGCGCAATATGTGTTCACTTGCACAATGGACAGCGATAACGAAGTGCTTCGCGAAAATGTTGCCGAATTTCGCGGTTGTGTGAACTGACTCCATGAAATCATTCATGGCTTCATGATATTCTGCCGTACAGTTTGCCTCTATTTGCAGCACAGTGACTGACTGCGTGGGAGATCATGAGGTGCCACTATGTTTACCGGAAAGTGATGATGCAGCAAACGCAGCAAGATTGCTCTGTAGAGCGTGTTGCCAATGATATCTACAGTATACTGCCAAGCTTATTGTAAAAAACCCGGCCGGACCCATGTTGCGCTAGTGGAGAGTGCTGGGCCTTCACTGTCTATAGAGCGTGTTGGCAATGATATCTACAGTATACAGCCAAGGAGGAGGAGGAGAAAGGAGGGAGGAAAGACAGGGAGGTTAGCCAGTGCTGAGACCGGCTGGCTACCCTGTGCGGGGGAAGAGGGGTGAGGGGAATGAAAGATAATAGAAAGGAGACAGCCAAACTTATTGAAAAACCCCCGGGCATGTTGCACTTGTGGACAGTGATAGAGGCTCCCTGTGTCGTGATAGGTGATTCGTTGCATTTAGTTCCAACCTTCAAGAAAAATACATTTGTTGCTGGCTCCATCTGCGCTTGACCGGGAGTGTTGCGAGGTCTCCAGAACCGGTGCCAGCCACCCAGTGTGGTCCCTGCCCTTCATCGGGACTGTAGCTAAATAATTTGTGTTTTTGTACAAAAGGGCTACTATTATCGCGCCGTCATGCATAACGCCTCCTAGGCCCAGTCAAGTTGGTGACGGCAGCCTCAACCCCGGAGGACCATTCATTCTATTGTGTACAAGAGTAACAATGAACTTTAACTTCACCTACAGAATCCATTGACTTAACAGACTCGTTCACAAATGTACAGAATTTCTACAACAATGTTTGCGAGCCCTGGGAATGAATGATTTGGTGGAAGCAGTGTTGCAGGTATTATCCTGAAGGAAAGCGCCGATTATCATGATGCATGTTTCTCACAATGATATCAAGAGTATCCTGTGGCACGACCGTCCATGCGTTCCTTGCCCTACGGAAAGTGGATATGGTTGGGTAATAAAGCTTCCATAGAATAAGCGCATCCCATTGTCTTGTATCTGACTTATTATAAACCTGCAGTGCACATAAAACAAAAAAGGGGGGGGGGGGTGCGGGGGAGGAACAGACAACACACGACCGCAGAGCGATCCCAGACTATCCTCTGCGTTCCAGATGTGGCGGGCCTCTGGGCGCTTTTTACGTACGTTTCATGAAATCGTACAAGAAAGCAGAAGCTTACAGCCATATATAAATTTTTCTTCGGTTGATTGCCAAGAAAAAAACTGACTGCAGCCTCCGAGTCTAAATGTTACTGTTGTGATTAACGGAAAGGCTCCAGGCATAAGTGATAAGCCGTGCACGATGCCTATCCATCCGATTGCGACACAACCCAGAATTGCGGGTATTCAAAGGCGTTGAAATGCCACTTTTGACTTGTTAAGAGGCTGACAAATTCTTGCTTTTCTGTCGAAACTCTCCTACTGTAATAACGAAATTGAAGTCACAACGGAAGGCACGAGATTTCTTTCCTAGAATGAACTAGTATTGGGAAGCTAGCCTTATCGAAGCTGCCTTAGACGAATTGGGCCTGTGATATGTGCACCAGGTACGCTGTGCCGTGCGGGCAGCCCTAGTTTTCCAAAGGACCGTTTGGATACCATGACGCACGCTCCTGATGGCCCTTTTCGACATACAGCACGGGCTTCCTCAACATGGCGCCCTTCTTCCTCGGGCGTGCGCGGAGAAACGTTCGGCGGTTTGAGCAGCTCCGTGACCGTTGCTGGATCAGGCATAAAACGTCCCTCCTGCAATGCGCCCATCGGCCTCCGGTTGACGGAAGAGGAACTATGTGCCGGGCAAAAAAGATCACCGAGACGAGTTTCTCTACACGAATAAGTTTAGGTATGCCTCATTGGGTTTCTCAGCCGCGACATATTTTAGTTTTCTACCGGCCGAAACACTGGACGTGATGGTTATGTAATGACTTACGATCTGATTGAAAGCGCGACAATTTCATCGGAGTGATTATTTTGCAACCAAGGTAATCCCGATGTGTTTGACAGAATAAGACCTTTAAAAACCGAAGATGTCCCTGGCGTTCCCCTTACTCGGCGCACAAGCGCAGTGTGTGCTAAGGGGAAAACGCTTGGCCTCTTGCGCTTACCACGTACCTCGTGGCCCCGCAGTGGCGTCTGCGCGAGCAGGCTTTGGTGTGTGGCGACACCACGGACCCGAGCCAACGGGGGGGTTTCGACCCCCTCCCACGTGTCGCCGTGCGTGGCTCAGCCGTGTCCGGGGAAAAGGGGATCCTGGGGGTTGAGCCGACGCCGGGTGATTGGACCTTTAAGGCCCCCCGGAAGAGGCAACACACCCCTTTGGCCCCGGCTTCACGTAGACGGCACCCCCGGATTGACCCGCCCGGGGGAAATCGGCAGTCGCCTTTTCCTGTCCCCCTCTCCTCGCACCTTCGTCTTTTCTCCTGCTTTACATCTATCCTGTCTTCTACTAGCTTCTATTTACTTCCATTCTTCCTGGCGGCTAGGGTTAACCTGGTGTTTGCTAGCCAACCTTGGGTACGCTATATCAGGTTATAGTAGCCATGTACATCTGGCGTCTGCAATTCTTCCATGTCTTGTGGCGTCCCCTTGTTGGGCTCCGTGGTGGGCGGCTGGCGTGGCTGCCGAAATTAAATTATATTTCATGGGTTCTCCATTTCCACGCCTCCCTGATCGTCCTCTTGGCAAAAGAGGGCGCACCGACGAAACATTCTCCTTCTTTGCAAAAAATACAGAAAATTTTCCACGCTTCCACATTATCCATACTGAGTCTCATGAAATGACAGCAAGAACGATTTCACCCTTTCTGGTATCGAGGTGCCTTGCGGACACAATCGGACCAGGTTACAAGGCAACCAGGATGGCCAGTGGCGATCTTCTCCTGGAACTTCAGCATAAGGCCCAGTACGACAAGCTCCACACACTTGTTTCTTTTGGAAACATACCTGTGACCATAACTGCTCACCGTTCTCTGAACACAACTCGTGGGGTAGTATCTGACACAGACCTCTTGCACCTAACAGAAAATGAACTCCTCGATGGATGGAAAGAGCAAAATGTTACCAACGTGCAGCGAATAAAGATAAGACGCAATGACCAGGAAATCCCGACAAAGCATTTGATCCTCACCTTTAGTTGTACCACCCTACCTGGGACAATAGATACTGGTTACGTTAAGCTCCCAGTACGGCCGTATATCCCAAACCCGCGACGCTGCTTCACATGTCAGCGGTTTGGTCACTCCTCCCAAGGCTGTCGAGGACAGCAAACCTGTGCAAAATGTGCCACTAAATACCACGTTGCCGACAACTGCAGTGCCGAGCCTCGCTGCGCAAACCACGACGGCGGGCACCCTGCATATTCCAGGGCTTGCCCAGCGTGGAAAAGAGAAAAAGAAATAATCACTGTAAAAGTAAAAGAAAACATCAGCTTTCGGGAAGCGCGACGACGGGTCGTACCACTTTTTGCACAGACATCCTTTGCCGAAGTGGTGCATCGGGGGGCAGCACCACAACGGCCTTTGGCAGTCGCCCGCGCCACGCAGAGCGTGCAAAAGCGATTGCCACCCGCCCCCACAGGCGGAGCAGCTCCGGTTGCCCCGCCATCGCTGAACTCAGCCACACCGGTGTTGTCTTCTGGCTCTGTTGGTAGCAAGGCTATCTCAGAGGCCAAAGAGGTTCAACCATCTCCCCTCCGCACCGGTGGGGCCAAAGGCTTCGTCTCTGGAGGCTAAGCCTTCACGGCGCACACATCGCTCTTTAGAGCGAGTGCCCATCGCTTCGCAAGAAGCTATGGACACAACGCCAAGTGATGCGGCGCAGGAAGCGCCTCAGGGGCGGCGGGACTCTCTCGACCGCTCCAAGAAAAACAGAGCCGTAATTACGGGGCCTCAGAAGGGCTCCAAATAATCGCATCCTTTTTGTACACACAGCACTAACTTACCTTTAATATGGAGACACTCATTATGCAATGGAATGTCAGAGGTCTCCTTAGGAACCTTGATGACATTCAAGAGCTCCTCTATAATCACAACCCGAAAGTGCTGTGTGTGCAAGAAACACACTTGAAATCCAGGCACTTAAACATACTACGTCATTACGCTTGTTTCCGCGAAGACCGTGATGACGCTCTCGTGTCCTCAGGCGGCGTTGCAATTATAGTGCATAAAAGCACTGCTTGCCAATCTGTTGAACTGCGAACGCCACTCGAGGCAGTGGCTGTTCGAACTGTGCTCTTCGATAAGCTTGTTACGGTATGCTGTATTTACATACCACCGAATTATCACCTTGATAAACAGGAATTCCAGTCTCTAGTAGATCAGCTACCAGAACCATATCTCCTCCTCGGCGACTTCAATGCACACAGTAGTCTATGGGGTGACTCCCGCTGTGATGCGCGAGGTCGTCTGGTGGAACAATTCCTCTTCTCCTCCGAAGCATGCCTTTTAAACAGCAAGGATCCTACTTATTATAATGTTTCAAGTAGGACCTATTCTTCCATAGATCTCAGCATTGCATCACCTTCCTTATTACCTCATCTCAAATGGGCGGTTATCCAAAACCTTTATGGGAGTGACCATTTTCCCATAGCCTTAAGTGCTCACAAGTCCATTGAATACCTTCCACAAGCTCCTCGATGGAAGGTGGCGGCAGCAGACTGGGAACAGTTCCAGAAAGTAGCCCTCATAAAGTGGGCTGACATGCGCGCTTTCAGCACAGATGACGCTGTTGACTACTTCACAGCTTTTCTCATTAATGCTGCATCCAAATGCATTCCCCAGTCAAGTGGATTACCTCACAAGCGCCGCATACCATGGTGGAATGATGAATGTCGGGATGCACGCAAAAAACAGAACAAAGCCTGGAGACTTTTTCGCAATTCTCCGACTGCGGAAAATCTCATCAGCTTCAAAAAAGCAAAATCGCAGGGCAGGCGAACGCGCCGGCAGGCGCGAGGACAAAGCTGGATGAAATATATATCTGGCATAAATTCCTACACGGACGAGACGAAAGTATGGAATAGGGTGAACACAATAAAGGGCAGTTTACCCTACTTACTTCCATTGGTAAGCACTGATGGAGAGAGCTTAGAGGACCAGGCGAACTTCCTTGGCGAGTATTTCGAAAGTGTTTCTAGCTCCTCGCACTACTCCGAATCATTTTTAAGACACAAAGCGAGAATAGAACGTGAGCCCCTAGAACGTAGATGCACAAATTATGAGGAATATAACAGACCGTTCTGTTTAGCTGAGCTGCAGGCAGTCCTAAATTGTTGTACAAAATCGGCCCCAGGCTCTGATCGTGTTTTGTATGAAATGTTGCAACATCTACCCTCTGAATCACAAAAGGCACTTCTATCACTCTACAATGCCATATGGTCCTCCTGTCAGATACCTACCGCTTGGAAAGAGGCTATTATTATCCCAATTCTAAAACAAGGCAAGGAACCGTCCTCTGTCTCAAGCTACCGGCCTATAGCTCTAACAAGCTGCCTTTGTAAAGTCTTTGAAAAGATGAATAATCGCCGTCTGCTCCACTTTCTGGAAACGGCTAAATTGCTCGACCCAAACCAGTGCGGTTTTCGGGAGGGTCGCTCCACTACTGATCATCTTATACGCATCGAGGCATACATTCGTGAGGCTTTTGTACACAAGCAAGTCTTCCTCTCCGTTTTCTTAGACATGGAAAAAGCCTACGATACAACATGGCGTTTTGGCATCTTTAGAGACCTTTCGGGACTAGGCATACGAGGCACCATGCTCAACGTCATAGAGAGCTATTTGTCAAATCGAACTTTCCGTGTCAGAGTTGGCAATACTCTGTCGCGCCAATTTGTCCAAGAAACCGGAGTACCCCAGGGCGGTGTGCTTAGCTGCACGTTATTTCTTATAAAAATGAATTCCCTGCGTTTATGTATTCCACGTGGTGTCTTTTACTCGGTATACGTCGACGATGTGCAGCTAGGCTTTAGGTCCTGCAACCTCGCAATTTGTGAACGACATGTGCAACTCGGCCTCGACAAGGTATCCAAATGGGCAGACGAAAACGGATTCCGGCTAAATCCACAGAAAAGCTCCTGCATTCGTTTTTCTAGGAAAAGAGGCAACCACCCTGATCCCGAAATTGACCTGCTAGGTCAGATCTTGCCTGTGAAAGCCGAACACAAATTCCTGGGGATCATCTTTGACACAAAGCTCACATTTGTACAACATATATTAAGCACCTCAAAGGCAAATGCCTGAAAACAATGAACTTTCTTAAAATCCTGTCACATACAACTTGGGGGAGTGACAGGAAATGTCTGCTAAGCCTCTATAAGAGCCTCGTACGTTCACGCCTAGACTATGGAGCTATAGTCTATCAGTCTGCTACCCCAAGTGCCCTCAAAATACTAGACTCCATCCACCACTTAGGTATTCGCCTGTCTACAGGGGCATTTAGGACAAGTCCTGTAAAAAGTCTCTATGTCGAGTCAAATGAGTGGTCACTGCACTTGCAAAGAACATACGCGGCTTTTATGTACTTTTTGAAAGTGAATGCAGATCGTGAACACGCCTTACATCCCATTATAAATGACCTGTCCAGCTCCCAGCTCTTTCATAACCGCCCGTCAGTGAGGCAGCCTTTCTCAATGCGCGTGAGAAGTTTGGCCGAGGAAACTGGTGTCCCACTACTTCACCACAACGTAATGTCACCTTCTGGAAATGCCCCACCGTGGCACTTGCATGTTATTGATTGTGATCTCTCCTTCTTACGTGTCTCAAAGCACGCTCCACCTACACACATTCAGATGCATTTTCTCGAATTACAGCACAAGTACACCTGTCCGGAGTTCTATACGAATGCGTCCAAGTCGCACACTGGTGTATCCTATGCCGCCATTGGTCCATCGTACTCTGAATCGGGTATCATGCACCCAGACACAAGCATTTTCACAGCAGAGGCATTTGCTTTGCTCTCTGCTGTAAATCAGATAAAGAACAAACGATTGGACAAAGCAATAGTATATAGGGACTCCCTAAGTGTGGTGAAGGCCTTAGCAAGAGTCCAACGACATAAGAACCCTGTGGTCAGTGAACTTCACTCCGTCCTCAGCGCTCTGTATGCATCAAACCAACATGTCACTCTTTGTTGGGTGCCGGGACACAGGGGAATTGAAGGCAATGTACTCGCCGATGAACTTGCGACCTCACTGGGGACGAAGGACGGTAACAGTTCTTCAGCAGTATCACTCACAGACCTGAAACCTTTCATCCGCAGGAAAATCAGGGCATATTGGCAGCACTCTTGGGACCAGGAAAGTTAGTTAGTTAATTAGGTTTTAGTGGCGCAAAAGCTACTGAGGCCAAGCTGCGCCAACCACAAGGTAATAAAATTACATATAGCATCTATGCAGTGATGTGATGAGTCAGAACGGCTGGATGTACGTGTGGCTGTAAAAGGGCCTAAAAACCAGCGCACTAATGCGCGTAAAGATAGTATACCTAAAATTATGACAATGAAATATGGGCAATGATTGTAAGACTTCAAGTGATATGCTTTTTGCTTCAAAGCTTGTTTAAAAAACCTGTTTCTCTTAAAAAGCTCATTACATTAACAAACGACACAAGAGCGTCATCTCCCAAAAGGATGGCTGGGTGTAAAGGAACATGCATTTTATATAGATTGTTAAAGTATTTCTGTCTCTGTATTTCGATATGTTCACATGTAATGAGAATGTGTAGTACTGTTAGTGGATCGTTGCATTTTTCGCATATTGGCTGTGGTTCTTTTGCGAGTAGATAACTGTGTGTGATATGTGTGTGCCCTATTCGGAGTCTGGCTAACATGACTTCTATAAAGCGTTCTTGGTGGTAGCAGGATTTCCACTCACCTAATACTGGTTTGATAAGGTATAGTTTGTTGTTAATGCATGTACTCCACTCGTATTGCCATTTCTGTGTTAGTGCTTTATGAATAGCATAGACGCTGTCCCTCAGCGGTACCCTGATGTTCAACACAGTATTGTGTTTTGCACTAGCTGCGCGCGCATCTGCCTTTTCATTCCCCAGGATCCCAACGTGGCTTGGAACCCAACAGAAGCGTATGGAATGCTCATTGTTAATGAGTGACAGTATGTGTAGAATGTTGCCAATAAGGGGCCTGTGTTGAGATTTCAGATTAAGGGCTTTCAGGACACTCAACGAGTCTGTATAAATGACAGCTTTTTTATGTTTTTCACTGATAGCCTTTTGCACAGCCATCCACAGAGCATAGCATTCGGCAGTGAATACAGAGACGAATTGTGGGAGTCTTACAGTCCGTTCCCATGTTCTTGATATTACACTGCTTCCCACACAGTTTTGTGTCTTTGAACCATCTGTGTAGTACTCGTTGTAAGTGTCATATGTTTCCTGAACTCGAAGGAACTCTTGTATTATGTACTCACGTGGGGTATCCTGCTTTTTAAGGTGGGTCAGTGAAAAATCAAGAAAAGGTTTAAAGTCGCTCCAAGGGGCTAGTGTGGACGTTTTCTCAGCAACACGAAGTGCCTCGCTTGGTATATTGTACTCGCGACACTTTTCTTCAAACCGGAGGATGAGAGGTTTGATGGCGCGCGGTTTATTTGTGTAGTGTATCCGTGTGTTGCAGTGTGTGACAAGGTCATGGCATATATGTCCTGGTGAGGATCGGACTGAAAGAACGTAGGTTAGCATTAGCTGTGCTCTTCTCTGTTCTAGGCAAGGCTCGTTCGTTTCAGCATACAAGCTAGCAACAGGTGAAGTTCTGTAGGCTGCAGTTGCCAGACGTAATCCGTGGTTGTGTACTGGATCCAATCGCCTTATATATGAATCTCTAGCTGACCCATAGACTACACAACCATAGTCGATTTTACTCCGCACTAAAGATCGATATATACGTAGGAGTGTTAGTCTGTCAGCTCCCCAGTGCTTCTTTGACAGCACCTTAAGGACGTTAAGAGCTTTGTTAGCTTTATCTTTAACACTGTTTATGTGCGCAAGGAAGTTTAGCTTCTGATCAAACAGAACTCCCAGAAACCTATGTTCCCGCTTCACGGGGAGGATGGCGTCGCGTAGCTTAAGGACAGGATCTGGATATAGGCCTCTTTTTTGAGAAAACACCATTGCAACAGTTTTGTCAGTGGAAAAACGAAAACCATTTTCAGAGGCCCATTTTGTAAGTTTATTTAAGGACAACTGAATTTGTCGTTCGCACACTGCTATGCTTGATGCACGAAACGCGATCTGGAGATCATCCACGTACAACGAATGCATCATGCAAGATGGAATTACTTTATTCACGGAGTTCATTTTAACCACGAACAATGTGGTGCTTAATACACAGCCCTGTGGCACACCGTTTTCCTGTACGAATATGCGCGAGAGTGTTGTACCGAGGCGGACTTGAAAAGTTCGGTTGGACATAAAGTCAGAAAGACAGTTGAGCATTCTTCCGCGAATCCCTAGATCCGCCAAATCCCTCAAGATACCAAATCGCCATGTAGTATCGTATGCTTTTTCTAGATCAAAGAAAACTGCGAGACAGTGTTGTTTGTGTAGAAAGGCGTCTCGTATTTCTTGTTCTAAACGCACAAGGTGATCAACCGTTGAAGAACCTTTCTTGTACCCGCACTGGTGGATATCTAATAAACGTCGTGTTTCAAGGGTATATGTTAGCCTTATATTCACAACGCTTTCATAAGACTTGGCTAGGCAGCTTGTGAGGGCGATAGGGCGATAGCTGCTAGGAGACGTAGGTGGCTTTCCGGTTTTTAAGAAGGGTACAATAACTGCGTTTTTCCATGCTGTCGGCATTTTGCCCGTAGTCCATATTCTGTTAAAAATTCCTAACAGAGCCTTCACGGATACCTGTGATAAGTGCGAAAGCATGAAGTAGTGGATGCGGTCATGCCCTACAGAAGTTTTTTTGCCTGCACTAAGAACCCTATTTAGTTCTGCGAGTGTCAGAGGGGCATTGTATGGTTCGTCAGATGCGCCGGTTAATGGCAGTCGCTGCTTTTCTATGATCTGCTTGTGCTTCAAAAATGCCACAGAATAGTTTGAAGAGCTAGAAATAGTGTGGAAGTGCTCTCCGAGTATATCTGCCTGTTCTTTAAGTGTTGTCTGTGTACTTGGGCAGGAAAGTATCGGGATCGTGTAGGCTGAATAGTCTCCCTTAAATTTTTTAACTTGTTCCCACATTCTTTTTGAGGTGATTGAGCTATTAATAGAAGACACATATTTTTGCCATGACGATTTTTCAGCTTGCCTCCTGATATACCTGGCTTTTGCTTTCTTTTGTTTGAAGTTAATGAGATTATCATAAGTTGGGTACCTGCGAAATATGCCCCAAGCCTTATTTTGAAGTTTCTTGGCATCCGCGCAATCTTTTGTCCACCATGGATTGCATTTTTTCCGCTGCAACACAGATGATTGCGGTATGGCTATTTCGGCCGCAGAAATAATATGCGCGGTGAACAGCTCGATAACTTCATCGATATCTTTTCCACTTGTTGCGATGTTCTCCAAGTGAACATTTTCCGTAAAGAGAGCCCAGTCGGCAAGTTGTAATTTCCATCGACGTGGTTTACAAGGGATGGTAGGAAAAGTTGATGAAAGTTTGATGAGAGCAGGTATATGATCACTGTTGTACGATTGTTTTAGGACTGTCCAGTTAAAATCCGTAAAAATAGACGGTGAGCAAAGCGCCAAATCCAGACAACTAAAATTACGCGTGTTTGGTGAAAGATATGTGGCTGAGCCACTGTTTAAAAGGCAAATACTGTTAGATAAAATAAAATCTTCGACAAGATGTCCTCTTTGGTCAGTTTTATCACTGCCCCAAAGAGAACAATGCGCATTAAAATCTCCTACTAAAATGAATGGTTCGGGAAGTAGCTCTATCAAGTCCTCGAGCTCCTTTACCGAAAATGTTGTATGCGGGGGGATGTACAGTGAGCACACAGTGATCGTCTTGAATGACAGAATTCTGACAGCTACGGCCTCAAAATGTGTGTTCAGTGGGATTTCCTGGGCAGGAACGCCACCCTGCACTATGACAGCAACTCCTCCCGAGAGCCGGGAAGCGTGTTCGCGGTCTTTGCGGAAGACATTGAAGCCTCGAAGGAAGTGGGTATTCTTTGGGCCTAGATTCGTTTCTTGGAGGCAGATAGCTATTGGTGAGAAACTAGCGATTATTTCTTTTATGTCACCCAAGTTATGTATTAGTCCTCTGCAATTCCAATGAATTATGAAAGCCATTCCGGAAGAAAAAAGAATTAAAAAGCTGGCATTTCAGATAAACACTTATGTAAAATCGTTGGGTGACATATATATGAAACAATGGAAGTGGTGATATGAGCGATAACCTCCTAGGTTATCGCTTTCTTATTGAATGTAGTGACAGGGAGTTTGTCCCTCTTTGCGCGCTCAAGAGAGCGCTTGTCTTTTGGTGTCAGTGACACCGGTGTTTTTGTATCGACCTCCATCGCTCTCTCAGAGGCGCTGGAGGACCGAGGGTTAGGCGCTGGGACGCGTGTCTCAGGCCTGGGTGTTCGATTAAGTTTAGGACCCTGGTGGACTGGCGTCTCCGGGCCCTTTGAGGTCGATGGGGTAGCACTGGCTGCCTCCACCGAGGGGGCAGAAGGAGTTGCTGCGGGGCCACTCTGGGTAGCCACTGCAGACTCCTGAGGCCTCCATGACGCTGCCCCCGCCTGCGTCACTTCGGCATAACTTTTCATGGGTAGGTAAGACAACCGTTTCCTGGCTTCGGTGAACGAGATTTTTTCCTTAACTGTTAAGGCAATAATTTCCTTTTCCTTTTTCCAGTGTGGACAAGACCGAGAATATGCCGGGTGATCCCCTTTGCAGTTGACGCACTGTGGCGATGAGGTGCAGTTCTCTGAAGAATGGTCATGTGCACTACACTTTGCGCAGGTTGTTTGTCCGCGACACGCCTGTGAAGCATGTCCGAACCTCTGACATTTGAAACATCGTCTTGGGTTTGGTATGTATGGCCTGACATTTACTTTGACATATCCTGCCTCAAGAGAGGCTGGCATTGTGCTCGTTCCAAATGTTAGGATGACATGTTTGGTAGGAATCTCTTTATCGTTTCGGCGGATCACGATTCTTTGCACTTTGGTTACATTTTGTTCCCGGAAACCATCGAGGAGTTCCTCGTCACTCAGGTTTATAAAATCTTCTTCTGATATAACACCTCTACTTGTGTTGAGTGAACGATGTGCGGATGTTGTCACTGCTGTTTCGCCAATGTTCGTCAATCCTGCAAGTTTCTCTACTTGTTCTTTCTCAGACAGTTCAAGAAGAAGGTCTCCACTTGACAGTTTTGACGCTTTGTATGTAGGTCCAATTCTTTCTTTTAAGCATTTAGCTACTAGGAATGGTGATAACTTCCTTATCTGTGTTGTTTCGCTGTGTACCACATGGTACTTTGGGAAGCTGGACAAGTTGTTTCGAAAAGAGAAATCAAAGGTTGCTTCGGTGCGGCCTCTCTTCAGAGGCCGATCAAATACAAAAGGTACTTGGGAAGCCATGAAAGAGTTTAACAGTTCGGCAACAGCGCCGACCGCCCACCACGGAGCCCAACATGGGGACGCGGCAGAGCTTGGATATAAGTCTGCACGACGCCAGTCGTACGCCATCACTATAACCTAATATGGTATACCCAAGTTTGGATAACCACACACGGTTAACCCTAGCCGCCAGGAAAAACGGAAGTAAATGGAAGAGAGTAGAAGACAGGAAAGATTTAAAGTAGGAGAGAAGACAAAGATGTGAGGAGAGAGAAAGGAAAAGGCGACTGCCGATTTCCCCCGGGCGGGTCAATCCGGGGGTGCCGTCTACGTGAAGCCGGGGCCAAAGGGGTGTGTTGCCTCTTCCGGGGGGCCTTAAAGGTCCGATCACCCGGCGTCGGCTCAACCCCCAGGATCCCCTTTTCCCCGGACACGGCTCAGCCACGCACGGCGAGGCGTGGGAGGGGGTCGAAACCCCCCCATTGGCTCGGGTCCGTGGTGTCGCCACACACCAAACGCCTGCAGAAGCAGACGCCCCTGCGGGGTTGGGACCAGGAAAGATCAAATAAACTTCACTTTATCAAACCGCGTTTAGGGCACTGGCCATCATCCTCAATGTCGCGGAGACGGGAAGTCGCCATTTGTCGCTTGCGGATAGGCCATACATTTGCCACTCACAATTACTTGTTGAATGGGGAGGATCCTCCGATCTGTGAGAAGTGTGGCGATCCGTCCTCCACGTTCTCGTGGAGTGTCGGCAAGCGGAACCTGAAAGAAAAAAGTATTTTCCGCTTCTTTACACACGAAACATCCCCATTCACCCAGCAATGCTTTTAGGAAATGAACCGCTTTTTAACATAGATAGGGTTTTAGATTTTATTAACACAATGAAACTACAGGCCATACGCCCTAACAATGCGTAACACGGCCTCGAGAGAGAGGCCGCTGTTGCGATTGCAATGGGAAAAGCACACGCTTCCGGGCCCTTAATCGCAAGGTCTTGCTGAGGCAGTAGTGCCTTGTACCGATTTTACATCTTAGTGTACGCTTTTATGGTACATCATATATATATTTCACTTCTCTGCCATTTCCATTATTTTAATATTTATATATATTTTAGGCACCTATAGTGCACATGATTTTAGGCCCGTATACAGCCACCTATCACAAACCGCTGTCACTCATCTCAGCATAGAACTGTATTTGTAAACCTTATACTGGCGCTCTTTGGCCACAATTGGCCCTTGCGCCATAAAGCATCAAACATCATCATCACGTACCTCGTGGTCCATGAAATATGTAGGTAGCATCGAGTTAGCGCTCGCACCCTGTAGGAGGGCGAGATCACCCGGGTACCCCATCGCCTTTGCCCTATGAGTCTTACTTGAAATCGGAGGTACATTAATCCCCCCTTTATTCCCACCCAGTGTGCAGACATGCACAGGCGGCATGTTTGCACTGTAGCCGCTGCGACGTGTTCACAGCTTGCGCAATTGAGACCGGTCCTTTCCTTTTTCGATTCATCGGCCCTGCCTAGCAGCGCCGACTGGAGCAAATCAAAGCTCGGCTTAAAGAGAGCCGTAGCAGTGCAATGGCGTGGCGCAGATTTGTGAGAATGGATGATAGTGTAGACAGGACAATCACCATAAGCCGCAAAGGTGCCTCAGTTATCATGCGCTCTTAGTTATCAGTATTTCACCCGCGAACGGAAATGGTTTCGTTTTTTTTTATTATTTTGACGACCACGTGGTCGGTTCTTAGCAGCGCGTTCGCTGATGTGCAACTTCGAAATTGCCGGAGCCCTCCATTACGGCGTTTCTTGGTTATAAATCAATCAATGTGGATTTGTCTTCAAGCCGACGCAGTGCACCCCTGCATCGTTGCATGCATTGATCGAAACCATTCATCGAAACCCCTCATGTAACACTCCATATAAGTGTATAAGTTGTCGATTTTCCCCCCGTTTGGCTGCTTGCGCCAAACTGCAGATGGAGTGTGTTTTTTTGTTCCTTTTCTGTGAGAATGGGCGAGGATCGATGGAATCCGGCCAATTTATTTAAAACCGCCAAGTTTAGGAGCGTTCCAGTATTTTCTAGATTGCCACGAAAATCCTGCAGACAGCTGCTGTCCTCATGAGGCACGATTAATCAGCAATATCGCAGTACCGCCCCCGTCCCCCTTAAAAAGGAAACGGAAGGAAAAGTGATAGTTTCCGCAACTATGGGGAGAACATAGGCATCGAATAACATTTCTGTCAGTTTAGATAAAGATCTTTCTAAAATATTAAATGTATGCATAACGTGGAGCTGGAAGAGTCGACGCTGGTCACGCATGCACTATATTTCTCTACAATGCCGCAATTTTTTTCGCTTTAGCAGCAGGATATTTCCTCTTTGTAGCTTCAAATGACATAACAAGGAGGATATTTGTTTGTTAATGAGAACAGTGCAGTCCACGGGAGAACACACCACTCCAGTAGGGATGTGAACAATTAGTTCAGAGAACGAATTTATTGCCTTTCCCCATAAATATACCTTAAAACACACGCCCCATTTTTAAGTATTGTTTCCTATAGCGGGAGCTTCGGAATCAATAACGGAATCAATGTCGTCGCATTGAAACCTTCAAAAATAAATAAATACATCTGGGAGGGCTTCGAAATCTGCTAGGAAATTATCTTCGGACAGGTCACACCATCACACCACCCACACCACACCATCACACGACCCAAAAAAGGTCCATTGTTGCGGAGCATTGCCAACCCCATGGTCTGAAGCAGAACTCATATAGGGACAGATAGTCCTGGGAGCAGGCGAGGACCATGAATACTATTTTCGCCGAACACCTGCTCAGAATTCATCCCCCCCCTTCCCCTCCCATCCCGTGCCTTTCTTCCCTCCTGAGTACCAGAGATGAATTCCTAGGAGCACTGCAAAGGACTGCTTATAGCTTGGTATGGATGGTAATTCTTCAGGATCTATCTACACAGCCTGTTTGGTAACGAAACAGTCTCCCCACACCAGCCAGTTTCCATTGTTGTGCGACGCTGGACGGAGGCGTGAAAGCACAAAAAGGGGAGCGGACATATTAATACAGGCCAAAATGCAAACATACTCAAAACCAGCGCTTCCAGAAACGAAGTCACTGTGTGAGTTTCTCAGTTGGGTAGGAGAAACCGCGCAAGGATACACTAGCATGAGAAAAGTTGGTGGTCGTGTGCAGGGCAACCGATTACTGTGACACCAGGTTACTATAATCACGTGTTTTCAGGTGGATCCCTCCGTGCTACTAATATTTGTGCGAATTTCAATGACACCGTTAAAGATACACCGTTATTTCGGAGCCTGCCAAGTGCAAACCAGACACTTTAGACCTATGAACTCTAGGGTGCCATATTAAGGAAAGATAAAGAAAGGGAGGAGGAATTCTTGTGGGTGACATTGGGCAGTTTATCTATTTTCTTTAGCTCGGAAAACAAGATTTAGAAGAGGGAATGCCGCAGGAGCCAGTGTTTCGACAAGTGGACTTGTCTTCGTCAGGGCGGCGACTGCCTTCTCCAGCCTTCGTTTATGTACGCAATTGCACACTCCTCTACCTGCCTTCCCAAGACACTTAGCCCTATCTCCTAGGGTACACAAGGAAAAAGGTTATTCTTCCTTTCAAAACCACACAGACCTGAAAAAGCACCAGGTATAGACTCACTTCCGAGGAAAAAAAACATCTCCTGGAGTCAAAAAGAAAGAGGAGGTCACTGCAAAAGGAAAAGGAAGGAGGGGGGCCCAGTCACAAGCTACTTTCCAGTAAGTCAAAGGCTCATTGGATAGTCCCAAATGGATACACCATGTGGACCTTACGCGACCTTCCCAGGGTTTCATTCGATTACCAGCTATGTCCTCCGAGCAACTGAACGACATCTTGGCGCAGTTGAAGTGGCCCTGGCTAAGACCCGTGGCACCACTGGCGGCGGCCGTTGTCATGAGGTCGGTGACGAGGACGGGCATCAGCGACTCCGTCGAACTTGTGGCGGTCTCCTGCGTTGCGATTGTGCGTTGGTCGATAGTGTACAACCTGCACGAGGTGGCGAACGCGAGCGGGAATCCTACGGGTGCCCTGTGCAGCGCTCTACAGCAGGCCGGAGACGACGTAGCCCAGGACTCGCTTGCATCGCTGTTGTAAGCATTGAGTAACACTGAATGGATCCACTTCGCCTTTATCTTCGCCTGCGCTTTTGCACAGTTGCTCCCTTGAACTGTTCTGTATTAAACGGCCATTTTCAGGGCCACCGAAGTGCTGTTTGGCTGAGGTCGGCGTTGACAAACTGGCTCCGCGTAACTCTCAAGGAAGTACCCGAAATGTGCTCTGAACTTTGATAATTAGTGCAAGAGGCATTTCTGCTTTCTTGCCTTCGCGAAGTGTTGTGACGCATAGGCAACTTCGCTTTTACTGCAGCAGTTGCAGGCACTAGCTACTCACCCTGTTCATTATTTGTCGACCATGTACCTCCCATATTGAACAATAGAGAAGTGCTACTGCGTGGGTAGTAGAACAGCAGTTTCCAGGTGAATATTTATTGATAAGTGAGTCCCGGTAGGAGGCAGCAGATTGAGAACTCTGATTGCTACAAGCCGCGAGATAAAAAAATACCATTGCGTGAAATTCTATAGATACCGCTTATTGAGTAGATTACGGCGCTACACAACGTTTGAGCAACAGACACATGTTAGAGATTTCAATAAGGACAAAACAGGTTCATAGAATATTTGGAAAAGAGGACAACGGTAAATGAGTACCCAGTGCACTACATTGTGGTCCGGGACTTGTATTCTAGTCTTCAGCTAAAAGGCGCGTCAGCGTGCCAGGAGTTCACGAAATACTGGTCGGCCCTATAATCTTAAATGCCTCATTTTTGATGATCTCAGGAAGGGCGTACACGGCACGTCCCACAGAAAAGCGGCCGGAGAATCTTGCGTCGCCGTCCGTAAACTTCGTCAGATGTCGACATTTAGTATTCCAATAGTTCGTGATATGCGCAATACGTCAACACTTAAACGTGTCAGTAGCTGGAAAACTCCAGATGTCCTATCAGCAAAGGTAATATAAGTCCCACCTGATCACGAAACCATCAGGGGCGTCAGTAGAATCTCAGTCCTACAGATGCAGGTCGCCTCAAAAAGATGATGATGTATGGTTTTCAATGGCACAAGGGCCATTAAATGGCCAAAGAGCGCCAGGCAATGTGGACAATGATTATGGTAAGTGGCTTAAGGGCCTTAAAGTTCCTCGCACTAAGGCGGGTAAAACATGAGTATTAAAATAATGAGAGTGACGTGAAGTGTGTGTATTGACAATGAATGGCGAGTGGTCGTTATAATAAAACTCATGCAGATATATTCAGCACGAGTGGTCCGTCAACGCCCATGAGTCCAAGTGCAATGTGTTCCCTGCAAAATGAGGGGAAACACGTTGCCTCGCTTCACGGAAGCTAATGTTTAGCTTGATCTTTGTGGTTATTATTTCTTTTAGGGGCGAAGCTCCTCTTAGCCTGGCCTTGTCCTGCGTCAGGCGTAACCGGCAGTATCTCCCGGGAGGCACGCGCTCGCCCTCGGCGCGTCCCTCCTGCCCTCGGCGAGTGCTGTCTTGAGAGAGAGAGAGAGAGAGAGAAAGGCGCGCGATGACTATGGAAACTCTTTTCCAGGCCATGCAGGACCTGGAATATGCAGGGTGGAGTGGAATTCAGATGTGCATTCGTCGTCAGCGGAAGGTGCAGTCGTCGTCAGCGGTAGGTGCAGTGGTGCCGCCCTTGTGATTTTATTTGTTTCAAATTTATAGGATTTCCTGCTGTGGGCGGGGGAGTCCCGAAGAAGCCCCTACGCCTTATTCTGTGCTCTCCGAGCCAGAAAGAACCTTGTTCTTGACGTGATCCATCCCGATGAGCTCCTAGCCGCTGTCTGGTCCCACGACGCCCAAGACAATAAAGCCCTCGTCAAAAGTGAGTTCGGAAAAATCGGATTGACGGTGACCGCACCTCTACCGATTCACCTCTTCACCTACAACAGGCGTACCTCTTCAGTGCAGCCTGCTGTCCCTACCTCATCTCAACTGGCCAGGGAATACGCTTTAAGAGTCCGTCGAAGAAATGCTGCGGAAATGCTGCGTCGAAGAAATGCTCTTCACTAATGAGGAGGGGGTTCCTTGCCCTGCCGTGCGATTTTGCACGATTCGACCACCAGCCCTCAACTCCGGAGGTCGTCGAGTGCCAGATAAGCTTTTATCAGGGCATTGCTGAATGCCAATCTGGCAGGACGCGGATGTCAAAACTACTCTTACAACGCCTCCTCGGATATCTGAGCCTCCCACCTTCTAGGTCACCGGAGGGCTCAGTCTGCGATCCACTTCTGCAGTGGTAAGTGGGTGGAACAGCGTGCTGGGCGAAATGTCACGGGCCATAAGCTAACCATTTGAGAGGGACTGACCTCGAGGTTCAATAAAACTTGCTGGGCGAGTTCGTTCATACTTGGTAGATAAACTACGGAAGCGCAGACACAAAAACACGGACTCAGGAGACACGGACGTGCGCACTTGGAAGATAGTGAGGGGCGACGACACGGAAGTCGTCTCTGAAAAGTACCTCGATGTCTTGGCCGTCAAACAAGGATATAATGCTTTGGGAGCAGAGGCCAACGAGTCAAAGTTTCCACTGAGGAGACGAACTGAATTCCTGCGTGTGGAAACCAGCTACGTCTCAAGGTGTTATCCATGTCGCACCGTCCCTCTCGTGAATCGGAGAAAACCGTGGAGCGGGCGTCCCGATTCCTACGAAGCGTCGGCTACGCGCGTCGTGAAAGTTGTGAATGTTCTGTTCGGAGAGCAGATGATCCCAAGACAGTCCCGATTTTGGACGGTTCGTCGTGAAGAAAGGAGTCGACATACGGCTGTTGAGCATACTTGTATCTCTGGGCGGGCTTGGTCTGTTTCCATGGGACGGCCGTTGGGCGGTACTGTCCTGTAACGGTGAACCTCAGGTTCCCATGCGATTGCTGAACACCATATCGTTTCGCGCCCAGCTAGTCGTCGTCCATTGATTGGTACGTAAGCTTCGGCGTAAGAATTCACCAAGGAGAAGCGGATAATTTGACGGAGCGAGAAACTCGGCCGAAGATTACCACTGATGACCACCTTGTCGAAGTATCCGCGGTTATCAGATTTCTGCGCCGAGCTGAACTATCTTGACGTTTTATAGCGCGCGTGGACGCTGTGTTTCCAGTGTTTGACCCGATGTGTTATTAACCATTCACGAAATTGTAAGATTGTGGAACTCCTCCCAGTCGGCGCTTTCAAGTTTCCACCGAGGAGCCTGGGGTGGAAATTCGCTGTGTGTTTGGGGGAAATTTCACTCAGACCTACGATTTCATTTTTTTTTCTTCATAGGATATTTCCCTCACATAGTCTCAAGCGACCGATGCCTCGTCAGCTTGTGAGGTGCTATGACGAAGCAAGGACATCGCAGACCGCAAGCAGATTCAACGGCGCTAACCCCTAACCACCTTTAACGCATTGCTCCTAGAAGCAGGAGTAGAGATTCAGCATGACTAGACAGGCTGGTGGCGTTCTTATGGCCGGTACTAACACTCGTCCACAAAAGCTCTGTCTGGGACAAAGCTCCAGTGTGATTCATTAACTCATCCTCTGAAGCTGCCAGGAACCTGACTGTTCATCGATAAGAAAAGCGCTCAAGTTCAATCGCGCGTTGAAAAGCCTCACGGTGCACTTTCATGGAGCGAATCGACAGGCGTCGATACGCTGAAGAAAGGATTAGAACTCATTTTTCGAGCACCTGTACACGACGCTTCACACGCCAGTTATACCGATCGATGACCAGATTTAAGAAAAGATACTGAGACATTTGACAAAGGTCCATGCAGATTTGCTAACACGCGAACTCCTTAGTGTTCTGTGGAACAACAACACGGTAACCGCAATGGTTTTCAAGCCTGCGCCTTTCCACGTCGCACCCGGTGATTCGGGAGCACTCTTTGCTGATTACCTAACCAGAAGGCGCGCTGAACCGCAGAAGGTAGCACTCGCCGACAAGCTCTGCTGCCGCGACCAAGCATTCTGGATGCGACTGGCGCATGTAGTAGAATGACTGCCTTATACGAAGTCAGCGTGTGTTTGGGCATGAAACTTTAATGAAATGCAGCGTTTGTAATCTATAGTTCTGTGTTCTGCTTGCATCATAGGATGGCGCTGTACACACGGGTTGGGACACTGAAGTAGCAGTCGCATACGATACTAGAATCATTTTTTTTTCGGGGGGGGGGGGGGCGCAGTTTTTTCTGGCATAATGACTTGGCATCTCCTCGGCGATAACTTGCCATTTTGTTTAAACTAGACATTTACTCTTATGATATCATCCCGTTAGCGTTCCTCGATTTGTCCGTCCTCGCCTCTCCGACATCGATCCACCAAACGAATAACCACGATCATCCGTGTGACATGGCTAATATGCGACATCATATCTTATGAAGTTACATCAACACATTTATGGACTAGCTATGCAAAAATGGAAGCAGCCGACACAGCTGTTGCAGGAGCTCAATGGAAGTGCTACTGAACGGAAATAACCATCCTTAACAGCTGAGCCGAGCAAACACTAAGTTAGTATTTGAAGATGAATATGCGGAACATGCGATGCTTAGCGGCTCGGCGAAAGAACTTCCATTGCAAACCAGACATGTATTATATGCACTACAGTTATAACAGAAGGACCCACCGACATATAAGGAATCCACCGCAGAATAAACCTGGCATGGCGAGCATACGAGGGACATTCTCAACTTCTGAACGAAAACCTACCACTATCATTCAAGCGGAAATTCCGTAACTGCTGCATTTTTGCCTCTACTGGCATACAGGACAGAAACTTGGGAGAATTACAAAGCTCGAGAGTATCTTAAGAACCACACAGCGGACAATGGAACGAAAAATTATAGTAAATACTTTAAGAAATGGGGTCCGTCCACTGACGATAGGGCGCTACGTACCTTTCGCCGGACGGCTCAATATCGCAAGCATTGACAGCTTCGGGTGCACTTCTGAGAAGCGCGCGCATTCGCCCATAGCGCCAGCATGCTGGAAGCCGAGGCGACAGCGACGCGCTTTCCGGGCGTGCAACGGAGAAAACCACACGCACGCTCTCGTGGCCCCATTGAACAGCTTGCTGCAGGATTGGAGCGCGCGTCTCAAAGGAAAAAAACAAAGGAAAGTGGGACGCGCGGTGTAGACCGGCGATGGAGATGCGCGCGTCGCGTTTGCGTATTGTCCGACCACAGTCGGGCCAACTTGCATTCTGCGCTGATGCCGCACATGAAAGGCTCGACTGCATGGAGTCTACAGGAAGATAGGCCAGTTGGTCAGTGAACAGTGGCCGGCATAATCGACGTTATGAAGGAAACATGGATATGGATGGATAAGTCATGCTGTGAAAAGCCTAGATGATAACAGATGGACAGAACGACAGAATGGATACCATAAGCGTAGACGTGGACGGCAGAATAAGACGCGCCGGCATGGTTAATAAGTTTCCACGCGTGAAATGTCGAGAAAGACATGGCACGGAACGATAAGACTTTTGTTCTCATGCGGCATGGTTTCTTCGCTCTACCGTATACTTCAGGTTCCACCATCAATCAACTATCGAAGTAGTTAGTATTTCAGCCCATTACCTTCACTCGTGCACTCCTGAATGCCAATCCATGGCAAGAAAATGACACCAGCTGGAATCACCTCGTGCAGGACAAACGATGGGAAGCATTGGGAGAGGCCTTCGTAGTGAAGTGGACAGAATGGGCTGATGATGGTGTCTCACATCCAATACAGAAAAAAAATGTACATAGAGGGACAATCGGCTGTTTCGGCCGAGCTGGATAGCCTTTGCTTACTCTCCCGAATTCGTGACATATTGCTTGATGACATATGCAGATGGGCATATCTGGACTATAGTGCCGCTATGGGCTGATGATGGCTCACATCTAACACAGAAGAAAGTGTGTAAGGACAATCGGCTGTTTCGGCCAAGCTGGACAGCCTTTGCTCTTTCGAATTGTCGACATAGATGCAGATGGGCTTATCTGGACTAGGTGCTGCTCCTAAACGGAAACATGGGAGCGGCCGGCATCAGTCCCCCCAGACTGATCCCAGAGTACCAAACAAATTTTCTGATACCATAGAAATCGCCTCGCCGAGAGGCCTTCGTCCTGAAGTGCAGGAAAAAATGTGTACATAAGGACAATCGGCTGTTTAGGACAAGCTGGATAGCCTTTCCTCTTTCAAATTGTCAACATAGATGCAGATGTGCTTATCTGGACTAAAGCGCCACTCCTACCCCCAGACTGATCCCAGAGGACCAAATTTTCTCATACTATACGACAGAAATCGCCTCGCCCAGAGGTCTTAGTCCTGAAGTGGACATTAGACAGGCTGATAATGACAGTTCACACCTAACACAGGCAAAAATTTATACAGAAAAACCATCGGCTGTTTCGGCCGAGCAGCATAGCCTTTGCTTGCTCTTTTGAATTGTCGACAGAGATGCAGATGTGCTTATAGATGAACCGAACTTTCAGGTTAAGAGGGATTCGGCATATTTCTCGATCGAACGGCGATGTGTCAGTGCAGCAGCAGTCCGAGGGTCTGACACATCCTGGTTCCCCAGAGCTCGCACCTGTTGATCGCTTCCCAAAAAGAAAACTTATAATAGCGCCTACTGTTACGTTTGGCCGAGTTGGCCTCCGAGCCGGGAGAAGACAACATGAGAAGGAAGAACAAGGAAGAACGTACTCGGCCAGGCGTAACAGCTGGTGGCAGAGATGGGATGGCGGACCCCCGAGGAGCTCTGCGGCAGCAGTCGGTGAGGCTTTGGCTTTGTACTCTTGTAAGCCGAGTGTTAAAATTTCCAGACAGGGAAATAGGCAAGGCGGCTAAAGAGGACTTTTGTCACAGTTACGGTAGCAAACATGGATATGAATAGCTTGCTAAAGGTAGATTTGTTGGCCGTAGCAGATGAGCTCGGCTTAGAGGTTAGCAAAGCTATTCGGAAACCTGAAATCGTGGGCAAAATTTCAGCCTCTGGGGCGAGTGAAATTGATGAAGCAGTTGATGAAGTGCAGAGGAAACACAACGTGAGAGAAAGAGGAGGATCTAAAACAATACCAATATGAGCGGCTAAAGCGGACGCTGGCCACTGAGGCACAGCCGAGAGCTGTAACTTATGACGTGAGAGGTTTTCTTCAGCCCTTTGTTATTGGTAGTGAACTGGGGCTCTTTGACAAACTTCGAGCGTACTTACACAAGAATAGGCTTTGATCCGACGTCATGGCCTCAGAGACGAGTTTGTTGACGGCAGAAGCCACCCAAATTCTAGCTAGGTTAAGTGCCGAAGAAGCGGAATGTTACGAAGACGTAAAAAATGGCCCCGTTAGAAAAGAACAAGTTCTCGTCTGAAGCTCTCCGGCTTAGGTTTAGGAAATGAGTTAGGAAGACGAACGAAAGCTACTCAGAGTTCGCGTATAGGCTAGCACTCTTCCAAGAAAATTGGCTAAAAGGTGCTGACGCGTTCCTTGATAGGGTAAAAATGTTTAAGGAAATCTGCCTAGGGCAATTTTATTCGACACTTCCTGAAAAATCGAGGGAATGGATTCTCAATAAGCCAGATGTGAGAAGGGCCCGCAAGGCAGCAGAGTATGCAGATAAAAAAAAAAGAAACATGCGAGGCGCACGAAGCTCTAAGAAAGATATTATCACAAAGCAGGAATCTTCGGATTCCCAATTAAACCAATCGATTGAGGCGCGGAAGCCTACAATATGGTTTTTTTTTTTTTGCGAAATGGGCTTGCCCTTAAGCATAGTATATGGTGTATTTTGTTAAATGTGTGCTGCAAGTCCTGTGTTGTGTATGAAGTGAAGTAGTGTTTTGTGGTATCTGTTGTCGTGTATCCAGCGATCATAACTGGTCGAGGCACTGTATCGGAGACCGTCTTGTTTAAGGAGACGAGAGCGCTCCCGATGGAGTACAATATGGTTTAAATGCCAGAAAACAGGACACAGCTGCGGGCTGTCGTGTTCCTTTACAGTTTGTTATGGGGCAGGGCGAAGATTTGCTGCAACCTTACCTACATGATATGGAAGTTAACGGCCGAGAATGTAGTCTTGCGCGACAAAGGTGCAACGTATGACGTGGTGCACACTTCCCTAGGCAATTCTGGTGACTTCACAGGCGATTGTGTGTGCTTAAGGCAAGCCTTGGAAGAAGGCATTCTGAGCTCACCAGTAGCAAATGTAACATTGAAAGGGGCGTTCGGTGAAATTAATACCGAAGCAGCTGTCTGAGACAGCGTAATGATGCCAATGTCCATATTTGCTATCAAACAGAACGGGAAAAGAATTGCTAAATGCAGGCGTCACACTTGATATCAACCCTGTAATGGTTGTCACGATGTCGATGGCGAAGGAAACTGCCGCTCACCAAGAGCCATCGTCACGCCTTGTCAGTGCCCAGGATCCAGAACGCGGTGTATCGGATATGGGTGAGGTAAGCTCAGATACACATGAATCCGCCCGCGAGGTAGGCGAAGAGGCACAGGGTTTCATTGCACCAGCGTCCTCGACGACGGTCCTCTGGAGCTGTCGTTCGACAGCGCCGACGCGAGAAATGATTGTATACACGATCCCAATATGTCGATTGCATGCGCTGACGAGAGAGCTTTTTCGAAGCGAAACGGAAGGATCGTGCGACTCTGAGCTCTTGGATTTTCAAGATTACATGGGAGAGAGGGTGGAGCACTACGACTACTCGGACGAAGATTCCGAAGCAACAATGTCAGCGGACGAGCTGGTGTAATTGGTCCGAGAGTTATCTGATCAGGAGGAAGAGAATGCAGCTCTTCGGAAGAGGAGTCGGCGGCGGCATTGGGGCTCTTGGTGAAGGAACAATTTGGCGGCAAAAGGAGGATGGTTGGAATACCGTCGGGCGGTATGCTTATCCAATCCAGCGAGGTGGAATATGCAATTCTCTTAAAGAGAGCGGCAGCTAGCGGCGCCAGCAACAGATGCATCGCTACCTATGACGATGAGGAGGACGATTGTAATGCTATTTCAGACGAACTGTAAATAAGATCGTAACGGTACGTATGTCACCCGGTACGAACCCTTAAAATACTTTAAAGGGCCACTAAACAGGCTCCTACTTTTTTTCAAAGCCGCCCAAACAAGCTAACTCAATCATAGAGAAGGTTGCGGCGATCACATTCTGCGAATATGACAGCGCTGCGCGCCACACAGACGCCGTATTTCAAAAAACAATTCGCGCGCTTCTTCCCGGCGACTGACCAGTCGCGCTCGCATCCTAGGTGTCGTCATGTCTTACCGCGAACAACTTTGCGTAGTCGTATCTCGTTGATTGGTCGAAACGTCTATTGTCAGATCCCCTGGCCATCCCACCGGCGTGAGCGCAGGAGCAACCCAACGTTTCTAGAACGGGAGCAACCGGTTCCGCAGCGCAAGCGTCAATGACGTCAAATGGTCACGTCAGGGCACGTGTCAAAAGTGGGCGGAGTCTCGATGGCGCGCCGCCCCTACCCTCTCCTCAGCAGAGAAGGGTGGGGAGGCCGACCGAGAAAACGAAACCGGCGCAAGCGGTCACTTAAACCCGTGTAACTTCTCTATTATTGCACCTATTCGCAAAATTCTTGCGGGAGCATGTTCACACCGCACAGGAGCGCAGTTATATCTTTAAAACAAATTTTGGACCTCGGGGTTGTTTAGGGGCCCTTTAATATCTTTTAAGTGTTGTAGCTTTCGTATCTACAAGGACACAATAGAACACACTGCATTAGAACGAGTCTACTTATTGCCTCCTCTCCCTTTACTTCTACATCCTCCGCTTTCCCCACAACGATGTTGAGCGTCTTCTAGCGGACGGCTAATACCGCATAAAGTGTTTATTAATAAGCAAATATTTAATGCAGAAAGGAGTTCATTTTTTTTTGTCATTTTCGGGGCTTGATGTGATGCCTACACTGCAGCTGCTGTGCAGTCCTGAAAGGCGACTTCATCTTACCACAGTAAATTAGTGGCAGCACACTTAAGCCCCTGCCGTTAGCAAACTCTTACTGAAAAAAAAAATAATAAAGGCAGCAACTCTTAAGCCCTCCGCAAGTGGGTCTTAGAAGAGTCAACAGCGGTAACGACGATAGCGCTCCCACGGGCAGCGCTAGGATAGACGCTATACTCAGTCCCTATAATGGCGATATTACGTCTAACGAGCTGATTCGGCTGTCTAGTCTAACCAGCTGGTTCCCTGTTGCAAGCAAAGAATGCAAATCATATTTGCAAGGTGTGTATGACTTAGCGGGCATATTTGTTGCGAGGTATACCGTTCACAGGAAGTTGAGTGTTTTTCGTAAAGCTGGTATTATACTTCACTGGCACAAGTAGGCGCGCGCGCGACGTCGTGTGCTAGTATGCGCTTGGACACTTACAGTGCCTCAAATTTCCGTGTCTCAGAACACAACATTCCTTTTGTACATGCTTTTGGTCGCTGTTCCTAAATACGGCATAAATTCAGCAGCGCAAAATATTTGCGCACCCTTCACAGGAAATTTCACTCAGGCCTATGATAATTTCATTTTTTTCTTCATAAGATATTTCCTTCACTATACTCGGAGCATACACAAGCGGCCAATGCCTCGTCAGCTTGTGAGGTGCTCTGACGAAGGCCTTCGCAGGCACCAAGCTGATTCAACGGCGGTAAGCTACTTCAACACCTAACCACCGTTAACGCATTGCACCTAGAAGCAGGACTGGAGATTCAGCACGACTAGACAAAATGGCGGTGTTCGTATGGCCCGCACTAACGCTCGTCCACAAAAGCTGTTTGGGACAAAGCGCCTGTGTAATTCAATAACTCATCCCTGAAGCTGCCCAGAACCCGATTTTTCATCGATGAGAAAAGCGCTCAAGTTCCATCCCACGTTGAAAAGCTTCACGGCGCATTCATGGAGCGACTCGATAGGCGTCGATACATCACAAGAATCGTCGTCAGGCTCACCTAGTGGCTGAAGACAGCATTAGAAGTCATTTTCCAGCACCGCAACACCACACTTCACACGCCAGTTATACCGATCCATGTGCACATTCGGCCAAAGATACTGGGACAATTGAAGCTCCACGCAGATTTCCCGATAGCACGCGAATTCCTTCGGGTTCTGTGGAACAAGAAGACGGTAACCGACCTTGCTGTTCAAGCCTGCGTGTTTCTACGTCGCGCCCGGTGATTCTGGAGCACTCTTGGCTGATTACCTAACCACCAGGCGCGCTGAACTGCGGAAGCTAGCACTCGTCGACAAGGTCTGCTGCGGCGACCAAGCATTTCGGATTAGACTGGCGAATGTGTTCAGTAGACTGACCGCGTTAGACGAAGGTAGCTTGCGCTTGGGCATTGAACATTGAATGAAATGCAGCATTTGCATTCAATGGTCGTGCGCTCTGCTCACATACGAAGGGGCTGTACAGAAAGAAATAAGCATTCGGGTTGGGGACAGCTGAAGCAAACACTCGCATACGATACTATTTTCTTTTTCTTTGAGGGGGGGGGTAGTATATGTTTCTTCAGCGATACGTCGGCGATACCTTGCGCCTTTTTAAACAAGACGTTTGACTAAATATTTACTCTTGTGAAATCCCCGATAGGGTTCCTCGATTTGCCCGCCCTCGCCTCTCCGACATCGAGGCACCAAACGGATAACAACGTTCATCCGTGTGACATGGATAATATGCGGTATTATATGTTATCAAGTTACATTAGCAGTTTTATAGACGAGCTATGCAAAAATGGAAGAAGCCGACACAGATGATTCAGGAGATCAATGGAAAAGTACAACTGAAAGGAAATGAAAACGAATCCTCAAGAGCTGAGCCGAGAAAGTCCTAAGGTAGCATTAAACATGAATATGAGGAACACGAGATGCTTAGCGGCTCGGCGAAAGAACTTCCATTGAAAACCAGACGTGTTATATCCACTACAGTTAAGACAGAAGGACCCACCGACGTAAAAGGAATCCACCGCAGAATAAACCTGGCATGGCGAGCATACGAGGGACATTCTCAACTTCTGTAGGAAAACCTACCACTATCACGCAAGCGGAAATTGCCTAACTGCTGCATTTTTGCCAGAACTGGCATATGTGACAGAAACTTGGCAGAAACAAAAGCTCGAAAGTATCTTAACCACACAGCGGTCGATGGAACGAAAAATGATAGGAATTACTTTGGCTCCGTCCACTGACAGACCAGAGGGCGCCACGTACCTCTCGTCGGACGGCTCAGTGTGTCGCTAACACTGACCGCTTCGGGTGCACTTATGAGACTCGCGCGCATTCGCGCGCGAGGCGACAGCGACGCGCTTTCCGGGCGTGTTACGGAGAAAACCACACGGACGCTCTCGTGGCCCTCTTGAACAGCTTCCTGCAGGTTTGGAGGACGCGTCTCAAAGGTAACAAAGGAAAGCGGGACGCGTCGTGTAGACCGGCTGCTATACACATCGAGACGCGCGCGTCGCGTTGGCGTATTGTAGTCCGACCACAGTCGGGCCAATTTTGCTTTGTCGGTCCGCCAGGCTGTGCATTCTGGCGATAACGTCGCACATGAAAAGCTCGACTGCACGGAATCTATAGGAACATAGCCCAGTGAACAGTGGCAGACATAATCGACGTTATAAAGGAAGCATGGATACGGATGGACAAGCCATGCTGTGAGAAGGCTAGATGATAACAGATGGGCAGTTATAACGAAAGAATGGATACCATAAGCGTAGTAGACGTGGACGGCAGAGTAACGCGGTGTCATGGTTAATAAGTATTCCCACAGGAAATGTCGAGGAAGAAATGGCACGGAACAAAAAGACTATTCTCACGCTGCGTCCCATCAATCGACCATCACGAAGTAGTGGACTTTCAGTGCATTACCTTCACTCGTGGTCTCCTGCACGCAAATCCGATACTACAATACGACACTAGAATTCTTTTTTTTGGGCGGGGGTGGTATAGCATGTTTCTTCAGGCATAAAGACATGGCATCTCGCAATGACTTGCGCCTTGTTAAACTAGATGTTTGACCAAATATTTACTCTTATGAAATCATCCCGTTAGCGTTCCTCGATTTGTCCGCCCTCGCCTCTCCGACATCGAGGCACCAAACGGATAACAACGTTCATCCGTGTGACTTGGCTCTTATTATGCCACATCATATGTTATGGAGTTACATTAACACTTTTATAGACCAGCTATGCAAAAATGGAAGAAACCTACGCAGTCCATTCAGGAGGTCAATGGAAAAGTGCAAATGGAATCAAAGACCTATAGTTTATGCAGTGACTTAGTGCCTGCGCAGTCAGCTGAAAATGTTAAACGTAGTCCTCATTTTAACCACGCTCTTTTAGGGATACATGTAGATAAGTATGACATAACTGCAGGCATCTGCGCTCAAATTTCATGGCTTCCGCATTTTTCAGGCGTGCCACTGTGAACCTGACCCTTCCAGCACGTGAATGTTCAGCACGTGAGAGTACTGATGCATAAACCGAAATCACGCACGCATCAATACGCGAGAGGGCAAAAGTCAGAACAGTAAAAAAATATGGTGTCTCGCACGAGTAGCTCTGCTGCAGGACCCATGCTGCGCTTACAGGATACTTCAGTCCTCAAAACATGGACCTGTGCCTTCAAGGGTCTAGGTCCATGTCGCAGCCCATCAGGTGTGTGTAGTTTTATAGGGCATACTTCAAATCTGTAGTCTTGGCGATAAGTTCGCGTGCTCTATTTCTATATGCCTATTGGATGCCTAGTCTAAATGTGTGACGCAATTCTGGAATAAAGCTCAGCTGGAAGTTAGCCCTCAGTCCTGTTGTGTCGGTCTGCTCGGTCGTGCACAACGGCGCAATTTTTCTTTGCAAATCTGCTCAGACGATGTAGTGCATTCAGCAATCCTGGGTGTCGCTGTGCGAGAAGAGTGCAAACCGTGCAGCGAGTTACAAAACCTGAACATTTCAGCACCTTTTCACGCCATTCCCTAGTGAAGGTTCTTGACGCATTTTAACCCGAAACCTACCTCTTTGCAAACAAAACTTTCAAGCCCAAATGGACCCATAACGAAGCAGCCACAATTCGGCCACTCCCACAACAGCCAAGCGACTTCCTCCATTGCTGGATTCAGTGTCTCCATCCTCACGATACCCTTTCTTTAATCCGACAAAAATAGTGAGTTAAGCTTTCGGCTCATTAGGGAATATTGAAAACCAGAGCGACATCTGTCGAAATCCCCGCAAATGTCATCCACCATGTCTTTGATGGCGCCCGAAACCGACACTTGTGGTCTGCCAGTATCGCCTGCTACCTGCATTTTTGCAGTCGCTCCGCAATATTTTCCCACAGCTCCTTGCCGGTGTGCACGTAGAGTCATTGGTCCCTGCGTTATCTGCGATGCAATACATATGCGTTATTTGAAGAACAAATAAGAAAAACTGTCAACGCCCTGCAAGTAAGCTAATCCAAGACATCAGGATTACGCAAATGATTTGTGGCAGAATTGGTTCGCTTTTAATTCCCCATGCATACCGGGTGATTGCTGTGCGATTTGCTGAACGGGCGACACGGCTACTCCCACGAGAATGATCCTTCCCTGAACGCAGCCGTGGCCCCACATTAGGCGCCATTGTAGGAGTTAGCCGGGCCCTCAGCCAGGAAGCCTCCGGCGGCATCCAGCCGAGCTCCGGCCAGGGTTGCTACCTGCTCGCAACACGGGGTCACACTACATTACCGCACTTCATGGCCTCGCGTTTGGTGCCGATTCCGGACATGCAAAAATTCCGGAAAGCAAAAGCTTTCTTCAAATGTATATATATAAATTGCTATCGCAATAAAAGAAATAATTTCCCCATTAAGGAACCGCCGAATAGTATACGGAGCAGCCATGAGTCGACAAAGTTGCGTAAATCTTAATCACCACTGTTCGCGGTCCTTCCACTTGAGGTTACCCTAACGTTCCTCCACCATGTTGAGCTCGGGCAAGTGCTCCGCTTTCGGCAGGTAGCGGTAGCCGTTCGTCACGCTCATCGCGGGGAGTTTGCCTTCCACCAACGAATCTTTGCATGTAAAGCAAACGGCGCACTCACTGATGGTCGACTGTGGCAAACTCCCGCTGCAGAAAGGGATGGCGTTGGCACGGGACTGCTCGTTGTTTATGATCGAGATCTTGGTCAGACTTATGGAACCACACGCGGTTGCCTACCTTACTGTGCCCGAAGGTGTTGCCGAGAAAGTCACGCTTAAGGCGCGCATGGGCGCCACGTACCTCACTCAGGTAGCGACCGCTTCAAGCACTTAGCAGCGCTCTTAGAAGAAAGCGCCTCCCGGGGGAGATCGAGGGCTTTCTCCCGCGCTTTCCGCCGGGCCGACAGGAGGCTCTTGAGTAGGGCCAAGCAAGCTACGCCAACGCCGCAGGGAGGGACACGCCTCGTTCTGCTTCGCCTCTAAAAGGAAAGATTTCAGCACGGTATTAGGCACGTCATGTCGACGGATTTGCAGCGTCAGAACCCTCAAAACCACCGTAGGGAAGCGCTGCCCATCCCAACCTTGTTCCCAAACCCTTGTCAGCAACTTGCGATGTCCTCCCGCAGTGACTGGTACAACCCGACCGTCTTGAGTGTGTTTGGATGATTGCTTGAGCCACACAGGTAGGGGAACGTGTCCCTGCCTTGCAGGGCCTAAGGACCCGCGTGGCATCGAAGCAACCTCCATGTATGCGTGTTATTGTGTCATGTACAGCACAGGCTGTTGTGTACGCATGTTCTAATCAGTAGGAATAGTGGTCTGCTGAGGCTCACTTTCAGCACACCACAGCAGCTAGTGTCACAAGCCACAAAGACGCGTTGAAATTGCTGTGGTTCAGTGACGGATTACACCACATACCACATTCAACTTCGCAAGGGATCCACTAACGTGAAAGTCATGCCTACCTACGTGTACGGAAGTAATGAACCACATAAGCATTCATCTTGGCAGGAGATACACTAACATGAATGACATATATGCCTACTTGTATGGACGAAATCAACCATTGAAAACAGGTTTCGCGGTACCAAAATATGTATAGACCAACTGTCTTCTTGCACAACACGAGGCACGGTGTCGTGTGGCTTATATCCAGTTCGGAGAACATTGCGCAACTTCACGCAGCCGTCGTTGCACCTCGGATGTTGGCAAGCGGTAGCAATGAGCCACACATATATCGTCAGTTCCCCCCATCTATGTTGATGCACAAGAAATGTCAATGTTGCTTGAACACGCTGCTCCCACTAAGGACACCGCGTGGTAAGACGCAGTTCAGCACACTGCTGGCGCCAGTGTACTGCATGACGCCATTAAACTACTGTACTGGCGCCACTAAAGTGGAAGGGGTGCAGTGCGGGCGCGCCCCTATGTTCAAGATTTGCGTTGCCAGCTGACAGTTGCTATGCTTCCTGACATTCGCCAGCACTCATGTGCCAACCTAACACGTAAACACAGCCTCCGAAATGGCGCCACCTAATCTCAAAGTCCGCGCAGGGAAAATAAATTGGACTAAGGATCGACAGACGGCAGCACTAGCGTGCAATTTATTCCTACTGCGACCGGGGTTGGTCAATCATATGCACTTTGACCCCAACATTATCCACGGTGAGAGACTAACAGCAAAGGATAGTCTGGAGAAAAAGAGCGCGCTCTCAGGAAGCCAGCCGAGGTACCAGACGCCAGCTTACGCCACGAGAACCAGAGCGCTCAATGGGCCAGTGTAAGAATGAGGAACTACCGCATCTTGAAACAACGAAAGGCAACCGAGGTGTGAAGCCATTCGTTCATTACTTACTGAATGCATGCATACATTACGCATTGATGAAAATGCGTCTTAAGATACGCTTGCAGTACTAATATGGTAACTTAAGAAAATCATTATTCCTTGTTGAGGGATTCAACATAGGTGAAACATGGATAGTGTCAATCAACGCTTTCAAAAATAGTTGTGCTGACCACTTCAATACAATGCAACAGGGCGGCACACCTGAAGAAGCCACCTACGAGACCCCCCTCCCCACCTCCCCCTTGCAGTCAATCTGTGCCTCGTATTTCTATGTATGGTAGAAGTAAACTCTTTGATTTGTGGGGTTTAACTTCCCGAAACTAGCTAGACGCCTTAGCGGGGGGCTCGGGAAAGAAATTCCGGCCTTATGGGGGTTTTTTCAAGTGCAGGGACATTTCACAGCACACGGGCCTCACTCAGCGTTTTCCCTCTATCTAAATGCAGCTGCCGCGGCCGGGATTCGATCGCGGCACCTTCAGGGCCAGCAGCCGAGTGCCATAACCACTACACCACCATTGCGAAGCAAAAGAAGGCTCTTGAAATATTCCTGCGTGGTATTGTATATGCGGAAGGCACCAATGTGCTCCAGAAGGGAGGAGCAAGGGGCGTGCATTGCGTTATACGATTTTGGTTTGTGGCTCATGCGAACTAAAATGAAGTATGAAAAAGATTCCGAGTGAACGACGGCTGACATTGACAATTCGATGTACTTTAAACTGGGTACGAAGACTGTTTCAATGTACACAGCTACAGTGGACAGGGTAGGAAGGGACTTTCTCCGGTGTAATGAGACGCCAAGGTTCCTCAACGTGCAGGCCTCGTACAATAAGTACTCGGGCCTCAACATTTCGCCTCCGTCGAAATTCACCCGCCACGGCCGGTATAACAGCGAAGAGACCCAAGCCATGGCCAGGATCTTGTTCAGTGGCGATGTGTATTAGAAAGAACCAGCCTTCCATCGTCAAAATTAGCGAGTTGTGTGAAGTGTAAGAGAGCTCGCACTAGAGAGAGACCTGTAGCTTGGAATTTAAGTTAGTCGCTGAAATGCCATCACTGAATGGCGTCGCTCCTGTCGCATCGCAGTCTCCTACTTGCGTATAGTAAATAAGATTTTCCTCGTAACTTTATGGTGGAGGAGTCGGGAAATCTCACCGTAAGCAAAACCCGGATCCCTGCTTCGCGTGGGCGCATCAGCTGAGCTGTTATGGCTAGCGATATACAGCGGACGATGAGACACCAGCGCAAGCCGTGTCCAGCAGATTATGTTTGGTTTAGTTTGTTTGGGTTTTATTGGCGCAAAAGCTACTTGGGCTATGCTGCGCCAAGAGCAAGGTGTTAAGGGGCTAGGTATAAGGATGAATCCGCGTTATTTAAAGTTTGTTCAGATATCCTATGTCGTCTAGAAACTTCATGACATTTGTGAGAGGCACTAGTGGGTCGTCTCCTAGAATTAATGATGGGTGTAACGGGGTGTGGGTCTTGTATAATTGACTGAAGTGTTTTTGTCGCAGTATTTCGTAATGTGGACATGTAATTAGAATGTGCAAAACTGTGAGAGGAGCGTTAGAATTTTCGCATGTGGGCTGTGCTTCTTTTGTGAGTAGGTGACTGTGCGTGAGGTGTGTATGTCCTATTCGAAGTCTAGCTAGGATGACCTCGATGAAGCGATCTTGGTGATGGCAGCTTTTCCACTGTCCTAATATCGGTTTAATGAGGTGCAGCTTATTAGTGTAGTTTGTGTTCCACTGGGTCTGCCATTTGTCATTCAGAGCTCCGCGAATGGTGCGAAGCCCATCTTTCAAAGGTACCTTTATATTTGATAGAGTTGCACGTTTGGCATTAGCCGCGCACCTGTCCGCCTTTTCGTTTCCTGGGATCCCAACATGACTTGGGACCCAACAAAAACGGATTGAGTGGTTCGGATTTACGTGTAAAAGTGTGTGTAGAATGTCGCCAGTGAGGGGTTCTTGCTGAGATCTGAAGTTGAGGGCTTTGAGGGCACTTAAGGAATCTGTGTAGATGACTGCTTTCTTGTGTTTGTCTGTTATAACATTTTGCATAGCTGTCCACAGGGCGTAACTTTCAGCTGTAAAAACTGAAACGCATTGCGGGAGTCTTATGGTCTGTTCCCGCGACCTTGACACGATGCCGCATCCCACGTATTCATGTGTTTTTGAACCATCTGTGTAAAACTCACTGTGGCCGCTGTATGTTTCTTGTAGTGAGTAAAACTCTTGTCTTATGTGCTCGTGCGGGGTGTCTTGTTTTTTTAGGTGAGTTAGAGAAAAGTCCAGAAACCGTGCGAAGTCGCACCAAGGAGGTAATCTAGATGGCTTTTCGGCTACATTAAGTGCTTCTTGTGGGATACTGTACTCGCGACACTTTTCTTCGTACCGAAGTATTAGGGGTTTAATGGCTTGCGGCTTATTTTCATAGTGTATTCTAGTGTTGCAGTGAGTAACGATATTGTTGCATATATGTCCGGGTAATGATCGAACTCTGAGCACGTAGGTCACCATAAGTTGTGTTCTTTGCTCCAGGGATGGCTCATTTGTTTCAGCGTACAGACTGAGAACAGGGGATGTTCTGTACGCGCCGGTTGCCAAGCGTAGCCCAAGGTTATGGACTGGATCTATTTTTCTGAGGTACGATTGTCTGGCTGAACCATATACTACACAACCGTAGTCTATTTTGCTGCATATTAATGATCGGTATATGTGCAGAAGACATTCCCGGTCTGAACCCCATCGTTTCCGTGACAAAACTTTAAGCATATTCAGTGCCTTAGTTGCTTTAGTTTTCAAAGTGTTTATGTGGGATATGAAGTTTAGCTTCCTGTCAAACATAACCCCCAAGAACTTGTGCTCTTTTTTAACTGGTAGGATAGATCGGTGCATCTTTAGAACAGGTCGGGGTGTAAGCCCCTTTTTTGGGAGAAGACCACTGCAACAGTTTTTTCAGCAGAGAAACGAAACCCGTTTTCGGTCGCCCATTGTGTCAGTTTATTTAATGTGATTTGAACTTGTCGTTCGCAGGTAACCATGTTTGATCCTCGGTACGAGATTTGAAGATCATCGACATATAATGAATGCATGACAGAGGGGGGTATTATTCTATTTATAGAGTTCATTTTTACTACGAACAAGGTTGAGCTCAGTACGCATCCCTGAGGCACCCCGTTTTCTTGGAGGAACACACGTGAAAACGTTGTTCCAAGGCGGACTTGGAAGGTTCGATTTGACAAAAAGTCAGCTAGACATTTGAGCATTTTTCCGCGGATCCCCAGATCTGCCAGATCTCTCAATATACCGAATCTCCATGTGGTGTCGTACGCCTTCTCGAGATCAAAGAAGACTGTAAGGCAGTGTTGTCTATGCAAAAGGGCGTTCCTTATGCGACGTGGTTTATTGACGTCAAGACGTCGAGTAACGTCAAAGGCGAGCTCCGACAAACAGCGAGCGTCAAGCAGGCACAATCCGGGCAAGCGCTCGCTCGAGGCACGAGACTGTCGCCAACGCTGAGGCTTGCTTGCTTGCCTTCCTCATCTTCTTCTCCATTACAATTACCCCCGGCGACGAGCGTAGCCATCCTGGCTACTGAAGGCGCAGATAGTATGGCGGGGTCATAATAGGGCTTGAGGCGGCTGACGTGGACGATTTCCCGTCCACGACGACGTAAGTCTTGGGATGGAGTCAAGGGCTCCACTTCGTAGTTGACGGGAGATGTCTGAGTGAGAATGCGGTAGGGACCATGGTAGCGTGCGAGAAATTTCGACGAAAGTCCAGGCGTGTTCGGGGGGACCCAAAGCCAAACGAGGGCTCCCGTCGGGAAAGTGGAAAGCGAGCGGTCACAGTCGAGTCGAAGCTTCTGGCGGCCTTGAGCGTCTGTTGTCATGGAGCGAGCCAACTGTCGACAATCTTCGGCGTGCTTAGCAAGATCTGAAATCGGTGTGTATTCAGTGGTGTCAGGTGTGTAGGGCAGCACAGTGTCCAGCGTACACGATGGCTCGCGTCCGTACAAAAGAAAGAACGGTGAGAATCCGGTGGTGGCTTGCGTAGCAGTATTGTATGCGTACGTGACGAATGGGAGGACGGTGTCCCAGTTGGTTTGGTCGGACGCAGTGTACATTGTCAGCATATCACCCAGAGTTCGATTAAACCGTTCTGTCAGACCATTCGTCTGCGGATGATATGCGCTCGTCGTGCGGTGAATGATGTTGCACTGAACAAGCAACGCTTGAATGGCATCGGAGAGGAAGACGCGTCCCCTGTCGCTCAAAAGTTCCCTAGGAGCGCCGTGGTGCAGGACAAAGTAGCGTAGGATGAAAAATGCAACTTCTCTCGCAGTAGCTGTGGGCAACGCTGCGGTCTCAGGGTAACGTGTGAGGTGGTCCACGCCAACAATTATCCATCTGTTCCCAGATGTAGTCGTGGGAAGCGGGCCGTATAAATCGATGCCAACGCGGTCGAAAGGACGGCCAGTGCAAGGAAGCGGCTGGAGTGTGCCAGTCGGGTGTTCAGGTGGAGTTTTGCGCCGTTGACACGCAATGCAAGCGCGGATATACTTGCACACAAAGGCGTACATGCCGCGCCAGTAGTAGCGTTGACGAAGGCGGGTGTAGGTCTTGAGAACGCCGGCATGAGCGCTTTGTGGGTCGTTCTGGAAAGCGGCGCAGATATCCTTGCGCATATGGCGTGGTATCACAAGCAGCCACTTGCGGCCATCAGGTGCGTAATTTCGTCGGTAAAGGATGTCATCTCGAATGACGAAATGGCAGGCATGGCGACGGATAGTTCTTGAGGCGGGACGAACGGATGGGTTTGCCAAAAAGTCATGGAGCTGGCAAACCCACGCATCCTTGCGTTGCTCCGACGACATGTTCACGAAGTCTATTAGCGAGAGGGAAGAACCCGACGGAGAAGCCGTGTCGGACGCTAGTGGTGAGCGGGACAGTGCGTCAGCGTCGGAGTGTTTACGGCCTGACCGGTATACAACACGAATGTCGTACTCTTGCAGACGGAGCGCCCAGCGACTGAGGCGACCTGACGGGTCTTTGAGGGACGAAAGCCAACAGAGAGCATGGTGGTCGGTGACAACGTCAAAGGGGCGACCATACAGATACGGGCGAAACTTAGCCAAGGCCCAAATTATGGAGAGGCACTCTTTCTCTGTAACGGAGTAATTGCACTCGGCTTTCTTGAGGGTTCGACTCGCGTATGCCACAACGTACTCGTCGTAGCCTGGCTTCCGCTGAGCCAATACAGCACCAAGGCCGACGCCGCTGGCATCAGTGTGGACTTCCGTAGGCGCCTTGGGGTCAAAGTGTCGGAGTATCGGGGGCGACGTTAGTATGCGCCTTAGCGTCGTAAAAGATTCGTCGCACTTGGGTGAACACGCAAGCAGGCCGTTAGAAGCTGCTAGAAGATTCGTAAGGGCCGCGATGATGGTAGCAAAGTCGCGAACAAATCGACTAAAATACGAGCGCAACCCAATGAAACTTCGAAGCGTCTTCATGGAGGTGGGCTTGGGATACTCGGCAACGGCACGAAGTTTTGCGGGGTCCGGGAGGACGCCGTCTTTGCAGACGACGTGGCCTAGTATCGTTAGTTGGCGCGCACCAAAATGGCACTTCTTTATGTTAGTTGAAGTCCGGCGGATGTGAGGCATTTCAGAATACCCCGTAGACGAACAAGGTGAGTCGGGAAATCTCGAGAAAAGACTACGATGTCGTCAAGGTAACAGAGGCAGGTATTCCATTTGTAGCCGCGAAGTATGTTATCCATCATTCGTTCGAATGTAGCTGGCGCGTTACACAATCCGAACGGCATCACGTTAAATTCGTACAGGCCATCGGGAGTAATGAAGGCAGTCTTCGGGCGATCAGGTTCAGCCATGGGGACTTGCCAGTAACCCGACCGCAAATCCAAGGATGAGAAATATTCTGCTCCCTGTAGGCAGTCGAGAGCGTCGTCAATGCGCGGCAACGGGTAGACATCCCTCCGAGTTATCTTATTGAGGCGCCGATAGTCCACACAGAATCTGATGGATCCATCCTTTTTGCGCACGAGTACAACAGGCGATGACCAGGGGCTCTGCGACGGTTGAATGACGCCGCGTGTAAGCATGTCATCAACTTGTTCGGTGATGATACGCCGTTCTTCCGCCGATACTCGATAAGGGCGCTGGCGTAAGGGAGCATGAGAGCCGGTGTCGATGTGGTGCGCAACACTCGTTGTACGGCCTAAAGATGGCTGGGCGCAATCGAAGGACGAGCGGAACTCTCGCAGAAGGGAGATGAGTTCGTCACGATGCGTGGGCGGTAGATCGGCGGCGATAGAGGCGCAAAAACCGTCAGGAGCTGGCGATTTTGAAACGGGTGACGTCATAGCATTCAGATGAAGGCAGGGTTTGTCCTCAGTGAAATCCAGGGAATGGAGGAACTCGACATCGTAACTCTCGCAGAAGGGAGATGAGTTCGTCACGATGCGTGGGCGGTAGATCGGCGGCGATAGAGGCGCAAAAACCGTCAGGAGCTGGCGATTTTGAAACGGGTGACGTCATAGCATTCAGATGAAGGCAGGGTTTCTCCTCAGTGAAATCCAGGGAATGCAGGAACTCGACATCGTGTACATGACCCAAGCACTGACCACGGAGTAGGATAATAGGCGTCGAGGATGTGTTAGAAATCATCATCGTCGCAGTACCAGACTCCATGGTAAGTACTGCAAACGGCAGGCGTAGACCACGACGACGGAGAAAGACATCGGAGGGGGCAAACAAGACCATTTCGTCTGGGGCGGCCGGGCAGGAGACAAAGACGAGGGTCCACGTTTTCGGCGGTATATCTGTGTCTTCAGCTACGACAAGTTTGCGAGGGTCAGGAACAGGCTCAGCCGAAATGGAGTCTGGGAGCGGCGTAAGAGCCACTTCCGCCCGAGAACAGTCTATGACGGCACGATGACGAGAGAGAAAGTCCCATCCGAGAATAATGTCGTGGGAACATGACGGCAGCACATAAAACTCTATCACGTAACGTTCGTCTTGGATAACGACACGGGCGGTGCACATGGCAGAAGGAGAAATACACTGCGAGCTTGCAGTGCGGAGCACTAGTCCTGGAACCGACATGGTCAATTTCTTTATCCTACGGCAGAGATATTGAGAAATTACAGAAACGGCGGCCACTGTGTCAATAAGCGCTATTGCGGCAGTTCCTTCAATGTTCACATCGATGACGTTTTGCGGCGAAAGAGAGGGAGGCCTTTGATAGTTCGCGTCGCGTGCAGCTCTTGCCTCCGGAACTGCAGCAATCAGTTTCCATCTTCCGTATTTGGACGGCGACGCATCGGTGATAGCGAGCGTCGTCGAGGGGATGGGGAGCGACGGTTTGAATAGGGTGGACGATCATCCGTGGTGTACCTTGGTGGCGTACGGAACGGCGGAGGAACAGGCTCGGCAAAAGTGTCGTACGGGCTAGGAGGATACCGGCGACAGTAGCGGGCGACGTGCCCAGCGACACCACAGGCGTAGCAGATCGGCTTGTTGTCGGACGTCCGCCACGAGTCCTGGCGTCGGAGGAGCGGAGCCGGAGGCCTCGCGTAAGTGGGTGTCGCAGCACGCACGGTCGACGGGGCGGTGTGGGTCGGCACCACGGGTCGGAAATACGGCGCAGGCTGTTGAGGTGGGCGAGCAGCCACAGAAGCGTAGGTTAGAGGGGCAGTGACAGGTGGTGGCTGTGGCACGGGCGGGAGGCTCTCGGCAACATGGGCGCGAATGACCTGTTGAATGTCCGGAGCCAAAGACGGTGTAGGCGTGTGCGTGAGAGGTAGTAAGGAGAGCTGACGTGCTACCTCTTCACGGATAAAATCCTGGATTGTGGATAGCAGCGGTTGTTGGTCGGCGGGGTGGGCCGGCTGTAAACTTGCCAAACTAGAGTGCGCACCAGGATTTGCGAGAGCTTGTCGGGCGATTGCGCGCTGCTTACGCAACTCGTCAAAGCTTTGACACAATGAGATCAGAGCGTCCACGGTGGGGGATTTTTTGTGAGAAGCATCTGAAAGGCGTCGTCCTCGATGCCTTTCAGAATGTGCTTGATCTTCTCGCCCTCAGTGATCTCGGTTGAGCACATCCTCAATGTAGCTCGTGAAGTTCTCTCCGGGTTGCTGAGCACGTTGACGCAAGGTCTGCTCTGCACGAAGCTTGCGCGCCGTAGGCCGGCCAAAGACGTCCGTAATGGAAGTCTTAAACACAGGCCAAGTTATAATAGTGGTCGCATGGTTGTTATACCACAGTTGAGCGACATCGGCGAGGTAAAACGCGACGTGACTCAACTTCATTGGATTGTCCCATTTGTTATGCTCACTGACGCGTTCATAGACGGTTATCCAGTCTTCAACATCCGAGTCACCTGAGCCGTTGAAGATTGGCGGGTCCCGTTGCCGGTGGACGGCGCCGCAGGTGACATGGATTGCCGAAGGTCCAGGCTGAACAGGGTTGGCGTCAGCCATGATGACGCTGGGGACAGGAAGAGGTGGAAGCGTCCGGGAGCGAAGTTCCAGATTGGTAGTGGGAACCCACGCACCTCCACCAAATGCGACGTGGTTTATTGACGTCAAGACGTCGAGTAACGTCAGAGGCGAGCTCCGACAAACGGCGAGCGTCAAGCAGGCACAATCCGGGCAAGCGCTCGCTCGAGGCACGAGACTGTCGCCAACGCTGAGGCTTGCTTGCTTGCCTTCCTCATCTTCTTCTTCATTACACTTATTTCATGTTCTAATCGGACAAGATGGTCTGTTGTTGAACAATTCTTTTTGTAACCGCACTGGTGGATGTCAAGTAGATTTTTTGTTTCGAGAGTGAGTCAGCCTTGTATTTACGACACTTTCATAGGATTTTGCTAAGCAGCTTGTGAGGGCGATTGGCCTGTAGCTGTTTGCGGATGTAGGTGGCTTCCCGGCTTTCAGGAAAGGTATAATGATTGCATTTTTCCATGATTTTGGTAAAGTGCCACTGTCCCATATTTTGTTGAAAAATTCTAGTAGAGCATTCACAGAGGCATGTGAGAGATGGGCAAGCATTGAATAATGAATTCGGTCTTCGCCAACTGCCGTTTTTTTGTCTGAAGAAAGTACACTGTTTAACTCGTGTAGTGTTATTGGAGCATTGAAGGGTTCATGTGAGGATTCTGTGATAGGCAACCTCTGTTTTTCTGCGGACTGTTTGTATTTAAGGAAGGCATCTGAGTAGTTGGCTGAACTTGAGGTATTATAAAAGTGTTGGCCTAGTGTGTCTGCTTGTTCTTGTAGTGTAGTTTGTATGCCTGGGGCTGTGAGTAAAGGAATGGTATACGGTGAGTAGTCTCGCCTAAACTTCTTCAGACGATCCCATAACTTTTTTGATGTGACCGAGCTGTTGATGGAGGACACATATTTTTGCCATGATGCCTTTTCCGCCTGTCTGCGGACATATCGCGCTTTAGCCTTAGCCTGTTTGAAACTAATGAGATTTGTGTAGGTAGGGTACCTCCTCAGGATACTCCATGCTTTATTTTGTTGTTTCTTTGCCTGTGTGCACTCAGGGGTCCACCAAGGCTTCACCTTCTTTCGCACAATGGTTGACGATTGTGGTATTGCTGCTTCTGCCGCTGTTACCAGGGCTGCTGTGATTTTTTCGTTCATTTCGTCAATGCTCATTTCAGACGTCAGTACGTCCTCGAGTTTAGCGGTTTTCTTAAATAGAGGCCAGTCCGCGCGCTCTAGCCTCCAGCGGCGTGGTTTAGATCTGATGGTAGGAAAGGTGGATAGCAGTTTGATGATGACAGGCATGTGATCACTTCCGTATGAGGTGTATAGGACCTCCCATTTAAAATCACTAAAAACACAAGGCGAGCAAAATGCTAAATCGAGACAGCTGAACTTTCGTGATGTAGGCGAAAAATATGTAGGTGAACCTGAGTTTAAAAGACATATACAGGTTGATAGGACAAAATCTTCAATAACTTGACCTCTGTTGTCTGTTTTCTCACTGCCCCAGAGTGTACAGTGAGCATTCAAATCACCGACTAAAAGGTATGGTTCAGGCAGCTGCGCTACTAGGTCATCAAGTCGTCGAAGAGTTATATGTTCATGAGGTGGGATGTAAACTGAACAAATAGAGATGGTTTTATTGGATAAAACTGTAACCGCTACAGCTTCGAGAGAGGTATTTAACTTGATTTCACGGGCGGGAGTGCCACCTTGCACGATTATGGCCACTCCCCCTGATAGTCGACTTGCGTTCTCACGGTCCTTTCGAACAACCGTAAAATCTTTTAAAAAATTACTGTTTTTCGGGCCTAGATTCGTTTCTTGTAGGCACAGTGCTATAGGTGAAAGGTTCTGCATAATATCTTTAATGTCCCCCAAGTTGTGTATCAGGCCTCTACAATTCCAGTGTATTAAAAACGTCATGATAAAAACTAAAGAATCGCTGGATTATTGAGGTGATGTGGGTAAAACTGTAAACGCGGGTGACAAGAAAGACGTCACAGATTACGCAAGAAAGACTAAAACTGGTCATGTGCACTTTCCCGGGGCACTGACCGGATGTCGGGCCCCTTTTCCCCTACCGGGGGGAATCGGAGGCACGACCGGTGGTCTTGGAGGTTTGCTGCCCGCAGCAACCTCCTCTGTATCAGCAGGGCAGACTTCCATCGACTCAGCGCCGCAAAGGCGTTCAACGCTGGAGCTCCTCTGCGAGAGTGGTGGCTTTTTTGGAGGGAGCCTTCCCTTCGACAGCGTTAACGAGGTCTGCGTGGCCTCTACGCTACGCTGGATGGTACCAGCAGCAGCGGGGGCTTCCAGGCCTCGAGTAGAAGGTGCTTGTTGAGCTCCTTCCGACTCTCTACGTGAGGGCTGCAGGGCCGACACTAGGTCCTGCAGTTGGACCTGAGTGCTGACCGACACCATTTGCGGTACCCGCCCTCGCTGTACCGCTTGGCTGTAGGAGCCCTTCTGGGCGAACTCTACTCGTTTCCTCGCTTCGGCGTATGAAATGTTCTCTTGTACTTTCAATGTGTTTACTTGTTTTTCCTTTTTCCATACAGGACAAGTCCGGGAATATGCAGCATGTGGGCCCTCGCAGTTAATGCACCGAAGCTCGTTTGTGCACTCATCATCGATGTGGTCGGTGAGACCACACTTCACGCACGTCGCTTTTCCTGGGCACGCGTGTGACCCATGGCCATACCGCTGGCACCGGAAGCACCGTCGTGGGTTTGGCACATAGGGTCTTACTTTGAGATGTAGGTAGGCGGCATGTACCGCAGATGGCAGGGTTGTGCTCGCGAAAGTCAATACTACATGCCTTGTTCTGATTTCCTTTCCTTCTCTTCTGATCATTATGTTGTGAGCGGAAAGCACTCCTTGATCAGCTAAGGCTTCGGTAATTTCGCATCGGTGCATTTTACAAGATCATTGTCGGAGATCACGCCCTTGGCATGGTTTAGTGATCGGTGTGGTGTGACAGATACCTCTTGGTCACCAATTTTATTTAGTTTCCTAATATTGTTGCTTTGTTGCTCGTTACGGACTTCTATCAAAAGGTCACCGGAATTCATTTTCCTAGCATCGTAGTCTCCGTTGATGCATTCTTTGATGGCTTTGGCGATCGGAAAAGGTGATATGTCCTGCATCAGTGTTGTACTTTTTGAAGTGATGACAAAGAACTTGAAGTTGTTGCATTTAGATATGAATTCTTTCGTTACCTCGGTGCGGTTCCGCTTTCGGAGCCGATCAGTTTTTTGGGAAGTGGGATGTTTTTCCATAAAAAAAATGTAATATTCGGTAGTCATGCTGGCCGCCCACCTTGGAGCCCAACCAGGGAGTGTATTTATAGCACTAGCCATACATAACTACTATAACCGTACGCGACCAGCCAAGGAAGACTGGTCACGCACGGTTAACCCTAGCCACCATGAAAAAAGGAAGTAACAGAAGAAAAAAGGGGACAGGACAGATCAAAAGCGCGAGAGAAAGGCGAAGATGGTAGAGCAGGATAGGAAGAGGTGACTGCCGATTTCCCCCAGGGTGGGTCAGCCCGGGGGTGCCGTCTGCGTGAAGCCGGGGCCAAAGGGGTGTGTTGCCTCTGCCGGGGGGCCTTAAAGGTCCAATCACCCGGCGTCGGCTCAACCCCCAGGATCCCCTCTTCCCCGGACACGGCAAAGCCACGCACGGCTAGGCGTGGGAGGGGGTCGAAACCCCCCCGTTAGCTCGGGTCCGTGGTGTCGCTACCCACCAAACGCCTGCTTCCACAGACGCCCCTGCGGGGCAGCAGTCACCGAGCACTGTCACCGGCACTAACAAGGACGGCGTTAGACTGGCTGGCGTGTTCTGAGCCGGTTGGCAAGGAACAGGTGGAATTTCACATTTATGGTGGCCAACGTTTTCTTTTACTTATGCTGAATCGCGAACGCGTGGTTCCAGACGCAGCAAGCCGGCCGTGCAGGCTGGAGCACTTGCCAAGGAAAACTACGCGGCTCAGGTCTCCATCGATTCGTTGATTCAGCCTCCTTTTGTGTAAGGTGGATGAATACATGCTAGATGACCAAATTGAAGCGGCTCGCCCAGTATGCAAACATCGTGCTTGTAACGAAAATACGAATGAGAACCGGACCCGACCGTCTGGCCTGGTCGAACGAATATGGCGGAACTAATAGCGCGAGCCCGCCCGTGGCCCCTGCTCGCGCTAGCCGCCCCGCCCCTTCGTCGTCTTTATTCGCAACAGTGCTTTTCAGGAACGGAGCTACAGTCAACTGAATCATTTTAGAGTGCCGGAAACTTCATTCAGCAAGCGCATCGTGACATGCTTCAACAAGGTCCCTAATAGCGCTCCTACCTCGAGCAACTACCCTCCAACATCAATGTTATTCAGGCCATTCGACGCGAGCTTGACGCTATGGCTTCCAGGTCTCATTGTCCTCAAAACGCATGTCTCGCTCATTGAAGATGTGTGAAGCGGTAGGGGTAGGATTCAATCACTTTTCCTGACAATTGAATTAATTTTGATTGTGATGGAACATATTCAGAAATAAAAACAGCAACCAAATTCAAGCTGGAGAGATCAGACTTTTCCAAGCCATTCCAGCCTCTTCCTCAGGAATGACTGGGGCCAGCTTCAAGCTGCGTTATATCATCCTTGGCACTGCCACTGCACTTGCAGTGATTCGTCATGGAGTGCAGACTGTATACACGAGAACGGTTCAAGTTGTGTGCCATGATTGAAGCAAGCCTTTTCTCCGTTGCGGCGTGCTTTTGACGATTGTCGTTCCCTCGAAGTCAGTTTTGTGGTCGAATGCCTGACAATGCTTGGTGACCGCACTTCATTGTTATTCCCCTTTTGCCTAATTCATTCTGGTAGGTGTTTTGTCTCACTAATGTACGAGCACGGGCACTCGGTGCATGGAATTTTGTACGCAACGCCTCGGCTCTTCTCCCTTTGCTGGCTGGTTTCCAGGGGGCGTGAGGCAGTGGCCTAGTGTGCACGAAGACACATGCGCAAGTGCACCCCTTCCTTGAAAATCTGGGCCAATGCCTCTCTGGCTCCTCGCGCCTATGGTACTGGTATGCTTTCTGCTCTTTTTCTCCCTGCGGCAGACGACGGACTGAATGGGTTTTCGGTAGCCGGGTTTCATAGGTCCCCAACCATGTGGTCCTCTTCAGGCTGCTGTACTGAGTCTGGTCTGCTGTGTGTATGCTATGGGCTCCTTGAAGTAAAGTGTTCGAAACAGGTGCCTTGTTGCTGACGGGGCGCGAGGAATCATAATGGAGGTAACGACCATTGTGTCTCGTCCTCCTGTAAAGAGTTTCAGGTGCTTCTATTTTTTCACCGCTTGGATATCAAGAAAGGAATGGCGCAGTCTCGTTCACACTCAACCGTGTACTGTATGGCGGGGCAAACAGAATTTAAATGTTGGGTCAAGTTGGCGATTTCAGAGGTCTCCATTACACAAGAGAATCATCCACGTAGTAGAGAGAAAGTTAAGGTTAATGAAAAGAAGCTGCATTGACGATTGCTTTTGTATAGTGAAGACATCTAAAAATCGACAACTTGACGCAACATCTAAGTTCTTTTCACCCCACCGTAGGGCCTTCCCTGCCCTAAGGACCAGCCCAGAAAGAGCCCGGGTGTTGTGCACAAAATTCTGTGTGCTGAGTGCCCCTATCATACATTGGCGAGACAAAACACCTACCGGAATGAATTGGGCTAGACAGGAAACCCATGTGGAAGCAAGACAGAGAACGAAGTGCTCTCACTGAGCATTGCGAGGCATTCGACATGAACTTGACTTCAAGGGGACGACAATCCTCGAGTGAGCCCCAAGGGGGAAAAAAGACTTTCTTGAATCATGGCGCAAAAGTTCAACCATTCTCCGAGAGCTCTTCCCACAGTGGATATGCTCGGTCATCACTCCATGGCGAGCCGCTTTCTGTGCTCGTGCCAGGGTCTATGAAATGCAGCCCAAACCTGAGCCCCAGACATCCCTGAGGAAGAGCCGGACTGCCTTCGAAATGTCGGATCTCGCAAGCTTAGATTTTAGTTGGTTTCTGTTTATTTATGCTTAATGATCATATTTATGTGTGCTTATGATATCCATTGAAACAGCTTCCAGATATAACGGACATTTTTCAGAATGTCCTATTTTTGCAGCGATCATTTCAGTCGTGATCGCGATAAGAATGCGGCACATACGAACTGAAAAAAACAACTAGATGGGCCTTCACAGCACAAATGCTGCGGGGCATTCTTTCCTGGCTCGCTTCAATTGGATGCCAGTTGAATACTGTTGTGGAGTTGTGAGTTAAATCATGTGGAGTTCATTATGGAAGACTGGAAGCTATTCATTGAGGTCTGGTTGTTTTCCTGCTTTCGCCATAGAAACTTTTCCTGGTCAACATCCAGCTTTAGATTTATTAACTCGCATCACAGTGTTTGGACACAAACGTGACGCAACTATCTTGAACGTGCAGAAGCTGTTTGGAACATTACTTTGATAATCGAAGTGGCGTGTCACCATTTGTTACTTAGTTCGGAACAGATACGATGCACACAGGCCACAGGCAAGCATGAAATGAACCAACAGATCAACGTGAACTTGCTTGAAATATGATCCGCCACCATTTTGCAATGGCGATGTTTTTGGCAGTTCCAGACGTGAGACTGCCAACGACGCGAACATGGTTTGGGTTTTGTTGCTACTCGTTGCTTATGCACAGTCATTTTTCGGGCTGGTTTCGCAGGAAAACAATGTGCCTCTTAGATGTAAGTAAACATAGCAAATTCTACTAAGGCCACCTGCCTCGTTCAAAGCATTTGCAAGGTGCCGTAATGTTCAATATGCTACTTTGTTCCCAATGTTGCACAAGTGTCACAATCACGTCTGTCCACCTTCACACAACTTGAGTCAGCATAAACGCGCCTCTGTAGGCTGCGCTAAAGGTCGGTGGTTACTAAGCTGCTGTCGAGAGATCACGGCTCGTGGACGCATTGACCAATGGCTGATGTTGAATCGTGATGACGTTCAACCTTTTGAATCCCATACTCTCTGGTTCAAGCTACACAGCTTGATAAGCACTTAGCCTAATGCAGCTGATGGACAGCATTAAAAGAAAGAAGAGAAAAAAGTTATACGGTGAGTGCATATTTCAAAACCATGTGGGAGTTGATTTCCTTCAACGATTATGCACACTCCTGGAAACGGAAGAGCGCATAGTGCTTGGTGAGGTGACGGCAGGTGCGATTTGTTGCAAATGCAGACTGTGAGCACCGCATCGCTTCAGAAAATGAAAAGGCCTGCCACCGAGCACTAGCCAAGGCAAGCAATGATGATTACGATGATGAGTACATGCAGGTTAAGACGATCAAACCATGCAGTTAGCACTCACACTAACTTTGTGAAAGCGGTCATCAAGACAGCAAGTTATGAAGGGAACTAACGATGGATGTACAGCTTCAGGCGAGGGATGTGGACAATAACGATGCTTTGGCGACAGTGGTCAGTGGCTGAGCACAAAGGAGAAGCTCAATAGTTTGTGTGAAATCTGTCAAGCACAGTGTATGCACCTATGTATCTGTGAAGCAATTTCTCCAGTAGTCCTGGTTCTCGAATGGTGTTGCTTAACACTGAAGCACTATTGCTGAGCTTGCATTGGAGCTTCGACCTGACGAAGTTTAATTGCAGCGATGTCTCAAATTTTTTATACCACCCATGGAACCACATGCGAGCAATGCTGAAGTACCACAGGTCTTGCGGAGATCTCATCAAGCGTGGAGGTACATGTACACAGAACGCTAAGCATAATGGCTACCACTGTGGATTAAAACTGACACTGAAAATTTGGCTAGTTGGTAGGGGTTCATAGTGAGAATGGTGGCACTAAAATTGACTAACCACAAGCTCAGGACACGAGCACAAGAGCCATGCTCAAGTCGACGCTTGTGCTTCTGTCCCGTGTTTGTGGTTCGCCTTCATTTTTGAACCAGTTATAGCTCTGCATTAGGAAGGTTGCCCAGCATCTCTGCTGGTTTTGTTTACCGACGTAGCATTCAGCAGTGCAATATCCTCCTTCACGGGACATGATTGCCGACAGCATTTTCACTGCCGTATCTTGTTGAGAAAGATATAGGTAATGTCTACCTCCCTTGTTTCCATAGAAACACTGCCACATTAGTGGTGCGCACTTGACTACATATTAAGGCGCCGAGTGAGGCCCCAAACGTGTAGCATACACATGAGGACATTGCTACAAGAGCCTATATATATTGACACTGCCTATTGTTGCTAACATTTAATTGTAAATTGGATATTGCTGTCGTAATAGGGTAGATGCCATGCATTTTTTCTTTGGCCTTGTTTTCTGAGTGAAACGCACCGCGTGCAGGTATCCTGTGGTGCCTATTCACTACTCTTTAAGCCTGTAAACCAAGTTCATGCAAGAGGATTTCTTCTGTGAACGATGTATGCACATATACGGCTGCAAGCCTTCTGGTTGGGAAGTCAGTACGACATTACTTCATAGCATTATGGGGCCAAAAGCATCAGGGGAACGGCTTCTTACTAGGCTGTTAGCTGCCGCAAGTTCCTTTCTGCAGAGTGGCCCACAGATTATTTCAGTACATCATTTGTGATCAAGGATGTCGAATAATTTGGCTTTCCTTACTCAAACATTTGGTGCCCACTTGAGCTGCTGCAGTGGTACAGTGGTTGCAGTAGCCAGCTGCCAAAAAGACCATTCAGTTCTGGCCATGACGCTGACATTCCGAAGGCAAAATGCTAGAGGTTCATGTGCTTTGATTTAGGTGCAAATTAAAGAATAGCAGCCGGCTGAGGTTTCACGAGCCTCCCACTATGGTTTGGCATATATTGCTGTTTTAGTATTGGCACGTAAAACCCTAGCAGTTATTAGTGGCAGCACCTATTTCATAAACACTGAGGTGTCACGGTGTGCAAGTCAAGTGTGTGTCATGGGTGCTTTATAAAAGAAAAGGAATTCTGAACCATTTAATGGAAGTTAGAGAAATTGACGTTCCAGATCGATAGTATGCATGACTTTTCCCTACGTTAGTTAAGTTGGGTTTTGTGGCGCAAAAGCGACTAAGGCTATGGTGCGCCAGACGCAGGGTTAGAAAGAAGTACGTGGTCTCCAGCGTCGCAAGTGCCGGCTATGGCCGCGGAGCATGAAGGTAGACGTAGTGTGTACAGGATGGTGTGATCAATGGGTTGGTGTCGGGGGCTGTATAGGCGCCTAAAACCTTGCGCACTAAATGTGCATAAAATATGTATATTGAGTAAAACTATGAAACTGATACGGGAGATATGAATGTGAAATGAATGTTGACAGTTGGAACGGTAAGTAGTTGCAGTACTTAGATTTTGTTGAGAATGCCTAGTTCGTGTAAGAAATTCACTACATCCGTAATAGACACCAACGGGTTGTCTCCGAGAATGAGTGTGGGGTGCAGAGGTAAGTACAATGCGTAGGCATCCTTAAGGTGTTTCTGTCTTGCTCTTTCAACGTGTGGACATGTAATGAGGAAATGTAGCACTGTAAGCGGTTCCTGACATTCATTGCATTTTGGTTGTGGCTCGTTTTTTAGCAAATAATTGTGCGTGAGGTGCGTATGCCCGATTCTAAGTGTGGCTAGTACTACCTCAATGAAACGTTCCTGGTGGTATAGCAGCTTTTCCACTCCCCTAGTACCGGCTTGATGAGGTGTAGTTTGTTGTTTTCGTGCGTATTCCATTGACATTGCCAGTTGTGTCTCAGTGTTTTGTGGATGGCTTGAAGCCCATCTCTCAGGGGTACCTTTATTTTTGATGTAGTTTGGTGTCTTGCATTTGCGGCGCACTGATCCGCCTTTTCATTACCCAGGATCCCAGTATGACTAGGGACCCAGCAAAAGCGTATTGACTGATTTTGGTCGATGCGTGACAGTGCCCCTAGAATTTCACCAATGAAAGCTTTTTGCTCAGATCTTAAATTGAAAGCTCTGAGAGCACTTAGGGAGTCAGTGTAGATGACTGCTTTTTTGTGTTTTGCACTTTAAACTTGCTGCAATGCCATCCATAGAGCATAACATTCAGCTAAAAACACAGAGACAAGTTGTGGGAGTCTGACAGTCCTTTCCCATGTTCCTGATACGACACTGCTTCCCACGTAATTATGTGTCTTGGAACCGTCCGTGTAAAATTCTACGTAAGTATTGTATGTTTCTTGTACTAAACGAAACTCTTGTACTATATGTTCGTGTGGGGTGTCCTGCTTCTTAACGTGTGTCAGTGAGAGGTCTAGGAACTGCGTAAAATCGCACCAAGGGGCTATTCTGGATGGCTTGTCTGCAACGTGTAGTGCCTCTTTCGGGATGTTATAATCACGGCACTTTTCCTCATACCTAAGTATAAGAGGTTTAACAGCATGTGGTTTATTCGCATAGTGTGTACGTGTGCTGCAGTGCGTGACAATATCATGGCATATGTGTCCTGGTGTTGATCGAACTCGAAGCACGTAAGTGACCATGACCTGTATTCTTCTTTGTTCCAGGGATGGCTCGTTTGATTCCGCATACAGACTTGGGACAGGAGAAGTTCGGTAGGCGCCAATTGCCAAGCGTATCCCTAGATTGCGTACTGCGTCGAGCCGCCTCAGGTATGACTGTCTTGCAGACCCATAGACTACGCATCCGTACTCTATTTTGCTGCGTACTAGAGATCGGTATATGTGTAGGATGCATTTGCGATCGGAGCCCCAGCGTTTCCGTGACAAGACTTTTAGTATGTTTAGCGCTTTGTTTGCCTTAATTTTCAAACTGTTTATGTGTGCTAGAAAATTAAGCTTCTTGTCAAAGGTGACGCCAAGAAACGTGTGTTCCTGTTTAACTGGTAGGAGGCACTGGTGCATTTTCAGGACGGGGTCTGGATATAAGCCTCTTTTCTGAGAAAAAACCACTGCGACAGTTTTTTCAGCGGAAAACCGAAAGCCGTTTTCGGTTGCCCACTTCGTCAGTCTATTTAATGCGATTTGAACCTGTCGTTCGCAGGTCGCTAAGTTCGATCCTCTGCATGCAATTTGGAGATCATCGACGTATAGTGAGTGCATTATAGAAGCTGGAATTGCTTTGTTTACCGAGTTCATTTTCACCACAAATAGCGTTGTACTTAGTATGCATCCCTGTGGTACGCCGTTTTCTTGGGTGAATACACGTGAAAGTGCTGTTCCTAGACGGACTTGGAAGGTTCGGTTAGACAGAAAATCAGCGATACCTTTGAGCATTTTCCCACGGATCCCTAGATCCGCGAGATCCCTAAGTATGCCAAATCTCCATGCTGTGTCATATGCTTTTTCGAGGTCAAAGAAAACTGTAAGGCAGTGTTGTTTATGTATGAAAGCGTTCCTTATTTCATGTTCTAGTCGGACAAGGTTGTCAATTGTAGAGTAGTTCCTTTTATAACCACACTGGTGAATGTCCAGTAGGTTTTGGGTTTCTAGCGTAAAGGTTAATCTCGCATTGATGACACTTTCATAGGATTTCGCTAAGCAGCTCGTCAGGGCAATGGGCCGGTAGCTAGTGGCAGATGTGCGTGGTTTTCCGGCTTTCAAGAAAGGTACTATGATAGCGTTTTTCCATGATTTTGGTATTGTGCCTGTATCCCAAATTTTGTTAAAGAAGAATAACAGAGCTTTTACTGATCCAGGTGAGAGGTGAGCCAGCATTGAATAATGAATGCGGTCTTGGCCAACTGCGGTTTTTTTCCCAGCAGAAAGTACTCTGTTTAATTCTTGGAGTGTTAAGGGAGCATTGTAGGGTTCATTTGACGAACTTGCTATAGGCAATCTTTGCTTCTCTGCAGACTGTTTGTACTTGATAAATGCATCAGAGTAGTTTCCCGAGCTGGAAATATTATAAAAGTGTTCACCTAGTATATCAGCTTGTTCCTGTAGTGTTGTTTGTATGCCTGAAGGTGTGAGTAAGGGTAGAGCATATGATGAATAGTCTCCCTTGAACTTCCTAAGGCAATCCCATAGCTTCTTGGATGTGACTGAACTATTGATAGAGGACACAGTCTTTCCATGAGGATTTTTCCGCCTGCCGTCGGATGTACCTTGCTCTTGCTTTAGCCTTTTTGAAGTTTATGAGATTAGTGTACGTGGGGTACCTTCTCAGGACAGCCCATGCCTTATTTTGGTGTTTCTTTGCCTGCGTGCATTCTGGAGTCCACCTGGGGTTTTAGCTTTTTCCGCACGATGCAAGACGATTGAGGTATTGATTTCTCTGCCGCTGCTATAAGGACCCCTGTGACTTTTTCATTCATTTCGTCTACGCTCATTTCTGGAGTAAGCATGCGCTCATGTTTTGCATTCTCTGTAAAAAGAGGCCAGTCGGCATGTTGTAATTTCCAGCGGCGTGGTTTGCTATTTAAAGTAGGAAGTGTGGATGACAGTTTGACTACGGCAGGTACATGGTCACTTCCATATGAGGTGTCAAGGACATCCCACGTAAAATCACTAAAAACAGATGGTGAGCAAAAAGCTAAATCTATACAGGTGAACTTGCGCGTGCTTGGTGAAAAATATGTGGGTGAACCCGAGTTTAAAAGACATATATTGGTTGACAGGATAAAATCTTCAATGACTTGCCCCCTTTGGTCAGTTTTCTCGCTACCCCATAGGGTGCAATGAGCGTTAAAATCACCAACTAAAAGAAATGGTTCTGGCAGCTGTGCTGTTAATTCCTCAAGGTCTTGGAGGGTTACGTGTTCATGGGGTGAAATATAGACAGAACAAATGGAGATGCTTTTGTGGGACAAAACAGTAACAGCTACAGCTTCCAAACGCGTATTTGATATCACGGGTAGGGGTGGCACCTTGTACCACTATGGCTACTCCTCCCGACAGTCGCGCGGTCTTTTCGGACAATCTAATACCTCTTAAGAAATTGTTTGTTTTTGGACCTAGATTTGTTTCCTGTAGGCAAACTGCTACAGGTGAGAAGTTGTTTATAATGTCTTTAATGTCACCCAAGTTGTGTATGAGACCTCTACAGTTCCAGTGTACAACAAATGTCATGAGAGAAAACAAGAGTACATAAAGAAAGGCTGCTCATTCAGCTTGTGTGGCTAGAAATAGAAGTATTGGTGACAGGAAAATGGGATTTCAAATGAGTCATGTGCCCTTTCCTGGGGCAACAACCGGATGTCGAGCCCCTTTGGCCCTGCCAACGGGGTTCGGAGCGGTAACCGGTGATTTGGAGGCTTGCCACTAGCAGCAAACTCTCCAGTCTCCTCCGTGTCCGCTGCGCACACTTCCATCGAGTCAGCACTGCTAGAGTGTTCCTCGCTGGATGTGGTGAGCCGTTAGAACCGTTAGTGAGGTTTGTACAGCCTCTGCGCTGCGCTGGCTGATACCAGCGCTGGTAGAGGCTTTTTGGCCTCGAGTGGAAGGTGCACGTTGTGTACCTCCCAACTCCCTTTGTGAGGGCTGGAGTGCCGAAACTAGGTCCTGTAGCTGGACCTGAGTGCCGACGGATACCTGCGGTACACGCCCTCTCTGTACCGCTTGGCTATATGTGCCCTTTTGCGCAAACTCCACTCGTTTTCGTGCTTCGATGTACGATATATTCTCGTTTGTCTTTAGCGTGTTAATTTCTTTTTCTTTTTTCCATACAGGGCACGCTCGGGAGTACGCAGCGTGTGAGCCCTCACAGTTGACACAGTGCAGATCGTTTGTGCACTCCTCATCATTTTGTTCAGAAAGACCACACTTAACGCAAGTCGGTTTGCCTCGACATGCCGTTGACCCATGTCCGTACCTTTGACACCGGAAACATCTTCGAGGGTTCGGCACATAGGGCCTGACTCTGAGGTGCAGGTAGGCGGCATGCACTGAATATGGAAGTGTTGTATTGTCGAACGTCAGCACTATATGTTTTGTTCTGATCTCCTTTCCATCTCTTCTGATAATAATGTTGCGAGCCGAGAGCACTCCTTGATCGGCCAAGGCCTCAGTTATCTCTTCGTCGGTGCATTTAATGAGCTCATTGTCAGAGATGACGCCTTTAGCATAGTTCAGTGATCTGTGTGGTGTTACTTCATGGTCGCCTATATGTTATTGCTTTGCATCTCGTTATGAACCTCAATCAAGAGGTCACCGGAGCTCATTTTCCTGGCGTTGTAGTCACGATCAATACACCGGAGCTCATTTTCCTGGCGTTGTAGTCACGATCAATACACTGTTTAATGGCTTTGGTGTAGCGACTAAAAGACGACGAAGAACTGCTTTGGCGGGGGAACGGGGGAAGAGAAAGGACAAACTGACTGATATCTAGTTCTTGTGAGTGGAACCCGAGACTTTTCCCGGGGGCTGTCAGAGAAAGCCCCCTAGGAGTATGGCCTAGGTTTTCCTAGGTACATACAGTCAGTTTGTTTGTATATAGTGTATATATGTTTTAAGAGTTTATAATTTATTGTCTTTTGTACATAGTTCTTCCCCGACTCCCCCTCCGAAATCTTTAATGGAGGGGGATCCCTCCCCTATCCATTCCCCTGGGTCCAAGCAGGCCCAGGGTAGTTGTGATATTTTCAATGTACCTGAAAATGTTCGGCTCGCTTACGTGCCCATTGATGAAGATGTCTGGACACCCGAGATGGAACAAGCACAGAGGGAGCAGAACCGACGGCCTGAGGAAGAAGAAGAGAGGGCTCGTCAGGAAGTTTTGCGCCACGAAGCAGAAGAAGATGAAGATGATCAGCCTCTCAGTGCAATAGCCCTCGAGCCGAAAACGCCCGTATCTGAGTCCAGTACCGATGGGCTGAGGTACGTGTGTGACTGTGATATTGAAAGGGGTTGCAGTGCCCTCTACTACCGGAAAATCAAACGACCAGCCTTAACATCTGAGCGTGAGGGTCGGTACCCCTGGCTGCTCGGCTGGTTCAGGGGACTTTATGTCTCTTGTCCAAGTTACGGAGGTGCCGAGGATACATTCAAGGCTGCCGTAGTCAATCAAATGCTCAGGGGGCACGACACCTGTTCGAGAATGATGCACTCACCGTTCTTGCTCTTCCAGGCCGCAGTGCTGCTTGGTCAACTGGGTGGATCCCCTATCGATGGCTTCTCATCTGACTGCTCGGTTCTAACAATTATACCACCCGATAATCGGTCCCAATCGGCGCCGAGGACGCCCCTTCCACTTCCGGACAAGACAGGAAACTTCGGTTGGCAACCAGGCATGTGTACCCTCGCCGCCAGTGCATCATCCGACGCCGTATATAGTGTGTACCACGACGGAATTCCTTTGGGGCACGACACCTGTTCGAGAATGATGCACTCACCGTTCTTGCTCTTCCAGGTTGGTTACTTAAATTACACTCACTGCATCAGAAGCAGTAATCGTTTCTTATTTCTCGTGTCGTGCCCCAAAGTGTTGTCAATGATGCTCAGTATGTGTTGTGCAATGACCGCGCATTCTGTTACTGAAATGCGTCTGTTAACCTCCGGCGATGTGGAGGAAAATCCCGGTCCCAATAAGAACGACGTCCTGGCTACTGTTCTTGCCACAGTTCAAAGAATAGAGACCGGTCAAAACGAAATTCGAGGTGAACTTCGTGACCTTAAGCACTGGCAGGCGTCCGTAGATGTAGAACTGAATCAGCTATCGGCCAGAATTCGTAGCATTGAGGTAGACATGACGGAACTAAGACGTACCCAGCCGTCCGCCTCAGACTGCCCCAGTGGGTTAGTTTCGGGAGACATCTCAGAGAAATTAAAAGCAATTGAATCTCGTTGCGACGACACAGAAAACCGCATGCGACGGTCAAATTTGCTCTTTTTTGGCATACAGGATGATCCATCGGATACATGGTCAAGCGCCGAGAATAAATTGCTTGAAATGTGCTCGGAACATCTTGGCATAACCATTGACCCTGCCAGGATAGAACGAGCACATCGCTTGGGAAAATACGGCACCGGGAAATGTCGGCCAATTATTGCGAAATTCACGTTTTTTAAAGACAAGCAGCACATTCTAGAGAAAGGTCACAAATTGAAAGGCACCCCTTTCGCAGTGCGAGAAGATTTTTCCGCTCAAACAAGGCTAGCTCGGAAGAAATTGTTGGCGTTTGCGAAAACGAAAAACACCCTGTTTAGGCTCAACGTTGACAAACTACGAATAGATAACTGTACCTATGTGTACGATGACACAACCGACTCTATCAAGCAGTACACAGAATAGCTAGTGCGCAACAAACCCACACGTGTTTACACTAATCCCTCTTCCTTGCTTCAAAACACAAAATCGCACGCGGCGCTGTCCCTATCGTTCACTAACATACGTAGTATATTTTATAAGCGCACGGAACTCTGCTCATATCTCGAAAACAGTGATTGCGATGTCCTGTTGCTTACCGAAACGTGGTTAAATTTTGAAATTGCTGATACAGAGATCCTGCCCGACTTGGATGAATTTAGCATTTTCAGAAAAGACAGGGACAATAGGAGGGGTGGGGGCGTTCTCATTGCAGTGAGAAAACATATCGTATGTTTCGTCGTCGACACTGCTGCTATGATAGAAATATTGTGGGTCTGCATTGCGCATAACACGTCAAAAACGATTATTGGCATTTGCTACCGACCGCCAGATAGCCCAGATGCATTCATCACAAACTTGCACGACAACATTGCCGATATCAGAAGGAAGTTTCCAAAAGCCGATATGCACCTTTCGGTGATTTTAACTACCCCGACATCGACTGGGTTAACTTACGCTCTTCCTCGCGAAACTGCCGTGATTTTATTAACCTCACCCTGGATTTTTCTTTCGTACAGTTAGTTGACACACCCACCAGAGATCTAAACATATTAGATTTAGTGCTAACATCTGCTCCGGAGACTGTCGCTTTTAAAGGATGCATAGATGGCTTCAGCGATCATCGCCTTCTAGAACTGACAATGAAAATACTATCTACCACACACCACACCAAACCTAAGTACATATTGAACTACAAAAAAGCTGACTTCAGCGCCATAAACGACGGCCTGCGATCGTTTTCCGAAACGTTCTTAAAAAACTTTTCATGCAGGTCTGTTAGTGAAAATTGGACGGCTTACAAAGAGAAAATAGTGGAACTAAGCCAAGCTCATATACCCCGCCTAAAGTTGCGTGTAAACATATCAAAACCTTGGTTCCACAGGTCCCTTCTAAGGCTGAAGAACAAAAAGAAGCGCCTTTTCAAGATTGCCAAGAGCACTGGCACTGACGCATCCCGGAAAAAACACAGGGAATTGGAAAGGGATTACTGCAACGCCATTCGTGTCGCTAAAAAACAATTTTATTCACACGACCTTCCCTCCCTCATTAAAAGCAACCTCAGAAAATTTTGGCAAATGATCGCTCCTCCGAATACCCATGATGAAATAGCGTTATTGGACAGTAGTGGGAATCCTGTTGCGCAGGAAGACTGCTCAGGTATGCTGAATAATTACTTCACGGCTGTGTTTACCAAAGAAGACCACTCCAATGTGCCGCTGCCTTCTGACGTAAGCTATCAGTACATGGCACCAATAGTCATTACCTCCCAAGGTATATCAGCGTTGATCAATAAACTTAAATTATCGAATAGTTCCGGCATAGACGGCATAAACTCCAAAATCTTGAAAAACACCGTCAGCATTTCTAGCACTATCTTGTCCTACATATTTGAACAATCTCTATCAACGGGTGAGATCCCAGATGATTGGAAGGTGGGAAAAATTATTCCCGTCTTCAAGACCGGTGATAAACGATCTGTCACTAACTACAGACCCATATCACTAACAAGTATACTATGCAAAATGCTCGAACACATCATCGCTTCCAACTCCGCTCAATTTTTAGAAAAAAATGACTTCTTTTTTGCGAATCAGCACGGATTCAGGAAAGGACTGTCATGTGAAACACAGCTCATCGAATTCACCCATGAACTACACCAGAATATGGACGATGGCTTCCAGACAGATTGTATATTCATCGACTTTTCCAAAGCCTTTGATCGCGTAGCCCATACCCGCCTCATAGCTAAACTCTCCTCTTTACATCTTGATTCGTTAACAACATCGTGGATTCGAAATTTCTTATCATCTCGCAAGCAATTCACAGTCGTAGGCAACCATTCCTCCGAGTTAAGTGACGTCACATCTGGAGTCCCACAGGGAAGCGTTTTAGGTCCTTTATTGTTTTTAATTTTCATCAATGACCTCCCCGACGGAATCGTATCCAACATCAGGTTATTCGCGGACGACTGTGTGGTTTATCGTAAGATTTCCTCTAGTACTGACCACATTACCTTACAGCAGGATCTTGATAGAATCAGCAACTGGTGTTCATCTTGGCAAATGACCCTGAACACGGACAAATGCAAGTTACTTACTTTCAGTCGTAAACGTACCAACTCGGCATTTGACTATTCGCTTAGCAATAATTCTGTAAGCCAGACATCTATGTACAAATACTTAGGTATTCATCTGGCACCAGACTTATCTTGGTCCAACCATATCGAAAAAATAACTACAAGGGCATCGCGTACACTTGGATACCTAAAACGAAATCTTCAGAATGCTCCGTCAGCGACTCGAAAACTAGCCTACTTATCATTTGTCCGTCCACAGCTGGAATTTGCATCTTCTATATGGTCCCCTCACCAAGCATACCTGATTCATTCACTCGAATCCATACAAAATCGTGCCGCTCGCTTCATCGTCGGTGATTACAGGCGCGCATCAAATGTGTCTGATATCAAATCGAAGCTATCACTTCCATCGTTGGAGTCTCGAAGGAACATCGCACTTATCAGTCTCCTTCATAAGGTAATCTGCAGTCAACACCCATCTACACTACCGCTTATCCATGCGCATCATATATCTCGTCGTCTTCACAGTCATCGAAGCTTGGAACGCCTGTTCGGTCGAACAAAGGCTTTCAATTCATCGGCGTTACCTCGTGCCATAGAATATTGGAACAATCTTCCGGATAAAACTGTTGGCCTACACGACCCTGAAGCGTTCAAAAAAGAACTATACATTTTGTTTTCATAGCTTTTTTTTTTTTTTCGCACAGCCCCGACTTTCGGCTTGTGCGAAGGATGCTCGCTCTTGTTAAATCCGTATGGGCGAGTCAAGTCTCTTTTATTGCGCATTTCGCCTGTTGCTTTCAGCCATATTACTACTAATATGTTCAGTGTATTGAAAGATCTGTATTTAGTATTCGCTTTGTACAACTGACCAGTTTCTGAATTCACTAACTTACGATCTGTGCTGTTTGAATAATGATGTATTACCCCCTCACATAATGTTCCAAATGGGAACCTGTGATGTACTTGAATAAATAAATAAAAAAATAAAATCTTCTGTCTCTGTCAGTGTTGGAATGTTACATTGGCGCAGTCTTCGGCAGGATTAAGAACGTAACTATGTGGATAACTTTGACTTTATCCCGAAGTTCAAGTGACAGACCATATTTTTCGACGTGCGACGTGGATGAAGAAACGTATGAATTGCCTGAAAGTATCACAACGTCCGAACTACGTGAGTTCGTCGCTCAGAAAGCTGGGATGACGCCGGAGGAGATCGACAACCAACCATCAGTGAAGGTGAAACTGAAGTACTCCGAGTTTCAAGAATACATCATGCGGCCGCTCTTGAAAGCGTCGTCAAGGGTTGCGCCAAGTAAAGAAGATTATTCCGTTAGCTCATGCCTCATGGAAATTGTCCACCGTCAACAACAGCACGCAGAGCGACAGCAGCAGTTCATGGATAGTCTTCTTGCCGTCATCCAGGCACAACAAAGACCCAACAAGGAGATAGGAAAGCCTGATCCATTTGATGGTGAAAGCACAAGGCCGGAAACCTGGATCAAGTTCTACGAACACGCGTGTGAGGACAACTCGTGGCAAGAATCCAGTGAACGCATCAGGAACATGCGTCCATTCCTTACCGGACTGGCTCGAAAGTGGTACGAGCTTCACTACACTGGACACGAGACCGACACGTGGGATGAGTGGAAAAGCAGTTTCCTGGCAGCTTTCGAGGAAAACCCCGTTGAAAGGTGGGACCGAGCAATTTTTTACAAATTTCGATCAGGAAAGCCCCTCGAGTATTTTTATGAGAAAAGGCGGCTTCTTCAAATGGCAAACCCGGAACTTCCGGAGTCGGCGATAGTTCCGCTCATTATTCACGGCCTTCCTAAGGAACTCCAGAGACAGGCACAAGTGCAATCGGCAAAAACTGTCGAGGAACTTCTAGTTTCTATCAGGAACCTCTCAATTGATTGGAATTCCCAGAACCCACGTCGACCAGATTACCATCCCGACAGGGCACCTTGGAGGTCACGTGATCATGATAATTGGCATGGTCGAAACCGAGCGGTTAATGTAATCTCCGATGCCAGTAACTACCAAGAGCAAATGGCTTCTTCGCATCCAGATGCAGCTGAAACAAAAACGAATAAAAGAGGGTGCACAGTCCCACCTGACGACAAAATTGGAGACTGTTTTTCTAACGGCTCTTAACCTTCTGTATATCAAACTAAAGGTAAATGGTGAAGATGTTGATGCTCTCGTAGATAGTGGGGCATCTGTGTGTGTCATAAATGAGGCACTTGTAAAGAGGAAAGAAATTATTCGAGGGAGGTCGGTACAAGTACAAAGTTTTGATGGGACGAGACAAATTTACGATAAATGGGTGACAACAAGTGTCTCTTTTCAAGGCCAGAATGCTGACATTGACGCTCTCGTAGTAAAAGGGTGTGACTACAAATTTTTACTTTCCCGACCTGATATGAAGACCCTAAAGTTAAACCTTTATTGGAATGATGAAGTGACTGTGGCGAAAGAGACGTGCGCCTCCTCGCAGATCGCCTTATTACATGTGAAGACGACGTCCGCCACAAGTTCCCCGAACTTGTCTGCTTAAGCAACTACCCACCAGCAACAAAATTTTCGGTTCCTTTCAAGCTGAAAGACGTTACACCGGTCAGGAGAAACCCTTACAACATGTCACGGGAGAAGAAAATTTGGTTGAAAAACGAGATCCAAAATATGTCAGATGCTGGCATCATACGACCATCGGTGTCTACGTTCGTCTCACCAATTACGCTGGCTCCCAAAGAAGATGGATCTTTCAGACTATGTACAGACTACCGAATCTTGAATCACCAAACGGACCTATTCCCTTTTCCTATGCCAAGAATTGATGGCATAATTGAAGAAACGGGAGGTTGCAAAATATTGAAGCGGGCACAGGGATACGCTTCTGATGGTAGTGTATTTCAGAACAGGGAGATTAGTCGGTGCAGCCCCAATGGCGGACCGTCAGCCTGCGCCCCACTCCTGCGTCTTCTTTGTTCCCCTCAAGGTCGTTGTCTTCGTCCGTGTTCTTGCACCGTGACATCACCCCCCGGCGGCAAAAGCGCCGACCCGGCGTCACCTAGATCGCGGCTACGTGGTAAGGCTTGAGACGACTGACGTGGACGACATCAGATGACACGGACGACGAGGAAGCATCGGCAGGAGCTATTTCATAGGTCACATCACTGAGTTGTCGGACAACGCGATAGGGGCCGGAGTACCGGGAGAGTAGCTTTTCTGAGAGGCCGACGTGCCGTGAAGGAGTCCAGAGGAGGACGAGGTCATCTGCGGAGAACTGGACATCACGGTGGCGGCTGTCATACAGAGATTTCTGTCGTGATTGGGACTCAGAAAGGCGGTGATGAGCGATGTGACGTGCTTTAGCCGCTGCAGTCATGGCGTCGCGAGCATAATCAGACGAGGACTCGAGGTCGTTAGGCAAGATTGTGTCGAAAGGCAATGTCGGTTCACGGCCATAGAGAAGATAAAACGGGGAGTAGGGAGCGGTGTCGTGACGTGACGAGTTGTAAGCGAACGTCACAAAAGGGAGGGCTACGTCCCAGTCACGATGATCGGAGGAAACATACATCGATAGCATATCAGTAAGTGTGCGGTTCAGGCGTTCTGTGAGCCCGTTTGTTTGAGGGTGATATGCCGTCGTTAGCTTGTGTTGGGTGGCACAAGATCGAAGTAGGTCCTCAATAACTCGGGATAGGAAGTAACGGCCCCTGTCCGTGAGAAGCTGGCGAGGAGCTCCATGGTGTAAGATAACATCCTGCAACAGAAAGTCGGCAACGTCAGTAGCGCAACTGGTCTGGATGGCTCGTGTAATAGCGTAGCGGGTAGCATAATCCGTGGCGACGGCGACCCACTTATTTCCATTTCTGGATGTAGGAAAAGGGCCCAACAGGTCAAGACCGACGCGACAAAATGGTTCCGTGGGTATGTCTATTGGCTGGAGTAATCCAGCTGGAGGCAAAACGGGCTTTTTGCGACGTTGGCAAGGTTCGCAAGCTGCAACATAACGTCGTACAGAACGGTAGAGTCCTGGCCAGAAAAATCGTCGCCGGACACGGTCGTACGTCCTGGAAACACCAAGGTGGCCGGCGGTGGGTACGTCATGGAGCTGTGCGAGTACAGTTGCCCGCAAATGCGCGGGAATGACTAAGAGCAGCTCGTTCCCTTCAGGTCGCATATTTCGGCGGTATAAGATGCCATCCAGAATGAGGTACATACGAAGCGAAGGGTCCGACGGATGTGCATGGAGGCGGCTGATGAGGTCGAGTAAGTTTGGGTCACGTTCTTGCTCTTGTGCGATGTTGTGGAAGGCCGAGAGCGTGAATATTCCAGCAGGCGCATCATCGGAGCCTGGGCCGTCGACAGGGTGACGAGACAAGCAATCGGCATCCTGGTGTAGTCGGCCGGACTTGTGCACCACTGTGTAGGTGTAGTCTTGCAGACGTAGGGCCCAGCGACCTAGACGACCTGTGGGATCTTTAAGTGTCGAGAGCCAACAAAGGGCGTGATGGTCCTTTGTTACGATGAAAGGTCGGCCGTACAAGTATGGGCGGAATTTCCCCACCGCCCATAATATTTTCCAGAATAGATCTTTGCAAAGGATTTTGGCAGGTACCACTCGAAGAGGAATATAAAATGTACACGGCTTTTGTCACTCCCTTTGACGTATATGAGTACAATTCTTCCACCTTTCGGGTGGAAGAACAGCGCTGCCTGGTTTCAAAAGATGATGAATGGCGTCTTGAAACCCTTGGAGTATTTCGCAACGTCTATGTCGACGATATTTTAGTCTATTCAAAAGATGAAACGTCTCACGCTGAACACCTGACTGCTGTTTTGATCGCACTGAGCGAAGCTAAACTGAAAGTAAATTTTAAGAAGAGTGAGTTCTTCAAGACAAAAATTACATGTCTTGGACGCGTCCTGGATGGATTTACTAAAAGCACTAAGGAAGAATCCGTGGAGCGCGTAAGGCACATGAAGAAGCCAGATAGTGTACACGCGCTCAGAGTTTTCCTTGGGCTTGCCGGACACTTCAGAAACTTCATAAAAAATCTTGCGGCCCGAGCAAAACCATTGAACAATTTGCTTCACAAGAACACCGATTTTATTTGGACTGATGAATGTGAAAAGGCTTACGACGACTTAGTATCAGCCATATCATCAGATCCAATCCTTACGCTACCCGATTTCAGTCTTCCCTTTGAACTGACGACAGATGCTTCCAACTTCGGTGCAGGTGCTGTTCTGTATCAGCGAAAACATGAAAGAGGAGCCCAAGTTATTGGCTACTATTCGTGTACGTTTACGAAGGCAGAGCAGAACTACAGCACAACAGAGAAGGAGGCATTGGCTGTTGTTCTCGCAATGAGGTATTTTCGCTCTTACATCGAAGGTGCAAACTTCAAACTATTCACTGATCATCAGGCACTTACTCGGCTTCCAGTAATCAGTGAATGTGGGAACAAGGAAAGTGTGAACCTACTCAAACTCTGGGAAGGTACAGAGCAATTGATCCCCATAGGAAGAAAGTTCCAGGTTTCAGCTACGTTGGTACGAAAGGTTCTTGAGCTGTATCATGACAGCCCACATTCAGGAGGACACGATGGGTTTTGGCGAACCTATTACAAATTGAGAAGGCGATTTACATGGCCAGGAATGAAGAATGATGTCGCCGATTACATTAGATCCTGCCACAATTGTCAAATCAACAAGGCTAAATACAAACAGAAAACAGACACTATGATATTCCCACCTCACGCAAGTGTGCCGTTTGAGACCATTCATGTTGACTTCGCTGAGCTAAAAAAAAAGCGAAGGCGTGAGGAGAACTCAGTCTTTCTTAGTATGCATTGACGAATGCTCAAGGATTGTTGCGGCCAAGCCAGGAAGAGAGAATGCGCAAACCGTCATAGCACTACTGAGCAGAGACATGTTTAAGGGACTGAAATGCATAGTATCTGACAATTGATCGGCATTTAGGAGCCAGGAACTTGCAAAGTGGGCACAAGAAAAAAACATCACTCTGAAGTTCACAGCCCCATACCATCCGTCAGCCAACGGGCTCGCAGAACGGGTCATACGAGACATAAAGCAATACATAAGCATGTACCCGGAATTCCCAGGAGGGTGGAAATGTTGCCTACAAGCAGCAGTGTCGCATCATAATAGATCCCATACAAGTGCTTTGGGATGCAGTCCCCAATATGCGGCCTTCGGTGAACCGGCGTATCTGCCTGCAGACGACATGCTGGAAATCAAGACAAAACTACACATTGAGCAGACCAAGAAGAATGCAGAGAGCCAAAGAAAACACAGGGAGTCGCTTAAACGAGCGTTTGACAAGCGGCATAACAACAAGATCCCCAATATTGCTCTAGGTGATCTAGTTTTGATACGGAAAGGCTATGACAGTCATAGTACAAAACTGTTGGGACCATTTAAGGTGGCCAAAACGGCTACAAAAGACGGAATACTTAAGACCATCGGCTACGTAACGGAAGATGGTGTCATGGAAATAGCTGCCATCAGCAATGTGATTCCCTATATCCTGCGGAGGGACAAAACAAAGCCAAGGAGAGTGTAGCGACTAAAAGACGACGAAGAACTGCTTTGGCGGGGGAACGGGGGAAGAGAAAGAAGAAGAGTAAAATCTTCTGTCTCTGTCAGTGTTCGAATGTTGCATTTAGCGATTGGGAATGGTGAAATATCCTGGACGTGTGTTTCACTTTTCGATGTTACAACAAAAAACTTTGTGAAATTATTAGGCTTGGTGGTGAATTCCTTAGTTACTTCGGTGCGAACCCGCTTTCGGACTCGATCAGTTTTCGAAAAAGTGGAAGTTTTCTCCATAAAATAAAGTGTGGTGTTCGGTAGTCATGCTGGCCGCCCACCTCGGAGCCCAACCTGGGAGTGTATTTTAACCACTACCCATACACAACTAGTATAACCATACATGCCTAGCCAAGGGAGACTGCGCACGCATGGTTAACCCTTGCCACCAGGAAAAAAAGAAGAGAATCGAACAGACGAGGAGACGGGAAAGATTAAAAGACAGAGAAAGGCGAAGATGCGAGTGGAAGATAGGAAAAGGTGACTGCCGATTTCCCCCAGGGTGGGTCAGCCCGGGGGTGCCGTCTACGTGAAGCCGGGGCCAAAGGGGTGTGTTGCCTCTACCGGGGGGCCTTAAAGGTCCAATCACCCGGCGTCGGCTCAACCCCCAGGATCCCCTTTTCCCCGGACACGGCTAAGCCACGCACGGCGACACGTGGGAGGGGGTCGAAACCCCCCCGTTGGCTCGGCCACACACCAAACGCCTGCAGAAGCAGACGCCCCTGCGGGGGACTTTTCCGTACGTGTTACTGCATGGATGGAAAATTCTTGACCACTAATTCTTGTCCATGAAGCATCACCATGTCAGAAGATCCGGTTAGTGCTCTCATGTAATCTGGTCAAACTGCAGCTATGTGCAATGTAGCACTTTAATTTTTTATGAACTAGGGTGGTTGGATGCTAATTATGAGACAAGCACAGTGTGCTCTACCATCGCTGACGCTGTCTTGTGGCTTGAAACGATGGCCGTCTTTTTCCTTTACTTTGTCAACACTATCCAAATTAGAAGAGAAGCTCAGCTTGTCATAACTGTGTGTGTTGTCTGCACATCTTAATCTTTACTCTAAATTTACCCTATGTATGCACATTCTTTTTGCAACTGTGTTCCATGTGTACGTCGAGGATGCAACACCAAGAATGCTGCTGAGAAACAAATGAAGAGTCTGCTAGTCCGCAAGCATGTGACGCAGGGTCTGGGTGGCACACGGCGATTTCAAGATGGTTAAGAAAAGGCAACACGAAGATAACTGCCATTCATTGTGTATAAGATGGTTATTTTGAAGCAGATTGCATTAAATGAAGCTTGACATAAACATCACTGCAATTATGCTTCTTGATTGGTAAAACTGGAACGAAAACTTGGAGTACAGCTATAAAACCACGAAAATGAGCTGTGTTTAAGCAGATCAGCCGATGCCATGCATGAGTACATTGGTCACCCTTTTTCACTTGTTGCATTTCGACTTTAAGCGCGGCCACTGGGTGTTATTGCTTGTTTTGTGTTATGTTCCTTCTACCTGCAGCATGGCATGTTGAAAGCAGTATTGGATGAAGGTTTAATTATTTCATGTTTCACACTGTTTTGGATAGTTTGTGACATGATTTGTTGACCACTCTGCATACTTCCACAATTGCTTAACTCTTAAGGTGCCATCATGCTGAGCTTTAGGACGTGGGTACGATTCCGGGCTGCGGTAGCCATATTTCGTTGAGAGCGAAATGCACGAACATCCATATAAATAGCTTTCAGGGCAGTTTACGGAACCCCGGGCAGTCAAAGCTAATCTAAAGTGCTTTACCACTGTGTGCTTCATAATCATATCATGGTTTTGGCACGTAAAATCTCAATGTTTGCAGTCTGGTCTGAAACTTCCTTACAATGAAGCACAGCTGCAGATAAAACGAAATTCGTGCTTGCAAATAAAACAGTTGTGTCGAAACTGCTAAAAACGGTTTTCTAGTGATATGCATGGTTCTAGCTGTCAATCATGAGCACGCTTGTCCGAGCCTCCTGCATGCAGCCCAACACATGCAGACAATTAAACAGGCAGGCGATGCAGACCATTACAATTAGACCATTACATGCAGGCCCAAATTACGGTTTGCCCTTAGCCCGATAGGCTGTTGGAATTTTTGCCTGGGGGGGCAGAAACTTGGGAGGAATCCCAAGTTCGAGAGTATCTAAAGAACCACGCAGCTGGAGATGCAACGAAAAATGATACGAATGACTAAGAAATGGGCTCCGCCCACTGACCAGATGGCGCTACGTACCTCTCGTCAGACGGCTCAGTGACGCTGGCATAGGCCGCTTGGGGTGCACTTATGAGACGCGCTGGCATTCGCCCATAGCGCGAGCATGGTGGAAGCCGAGGTCACAGCGACGCGCGTTTCTTCGCTGCCTTCCGCGCGTGTTACAGCGAAAACCACACACACGCTCTCGTGGCCCTCTGGAACAGCTTGCCGCGCGCGCGTCTCAAAAGGAAACAAAGTGGGACGCGTGGTGTAGGCCGGCTGCTATAGAGATGGAGACGCGCGTGTCGCGTTTGCGTATTATTGTCCCGCCACAGTCGGCCGAATTGTGCTTCTTCGTTGCGCCAGGCTGTGTGCATTCTGGCGCTGATGTCGCACATGAAAAGCTCGATTACACGGAGCCTACAGGAAGATAGCATAGTTGGTCAGTGAACAGTGGCCGGCATAAGCGACGTTATAAACGAAATATGGATATCGGCAAGCCATGCTGTTCTCATGCGGTATGGGTTCTTCGCTCTACAGTGTTCCTTCAGTTTCCACCACCAATCGACAACTCATGAATTGATTGATTTGTGGGGTTTAACGTCCCAAAACCAGTTCTGATTATGAGAGACGCCGTAGTGGAGGGCTCCGGAAATTTCGACCACCTGGGGTTCTTTAGCGTGCACTGACATCGCACAGCACACGGGCCTCAACATTTCGCCTCCATCGAAATGCAGCCGCCGCGGCCGGGATTTGATCCCGCGACCCTCGGATCAGCAGCCGAGTACCTTAGCCACTGGACCACCGTGGCGGGGCGACAACTCATGAAGTAGTCGAATTTAAGCCCATTACCTTAACTCGTGCACTCCTGAACGCCAATCCATGGGGAGAAAATGACACCAACTGGAATCAGCTCTTGCAGTACAAAGAAAGGATGGGGAGCATTGGGAGAGGCATAAGATGGGCTGATGATGATGATCGCTCACATCTAACACAGAAAAAAAGTGTATCAGGACAATCGGCTGTTTCGGCCAAGCTGGATAGCCTTTCCTCTTTCGAATTGTCGACATACACTGCAGATGTGCTTATCTGGACTAAAGTGCCGCTCCTAAACGAAAACATGGGAGCGGCCCGCATCAGTACCCCAGACTGATCCCGGAGGACCAAACAAATTTTCCCATATCAAATGAAATCACCTCGCGCAGAGGCCTTCGTCCTAAAGTGGACATAAGACAGGCTGGCAATTGTAGTTCACATCTAATACAGAAAAAAAAGTATACATAAGGACAATCGGCTGTTTCGGCCGAGCTGGATATATTCACACCTAATACAGGAAAAAAGATGTATACATAAGGACAATTGGCTATTTAGGCCGAGCTGGATAGCCTTTGCTTGCTCTTTTGAATTGTCGACAAAGATGCAGATGTGCTTATAGATGAAACGAACTTTCAGTTTATGAGCGACTAGGCATATTTCTCGATCGAACGGCGATACGTCAGTGCAGCAGCAGTCCGAGTATGTGACACATGCAGGTTCCCCGGGGCTCACACCTGTTGATCGCTTCCCAGAAAGGTATAATTGCGTCTACTGCTTAGTTTGGAAAATTTATAATAGCGTCTACTGTTACGATCCACCTGAAACACGTTTACTATAATCACGTGTTTTCAGGTGGATCCCTGCGTGCTACTAATATTTGTGCGAATTTCAATAACACCGTTAAAGATGATACACCGTTGTTTCGGAGCCTGCAAAGTGCAAACCAGACACTTTATACCTATGAACTCTAGGGTGCCATATTACGATAAAGAGAGGAGGAATTCTCGTGGATGACATTAGGCAGTTAGCTTATCTATTTTCTTTAGCTCGGAAAGTAAGATTTAGAACAGGGAATGTCGCAGGAGCCAGTGTTTCGACAAGTGGACTTGTCTTCCTCAGGGCGGCGACTGCCTTCTCCAGCCTTCGTTGATCTACCCAATGGCACACTCTCCCTCCCTTCCCCTCCTCTCCCATCTCAAGACACTTCGCCCCATCCCCTAGGGTACACAAAGAAGACCATTCTTCCTTTCAAAAGCACACAAGCCTGAAAACGCGCCAGGTATAAAACTCCCTTCCGAGGAGAAAAAATCTCCTGCAGTCATAAAGAGAGGTCCTCCGCAGAAGGAAAAGGAAGGAGGGGGGCCCAGTCACAAGCTACTTTCCAGTAATTTAAAGGCTCATTGGATAGTCCCAATGGATACACCAGGTGGACCGTCCGCGACCTTTCCCAGTATTTTATTCGATTACCTACCATTTCTGGTACAGCTATATCCTCCGAGCAACTGAACGACATGTTGGCGCAGTTGAAGAAATGGCCCTGGCAAAGCCCCGTGGCACCACTGGCGGCGACCATTGTCATGAGGTCGGTCACGAGGACGGACATCACCGACTCCGTCGAAGTTGTGGACGTCTCCTGCCATGCGATTGTGCACTCGTCGATAGTGTACGACCTGTACGAGGTGCCGAACGCGAGCGGGATTCCTACGGCCGCCCTGTGCAGCGCTCTACAGCAGGCCGGACACGACTTACGCCAGGATTCGCTTGCATCGCTGTTGTAAGCATAGGGTAACACTGAATGGATCCACTTCGCCTTTATCTTCGCCTGTGCTTTGGATCAGTTGCTCCCTTGAAATGTTCTGTATTAAACGGCCATTTTCAGGGCCACCGAACTGCTGTTTGGCTGAGGTCGGCGTTGACAAACTGACTCCGCGTAACTCTCAAGGAAGTACCCGAAATGTGCTCTGAACTTTGATAATAGCGCAAGAGGCATTTCTGCTTGCTTGACTTCGCGAAGTGTGACGCATAGACAACTTCGCTTTTAATGCAGCAGTTGCAGGCACTAGCTACTCAACCTGTTCATTATTTGTCTACCACGTACCTCCCATATTGAACATTAGAGAAGTGCAACTGTGTGGGAAGTCAGTTCTTGTGCCCTAATAGAACACTAGTTTTCCAGGTGACTATTGATTGATAAGCGAGACCCGGTAGGAGGCAGCAGATTGAGACCTCTGATTGCTACAAGCAGCGAGATAAAACTACCAGTGTGTGAAATTCTATATACACCGCTTATTTAGTAGATTACGGCACTACACAACGTTTCAGTGACAGACACATGTTACAGATTTCAATAAGGACAAAGCCGGTTCATAGAATACTTGGAAAAGGGGTCAACGCTAAAGCAGTACCCAGTGCACTACATTGTGGTCAGGGACTTGTATTATAGTCTCTTCAGCTAAAAGGTGCGTCACCGTGCCAGGACATTCACGAAATACTGGTCGGCCCTATAATCCTAAGTGCCTCATCTTTTATGATCTCAGGAACGACGTACAGGGTACGTCCCGCAGAAAAGCGGCCGGCGAATATGGCGTAGCCGTCCGTAAAGTTCGTCAGATGTCGACGATTCGGTATTCGAACAGTTCGTGACATGCGCAATGCTTCAACACTTAAACGTGTCAGTAGCTGGAAAACTCCAGATGTCCTATCATTAATCGAGGAAGTGTAAGTATAGCACTTTAACTGCAGAGGTAATATAAGTCCCAACTGAGACATTACAATACATTATTCAAGCTAATCACGAAAACATCAGGGGCGTCAGTAGAATCTCTTAGCCTCAAAAAGATGATGATGGTGTTCAATGGCGCAAGGGCCAATGGCCAAAGAGCGCCAGGCAATGTGACAAAGATGTATGTGGACAATCATTATTTATTTATTTATTTTCACATACTGTAGCCCTATTTGGGCTATCGCAGGAGTGGGTTTTTCATACATCAGTGTCACAAAATAGTGCCGATTTTGAAGTAAAACCCGGCGCCGAAAGGCCGAAACAACAACAAGAAAAACGGCGCTCGGAAGAGGCACTCAAAAGTCACGCCGCGCCTACAAAAGGCCAGAATGTTGTAGAAACCAGAGTGTCGGAACGGAACGAAAAACGAAAACGAAAAACGAAAAAAACGATATTTTTGACCGGAACGAAAACGTAACCGGAACGTTATTTATTATTTCGTTCCGGAGCAAAAACGAAATTTTTTTATCGTTTTTCGGTTCACGGGAAGACTTTACGATCCGGAACAACCGAGGTCATGCAACGTGAGCAATGATGCATAACTCAGGGTTCAACGTCAGCACGCATCTCGGGCAGGTGTTTCAAAGGAAAGATGCGTTGAAATAATGCAGGAAACCAAGAAATTGGCAACCATAGCTGTTTGTATTAAATTCAAGCGGAGTTTCGCGTGCCTCTCACACAGGACGTCGTGGAGAGGGCGTTGTCGTCGCTTATGTGTTGAAATTTTGAGACGAGCGCAAAGAGCGGCAACCGGAGCTGTACATGTTAGCGCAAGTGGCCCTTGGTGTCCCAGCCACACAAGTCAGCGTTGAGAGGGCATTTTCGGCACTCAATTTTGTTTTGTCAGAGCAGCTGTTTCGCTTATCGGCGAGTACACTTGATGACCTGCTGCTTCTGAAATCGTGTGCCCCCTTTGACGAAAATTCAGGATTCAAACTTGAGGAAACATGAATACCAAGTATTTGTTGTGTCCTTCCTTCGAAACTTTTTGCGACTTCCCTCATAGTCACACCGTGGCTTTGGGACGTAAAACCCCAACAATTATTATCGCATTTTTATGTATTAGTTCCGTATCTTTTGCTGTTTTTAAAAGGTGCTTTTAATATTAAGTATTTTGTTCGTTCTTATTATTGAAAAAAATAACGTTATGAACCGTTACGGAACGTTTATTTTTCGTTCCGGAACGAAAACGGAACGGAACATTTTTCTGCGGAACGAAACGAAAACCGGAACGAAAAACATTTCGTTCCGACACCCTGGTAGAAACTTTCTTATCGCAGCGAGCGCGCGCGCGGGGCAGACGTAAGGAGAGAGAAAAGGCGGAGAGTACACACCGACGCTCCCCGCGCAGTGTGAGAGAGAAAGAGGCGCCGCCCCGACCAAGAAGGTTCGAGAGTGGGCGAGAAGGTTCCCAATTTTATGTGTGCTCGGGGTCACGTGGCCCTACGGAACCTTCTAGTACCCTTTCCCAGGATTATATAAGCGGTCGGACACGGGCCGCGCAGGAGGGGGCGAGGAAGAGACGAAGAGAGAGAAGAGTTGCAAGTAAAAAGCAGAAGCAAGAAGTCGTGCGTGACTCAGACGCCGAGCCAGCTGACAGGCCACCTGCGAGAAGACGCCGAGTGTCTTGGTGAATAGGACTCTGTGTTTTGTTCATTGTTGCAGTGCATGAACTTGTTCCTGTTGGTTGGCCTTGTATAACTTTGCGACCCATCTGTTTTGAGTTGTGAAAGCCGTGTTGTGTATGTTTGAGTGACTGCCTATTTGATGAAAATATATTTGTTTTGTTTGACCACCCTTGGCTCTGACTCGGTCTCTGAACCACTGCTGGCGTTTTGCTAGTGTGCTAAAGGGGACCAAAAATCTTATTGTCCAAGCTTTCGTGGGATCTTTTTCGGGGAACCAAGACGTCGGTTCTTGGAATTATTTCCGGCGATCGCGCCCCGTACATCATAGCACGGGTTTGGTGACAATATTTCTGGCGTCCGCGACAGGACTTCTTTGGCGCTTAAGTGTGTTCAAAGTACGGAGGACGAGCCTTGGGTTGTGTACGTGTTGGCGTATACGATATTGTGTGTTGCACCACGTGCTCGGTGACCTGTGTGCAGAGAATATTTTGAGAATTGAGGTATAGGCAGATATTTGTTTGTGCACGCAGCTAGATTTTGTGGAAGGGTACCATGGATCTTGAGAAATTAGTTGCCCTGGGTGAAAAGATGGGTTTGGCCGGAGCTGAGTTGCGGAAGTGGGTGAACCAAGAGAAAAAAGAAGCTGCTGAAAGAGAAATACAAGCTGCTGAAAGAGCGAAGGAAGAGAGGGAAGCGATGGAGAGACAAATGAAAGAAGAAAGAGAGGCGAAAGAACGAGAAAGGGAAGCAATGGAGCGACAAATGAAGGAAGAAAGAGAAAGAATGGAACAGCAGCTGAAAGCGGAGATCGAAAAGGAGAGGATAGCGGCTGAAAGGGCGAAAGAAGAAAGAGAAGCGGAGATGGCTGAGAGAGAAAGGCAAAGGCAGCATGAGTTCGAGCGGGAACGTCTCCGATGGCAACAGCGCGTTGACACACCTGTTCGAGTCGACAGCACGGAAAGAGAAGTGTGCTCGTTCCGACTGAATCCGAGCAAGCTGCTTGTGGCGTTCGATGAGAGAAAAGATGATTTAGATGCCTACTTGCACAGATTCGAAACTGTTGCTAGAAGTCAGAATTGGCCGGAAGAGCAATGGGCAACGGCATTGAGTACTTGTTTGAGCGGCGAAACACTCAGTGTGTATGGCAGGTTGACGCCTGCGGATGCCTCGAACTATGCAAGGGTCAAAGCCGCTTTGCTGAAACGATTCAGATTTACTGTAGAAGGCTTCCGAGACAAGTTTAGGACGGGAAAGCCCGCCGATGGAGAGACTGCTACGCAGTATGCTGCGCGACTCAGCCACTATTTTGATCGGTGGACTGAACTTTCGGGAATTGAACAGGAGTACGGTGCGCTTAGAGAGCTTCTCATTAAGGAGCAATTTCTCGTCAGTTGCCACCCGAGCCTGTCTCTTTATCTGAAAGAAAGGAAAGCCGAGTCACTCAGTGACATGCTAGAATTAGCAGACCAATTCTTGGAAGCGCAAGGAGGCACCAATCTTGGCAAGATCAGGAGGGAGGGAATGGAAGATGTGAAACAATCGGCACCTGAGGAAAGAAAAATCCCTCCGAAACCTGTTACGAGGTGTTTCCTGTGTAATCGGCTGGGACATCGTGCTAGTGATTGCCGAACTAATTTTTCTCGCCTGAGTGCGAAGTGCTTTAAATGCGGGCAAACCGGTCACAAAGCTGACACGTGTCGGAATGAAGTGAAAGAGGTTCAACAGGTGTCGTGTGTGTATGCCCCGCCGACACAGGAAGATGATGAAAAAGTTCAAGGCTTCTTGGAACTTAAGGACGGCAAGAAAGTTCCAATCGTTGGTGCCATAACGACTACACGCCCCGGAGCACTGGATAAGAATATGCCAGTACTCTTTGGAAAAGTAGCAGGAAAGCGTGTAAGCGTGTTACGGGATACTGGTAGCAGCACAGTAATTGTGCGAAAAAATTTGGTCCGGAACCACGAGATCACAGGCGCGAAAGGTATCGTTTACCTAATTGATGGTACAGCGAGCAGGCTCCCTGAAGCAAGGATCAAAGTGGAAACCCCCTACTACAGTGGGACGGTTACGGCTCTGTGTATGGAGAACCCACTTTACGATCTGATCGTGGGAAATATCAAAGGTGCTCGAGGCCCTAACGATCCGAAGCCTCACTATGAAGAGCCGAGGAATGAACCTCATCGGGAGCCACCAGCAGCTGCAGCGCGAACTCAATTCGAAGAGAAGCCTGTTGAGCGTTCTGTAATGCCGGACTCCGAGAAGAATTCAGCACAAGCTTTATTCGAAGCCAAGGAACCTCGCGAACGGCGAGAGGTTGCTGTACCCGTGACACCGCGCATTGAAGTACAGTCAGCTGGGGTGTGCACTAACAGCGCAACTTTTGATGCGAGTTCGGAGAATAAGAATAAAGCACCGAACAAGAGACTCCGAAGATCGACAGAGACGAGAAAGAACTGCAAATCGCATCGGAGCCAGCACAGCGTTGCGAGGAAGTGGAAGAGGGGCGTTCACCACAACAGCTAACGCCAAGATTCACCCGGAAGAAAAAGAAAAGGAACAAACAGCGACGTAAGAGAAAGGCAGTCTCGAGATCCTGAACTTAACTGCCCATTAGAAGGATGAACCAGCATGTGTTGTGACTATTTGCAAGTGTTCATGTTGAGTGAAACAAAATTCTCATGTATCGATGTGTGTGCGTGTTACATTTGAATGTTTTGTAAACTTTGAGAAAATGCATGTATTCAGTGTTATTGTATTACGCGTGTACGCGATGAGTTGTGAAGCTTTCAAGTGATGTATTTTTATGTGACGTGTGTGTGCGCGATTCATTGTGAAAGTGTCGCGACGTTCCGTGCGTGGACTTATGTGTTTGAACTCTCAAGTGGACTTATGTGCTACTGATTGTGAGAAGACTTGTGAAACTTTGTGTGGTTAATTTTGTGTGTGCACTATTTTGTGTGTTTTTTGAATATTATTTCATAATATTCTTAAAGTGGGGGGCAGTGTCACAAAATAGTGCCTATTTTGAAGTAAAACCCGGCGCCGAAAGGCCGAAACAACAACAAGAAAAACGGCGCTCGGAAGAGGCACTCAAAAGTCACGCCGCGCCTACAAAAGGCCAGAATGTTGTAGAAACTTTCTTATCGCAGCGAGCGCGCGCCCGGGGCAGACGTAAGGAGAGAGAAAAGGCGGAGAGTACACACCGACGCTCCCCGCGCAGTGAGAGAGAGAAAGAGGCGCCGCCCCGACCAAGAAGGTTCGAGAGTGGGCGAGAAGGTTCCCAATTGTATGTGTGCTCGGGGTCACGTGGCCCTACGGAACCTTCTAGTACCCTTTCCCAGGACTATATAAGCGGTCGGACACGGGCCGCGCAGGAGGGGGCGAGGAAGAGACGAAGAGAGAGAAGAGTTGCAAGTAAAAAGAAGAAGCAAGAAGTCGTGCGTGACTCAGACGCCGAGCCAGCTGACAGGCCACCTGCAAGAAGACGCCGAGTGTCTTGGTGAATAGGACTCTTTGTGTTTTGTTCATTGTTGCAGTGCATGAACTTGTTCGTGTTGGTTGGCCTTGTATAACTTTGCGACCCATCTGTTTTTGAGTTGTGAAAGCCGTGTTGTGTGTGTTTGAGTGACTGCCTATTTGATGAAAATATATTTGTTTTGTTTGACCACCCTTGGCTCTGACTCGGTCTTTGAACCACTGCTGGCGTTTTGCTAGTGTGCTAAAGGGGACCAAAAATCTTATTGTCCAAGCTTTCGTGGGATCTTTTTCGGGGAACCAAGACGTCGGTTCTTGGTATTATTTCCGGCGATCGCGCCCCGTACATCATAGCACGGGTTTGGTGACAATCAGCACACACAATACAACTCTTAACAACAAACAAAAATAGAACTCTTAATAAACAAATTCCAAATCAATACAATCATGCAAAAAATTACAACTCAAACAAATCGCGAATCAATACATTCATGCAATAAATCTTCTAAAGGCAATGATCAAGTTGAACCAGGCAATACATTCCATTTTTCTATAATGTGCGGGAAAAAGCTGAATTTAAATAGGTTAGTACGGGGATGGGAAGGTGTCAGGTTGAGCTTGTGGCTATTCCTTGTGGGTTTCAGTTTATCAGGAGACAGATATTCGTTAGTTAATGCGTAGCGTGGGGTATTAACAAGAATATGCAGCAATTTTAGGCATTCGAGATCGCATCGCTCGGACAAGGTTTGCACACCTAGCGTAGCAATCAGCTCGTGGAGGAAAAAGAAAGGATGGGAAGCACTGGGTGAGGCCTTCGTAGTGAAGTGGACAAAATGGGTTGATGGTGGTTCACATCCAATACAGAAAAAAATGTACATGGAGGGACAATCAGCTGTTTAGGCCGAGCTGGATAGCCTTTGCTAACTCTCGAATTGGTGACATATTGCTTGATGACATATGCAGATGGGCATATCTGCACTATAGTTCCGGTATGGGCTGATGATGGCTCACATGTAACACAGAAGAAAGTGTATAAGGACAATCGGCTGCTTCGGCCAAGTTGGATAGCGTTTGCTCTTTCGAATTGGCGACATAGATGCAGATGTGCTATGTGGACTAAAAGTGCCGCTCCTAAACGGAAACGGGAGCGGCCGGCATCAGTCCCCCCAGACTGATCCCAGAGGACCAAAGAAATTTTCTCATACCATACCATAGAAATCCCCTCGCCCAGAGGCCTTCGTCCTGAAGTGTGCATAAGATAGGCTGATAGTGATAGTTCACACCTAATACAGGAAAAAAATGTATACACAAGGACAATCGGCTGTTTCGGCCGAGCTGCATAGCCTTTGCTTTCTCTTTCGAATTGTCGACATAGATGCAGATGTGCTTAGATGAACCGAATCAGGTTAAGAGGGACTGGGCATATTTCTCGATCGAACGGCGATGTGTCAGTACAGCAACAGTCCGAGTGTCTGACACATCCAGGTTCCCCGGAGCTCACAGCTGTTGATCGCTTTCCAAAAAGAAAAAGTGTAATAGCGTCTACTGTTACGTTTGGCCGAATTGGGCTCCGAGCTGGGAGAAGACACCTCGACAAGGAAGATAGTACTCGGCCAAGCGTAACAGCTGGTGGCAGCGGTGGGATGGCGGAACCCCGGGAGCTCTGCGGCAGGAGTCGGTGAGGCTTTGGCTTTGTACTCTTGTACGCCGAGTGTTAAAACTTCGAGTCAGGGAAATAGGTAAGGCGGCTAAAGAGGACTTTTGTCACAGTTACGGTAGCAAACATGGATATGAATAGCTTGCTAAAGGTAGATTTGTTGGCCGTAGCAGATGAGCTCGACTTAGAGGTTAGCAAAGCTATTTGGAAACCTGAAACTGTGGGAAAAATTTCAGCCTGTGGTGCGAGTGCAGACGAAATTGCTGAAGCACTTGATTAAGTGCAGAGAAAAGGCAACATGAGAGAAAGAGGAGGATCTAAAAAAATACTAATATGAGCGGCTAAAGCAGACGCTGGCCACTCAGGCACAGCCGAGAGCTGTAAGCCATGACATGAGAGGTTTTCTTCAGCCCTTTGTTATTCGTAGTGAACTGGGGCTCTTTTTGACAAACTTTGAGCGTACTTACACAAGAATGGGCTTTGATCTGACGTCCCGACCTCGGAGACTTCCGACTTTCTTGCCGGCAGAAGCCGCACAAGTTCTAGCTAGGCTAAGTGCCGAAGAAGCGGAATATTACGAAGACGTAAAAAAGGGTTCTGTTAGAAAAGTATAAGTTGTCGTCCGAAGCTTTCCTGCTTAAGTTTAGGAAATCAGTTAAGACGATGAACGAAAGCTACTCAGAGTACGCGTACAGTACACGCTTCCAAGAAAATTGGCTAAAAGGTGCTGACACGTTCGATGATAAAGTAAAAATGTTTGAGGAAATCTGCCTAGGGCAAATTTATTGGATACTTCATGAAAAACTGAGGGGATGGGTTCTCGATAATCCAGATGTGAGGAGGGCCCGCAAGGCAGCAGAGTATGCAGATAAAAAAAACATGCGAGGCGCACGAAGTTCTACAGCAGAACAAAAGGAATTTACGAAGTCTAAGATAACAATACCACAAAGCAGGAATCTTCGGATTCCCAATTAAACCAATCTTGTGAGGTGCGGAAGCCTATCCTATGCTTTAAATGACAGAAAACAGGACACAGCTGCGGGCTGTCGCGTTCCTTTACAGTTTGTTATGGGACAGGGCGAAGATTTCCTGCCTTACCTACATGATATGGAAGTTAACAGCCGAGAATGTAGTCTTGCGCGATACAGGTGCAACGTATGACGTGGTGCACACTTCCCTAGGCAATTCTGGTGACTTCACAGGCGATTATGTGTGCTTAAGGCAAGCCTTGGAAGAAGGCATTCTGAGCTCACCAGTAGCAAATGTAACATTGAAAGGGGCTTTCGGTGAAATTAAGACCGAAGCAGCTGTCTGAGACAGCGTAATGATGCCAGTGTCCATATTTGCTATCAAACAGAATGGGAAAAGAATTGCTAAATGCAGGCGTCACACATTATATGAACTCTGTGATGGTTGTCACGATGTCGATGGCAAAGGAAACTGCCGCTCACCAAGAGCCACCTTGTCAGTGCCCAGGATCCAGAACGCGGTCAATCGGATAATATCGGTGAGGCAAGCTCAGATACACATGAACCGGCCGCGAGGAAGGCCATGAGACACAGGGTTTCATTGCACCAGCGATCTGCAACTTTCAGGCGCTATGTTCCGTCGACAAAGCCACGTTGATCGAAGTACAGAAAACGGATTTAACTTTGCCATCGCTCTTTTACCACGGCGTTAATTTATAAAGGACTACTGTCCACGCCTTGGAGCCTTTTCTTTTGGTACGCCTTCTGTCGGCAAGCATGCCGCATTAAAAGTCCAGTACGCTCTTCCTTCTTGTGGCGTCGACGACACGCCCGCCGCAGACACGACTGCGCGGGCAGCGCTAGGATAGACGGTATACTCAGTCCCTATAACGGCGATATTACCTCTAACGTGCTGATTCGGCTGTCTAGTCTAACCAGCTGGTTCCCTGTTGCAAGCAAAGAGTGCAAATCATATTTGCAAGGTGTGTATGACTTAGCGGGCATATTTGTTGTGAGGTATACCGTTCACAGGAAGTTCAGTGTTTTTCGTAAAGCTGGTATTCTACTTCACGTCACATGCACGTGTAGGCGCGCATGTGACGTCGTGTGCCGGTATGCGCTTGGACGTTACAGTGCATCATAAATTTCCGTGTCTCAGAACACACTCCACTTGGACATGGTTTTGCTCACTGTTCCTAAACACGGCACAAATTCAGCAGCTCAAAATATTTGCGCACCCATTCACAGGAACTTTCACCCACACCTATGATAATTTCATTTTTTTCTTCATACGATATTTCCTTCACTATACTCGGAGCATACTCAAGCAGTCAATGGCTCGTCAGGTTGTGAGGTGCTCTGACGAAGGAAGGCCTTCGCAGACAGCAAGCAGATTCGACAGCGGTAAGCTACTTCAACAACTAACCACCGTTAACGCATTGCTCCTAGAAGTAGGACTGGAGATTCAGCAAGACTAGACAAGCTAGTGGCGTTCTTATGGCCAGCACTAACACTCGCCCACAAAAGCTCTTTGGGACAAAGCGCCTGTGTGATTCAATAACTCATCCCTGAAGCTGCCCAGAACTAGATTTTTCAATGATGGGAAAAGCGCTCAAGTTCAATCCCGCGTTGAAAAGCTTCACGGTGCACTTCATGGAGCGACTCGATAGGCGTCGATACGATCACCACAATCGTCGTCAGGCTCACCTAGTGGCTGAAGACAGCATTAGAACTCATTTTCCAGCTCCGCTACACCACATTTCACACGCCAGTTATACCGATCAATGTGCACATTCGACCAAAGATACTGGGACAATTGACGAAGCTCCACGCAGATTGCCCGATACCACGCGAATTCCTTCGGGTTCTGTGGAACAAGAAGACTGTAACCGACTTTACTCTTGAAGCCTGCGTCTTTCCACGTCGCGCCCGGTGATTCTGGAGCACTCTTGGCTGATTACCTAACCACCAGGCGCGCTGAACTGCGTAAGCTAGCACTCGTCGACAAGGTCTGCTGCGGCGACCAAGCATTTCGGATTAGACTGGCGACTGTGCTTAGTAGACTGACCGCGTTAGATGAAGTGAGCGTGCGCTT
>CM023490.1:78276877-78321428 GCA_013339685.2 Hyalomma asiaticum
CGCAAGTAAGCTAATGCAAGACATTAGGATTGCGTAACTGAATTGTGGTAGAATTGGTTCGTTTCTAATTCCCCATGCATACCGGGTGCTTGCTGTGCGGTGTGGTGAACGGGCGGCGCGTCTACTCCCACGAGAATGGTCCTTCCCTGAACGCAGCCGTGGCCCCACATTGGGCGCCATTGTAGGAGTTAGCCGGGTCCTCAGCCCGCAAGCGTCCGGCAGCATCCAGCCGAGCTCCGGCCAGGGTTGCTACCTGCTCGCACCACGGGGTCTCACTACATTCCCGCACTTCATGGCCTCCCTTTTGGTGCCGATTCCGGACATGACGGCAAAAGCTTTGTTCAAATGTGTATATATAATCGCTATCGCAATAAAAGAAAAAATTTCCCCATTAAGGAACCGCCGTATAGTATACGAAGCAGCCATGAGTCGGCAAAGTTGCGTAAGTGTTATTCCCCGCTGTTCAAGGTCCTTCCATTTGAGGTTCCCCTGATGTTCCTCCAGCGGCGTGAGCTCGGGCAAGTGCTAGGGTTTCGGCAGGTAGCGGTAGCCGTTCGTCACGCTCATCGCGGGGAGTTTGCCTGCCACCAACGAATCTTTGCATGCAAACCAAACGGCGTACTCACTGATGGTCGACGGAGGCAAGCTCCCGCTGCAGAAAGCGATGGCGTTGGCACGGGACTGCTCGTATATTATGATCGAGATCTTGGTCAGACTTCTCGAACCACATGCGGTTGCCTACGTTACTGTGCCCGAACGTGTGGCCGACAAAGTCACGCTTAAAGCACGCATCGGCGCCACGAACCTCAGGTAGAGACCGCTTCCGGCACTTGGCAGCCGCTTGACAGCGCTCTTAAACGAAAGCGCGCCGGGGGAGATGGAGGGCTTTCTTCCGCGCTTTCCGCCGGGCTGACAGCACGCTCCGGAGTGCCGCAGGGAAGGACACGCCTCGTTCATATGCTGCTTCGCCTCTAAAAAGAAACATTCCAGCACGTTACTAGGCACGTCCTGTCGGCGGATTTGGAGCGTCGGAACACTGAAAACCACCGTAGGGAAACTTGCTGTCCATCCCAACCTTGTTCCCCAATCCTTGTCAGCAACCTGCGATGTCCTCCTGCAATGATTGGTACCACCCGACGACCGTCTTGAGTGTGTTTGGATGAGTGGTTGAGCCACACAGGTAAGGGAACGTGTCCCTGCCTTGCATGGCCTAAGGTCCCGCGTGGCATCGAAGCAACCTCCATGTATGCATGTATGCGTGTTATCGTGTCATGTGCAGCACAGGCTGTTGTGTACGCATGTTCTAATCTCTGTAGGAATAGTGGTATGTTGAGGCTCATTTTCAGCACACCACAGCAGCTAGTGCGTCAAGTTGTAAGCCACACAGATGCGTTGAAACTGAGTTCAATGACGGATTGCACCAAATACCACTTTAGCATTCACCTTGGCAGGGGATCCACTAACGTGAAACGCCATGCCTACGTGTATGGAAACAATCAACCACAGTAGCATTCAGCTTGGCAGGAGATACACTAACATGAATGACATACCTGCCTACTTGTATGGAAGCAATCGGCCACTGAAAACAGGTTTCGCGGTACCAAAAGATGTATAGACCAAAAGATGTATAGACCAACTCTTGCACAACGCGAGGAACGGTGTCGTGTGGCTCATGGTGTGCAGTTGCGAGAACATTGGGCAACTTCATGCAGCCGTTGTTCCACCTCGGATGTTGGCAAGTGGTAACGATGAGCGACACCTATATCGTCAGTTCCCCCCATCTATGTTGATGCACAAGAAAGGTCAACGTTGCTTGAACACGCTGCTCCCACTTTAAGGTCACCGCGCGGTAAGGCGCAGTTCAGCAGACTGCTGGCGCCAGTGTAATATGGATGATGCCATGCTTAGAATTAATGTGCCTACTCTCGAGAACAAGCCACGCAAGGGCGCCACTAAACGGGAAGGGGTGTAGTGCGGGCACGCCCCTATATTCAAACACTTGGGTTGCCAGCTGACACTTCCTATGCTTCCTGACATTCGCCAGCACTCATGTGCCAACCTAATACGTAAACACAGCCTCCGCAATGGCGCCACCCAATCTCAAAGGCCGCGCTGGGAAAATAAATTGGACTAAGGATCGACAGACGGCAGCACTAGCGTGCAATTTATTCCTACTGCGACCTGGGTTGGTTAATCATATGCACTTTGACCCCAACATTATCCACGGTGAGAGAAACTTTCAAAGCAGGATAGTCTAGAGAAAAAAATTACAGCATATCCCGTGGATGACGAGTGGGCGAAGCTCGGGAGGTTCATCGTTAGATCGTGCCGAGTTCCGGATCAATTTAGTTAACGCGCACGCTACGAATCCTCATGGTTCAACTATGCACAATTGAAATCTCCCACCGGCACTTCATTGCAAGTCATGATCCAGTGCCTATATATATATATATATATATATATATATATATATATATATATATATATATATATATATATATATATATGGGTTGCCGGTGAAAGCTTCTCCAACGCGAGCAGTCGGTATTTCTCAATCAAGAAACTCGCTAGGAGACGCTGCCTGCGCCAACGTTGTCTCTCGCGGGTGAGGGCGCGTTCTGCTTGCGAGCTGGTACAGCGTTCCTCTAAGAAAGAGCGTTTCCATAGATGATGATGATGAATGTGGTTCGGTTAGGAAAGGCCGCTAATTTCTGCAGCCCATGTAAGGAGCACAGCTAAGCGTCCGTGGGGTGGGGGAAGGGAGTGGAAGAGAAAGAGAGAAGAGAAAGGCCTTAGTGGACCCTCCGGAAATTTAGACCACCTGGGGTGTACTGACAACGCACAGTACACGGGCCTCTGGCATTTTCGCCTCAATCGAAAATGCGACCGCCGCGGCCGGGATCGAACCCACGTATTTTGGGTGCAAGCCGAGTATCGTAACCACTACACCACCGCGGCGCACCGTTTCCATAGCCAACGCGCGCCTTTCGCTCTCTCTCTCTCTCTCACAAGACAGCAGAGGCACGCGCCGGGCGAGAGCGAGAGAGGCACGCGCCGCGGGCGAGCGCGTGCCGGGAGGCACGCGGGTTACGCCTGACGGCTGACAAGGTTAGACTAAGAGGAGCTTCGCCGCTAAAATAGAGCGCTCTCAGCAAGCAAGCCAAGGTACTAGACGCCAGCTTACGCCACGAGAACAAAAGCGCTCAACGGGGCATTGTAAGGATGAGCAACTACCACATCCGGAAACACCGCAAGGCAACGGAGGCGAGAAGCCATGCATTCATTGCTGAATGCATGCATACATTAGTCAATGAAGGGAACTTGTCTTAAGATACCCTTGCAGTACTAATATGGCAACTTTAGAAAATTATTCCTTGTTGAAGGACTCAGCATAGGTGAAACATGGGTAGTGTCAACGCTTTCAAAATAGTTGTGCTGACAACTTGAACACAACGCAACAGGGCGGCATGCCTGAAGAAGCCCCCTACGAGCACCCCCCCCCCCCCCCACCTTGCAGTCCACCTGCGCCTCGTATAATTCTACGTATGGTAGAAGTCAAATCTTTGATTTGTGGGATTTAACTTCCCGAAACCAGCTAGACGCCTTAGCGGGGGGCTCGGGAAATTTCGACCTTGTGGGGTTGTTTTAACGTGCACGGACATTTCACAGCACACGGGCCTCACTCAGCATTTTGGCTCTATCTAAATGCAGCTGCCGCGGCCGGGATTCGATCCCGGCACCTTCGGGGCCAGCATCCGAGCGCCATAACCACTACACCACCATAGCGAAGAAAAGGAGGCTCTTGCAATGTTTCCTGCGTGGTATTGTACATTCAGAAGGCACCAATGTGCTGCTCCAGAAGGGAGGAGCAAGGGCGTGCTTTGCGTTATACGATGTTGGTGTGTGGCTCATGGGAACTAAAATGAAGTATGAAAAAGATTCCGAGTGAACGACGGCTGACATTGAAATTAAGTTCGCTGTATTTTAAACTGGGTACGAAGACTGTTTCAATGTACACAGCTACAGTGGACAGGGTAGAAGGGACTTTCTCCGGTGTAATGAGACGCCAAGGTTCCTCAACGTACAGGCCTCGTACAATAAGTACTCGGGCCTCAACATTTCGCCTCCGTCGAAATTCACCCGCCACGGCCGGTATAACAGCAAAGAGACCCAAGCCATGGCCAGGATCGTGTTCAGTGGCGATGGGTATTAGGAAGAACCAGCCTTCCATCGTCAAAATTAGCGAGTTGTGTGAAGTGTAAGAGAGCTCGCACTAGACGGAGACCTGTAGCTTGGAATTTAAGTTAGTCGCTGAAATGCCATCAATGAATGGCGTCGCTCCTGTCGCATCGCAGTCTCCTACTTGCGTATAGTAAATAAGATTTTCCTCGTAACGTTATGGTGGAAGAGTCGGGAAATCTCACCGTAAGCAAAACCCGGATCCCTCCTTCGCGTGGGCGCATCAGCTCAGCTGTTATGGCTAGCGATATACAGCGGACGATGAGACACCAGCGCAAGCCGTGTCCAGCAGATTATGACCCGAGCACTGTAACCGGCACTAACAAGGACGGCGTTAGACTGGCTGGCGTGTTCTGAGCCGGTTGGCAAGGAACAGGTGGAATTTCACATTTATGGTGGCCAACGTTTTCTTTTACTTATACTGAATCGGGAACGCGTGGTTCCAGACGCAGCTCAGGTCTCCATCGATTCGTTCATTCAGCCTCCTTTTGCGAAATGTGGATGAATACATGCTAGATGATCAAATTGAAGTGGCTCGTCCAGTATGCAAACATCGTGCTTTTCAGGAACGGAGCTACAGTCAACTGAATCATTTTAGAGTGTCGGAAACTTCAGCAAGCGCATCGTGCCATGCTTCAACAAGGTCCCTAATAGCGCTCCTACCTCGAGCAACTACCCTCCAACATCAATTTTATTCAGGCCATTCGACGCGACCTTGACGCTATGGCTTCCAGGTCTCATTGTCCTCAAACGCATGTCTCCCTCATTCAAGATGTTTCTCAACAAAAGGGATTGCAAAAGTTACTCACAGAGGTGTTTCAATTCGTCCCCCCAAGGCATAAGCATCTGTACTACCGTCTCCTCTGCCGCAATGGCTCCGCTCCGGCTCTCTACGGATTGCCCAAGATACACAAGCCTGATGTACCTATGCGGCCAATCGTGGACTACAGACGGTCACCGCTTCTTAGCCTTTCGAAGTACTTGCACCGCATAATATCTCCACTCGTGGGATGCGGTCAAACACATTTACGCAACTCTTCTGATTTCATTAACAAAGTGCGCGATCTCAAGCTTGACGATGACGACACTATGGTGTCGTTCGACGTTACGTCCTTGTTCACGTGTGTCCCAATTGACGTTGCGGTCGAAGTGTGCTCTACTGCCCTCCAAGACGACGCCTCGCTTCCAGAGAGGACACCATTTGAGGTTCAGGACTGGCGCAAGCTCCTGCAGTTCTGCCTGGAAATTACGTACTTCGTTTTCCAGGACTGCTTCTATAAGCAACTTCAAGGAACGCCCATGGGTGCCTCCCTCTCGGTAACCGCTGCAAACTTGACAATGGAATCAGTCGAACGCCGGGCTATCGCATCATTCATGCCCCAACCAAGACTTTTTCTTCGGTATGTGGATGACTGTTTTTCCGTTATAAAGAAGGATGCCCTGGATGCGTTCTCGTCACACCTTAACTCGATTGAACCGGCCATAAATTTCACAGTTGAACTGGAGAAGGACCATCGCCTTCTTTTTCTTGACGTCTTGGTACAACGTGAAGGGACAGGTCTTCGCTTCAGCGTGTATCGAAAGGATACACACACAGGACGCTACCTCAACTTCAGTTCAATTCATCCTGCTTGCCACAAACGCTCCGTCGCCTCATCACTCATACAACGCTCGAAAAAAACCTGCAGTTCTTCAGAGGACCTGCAAAGAGACCTGAAAGTGGTGCATGCTGAACTTTCAGGCAACGGATACCCGGCTTCGTTTGTGAATTCAGTGCATAAACAATTATCTCGTCCGCCTATTAGTGCCTCCTCCGTGCCTGCCCCCTGTAAACGTGCCGCGATACCGTATGCTCCTGGAACCAGTGAGGCCCTGGCGCGCGTGCTCCGCTCCTTTGATGTACACGTGTCACATGTGCCGGTGAAAAAACTGAAAAGTGTGCTGACAAGCGTGAAGGACAAGCTTCCAAAAGAAAAGTTTCCTGGTGTCGTGTACAGCATCCCCTGTACCGACTGTGATGATGTGTACATCGGCGAGACAGGCGATTTTCAAAGGCGCCTAAAGGAACACTGCTACGACGTGAAAAAAGAAAAGGTGTCTTCAAATGCACTCGCTGAGCATTCCATTTCCAAGGGACATGATATTGACTGGGCCAGTGCGCATGTGCTCGCCACTGAAAGAAATCTAACCTCGCGACTTCATCTCGAATCACTACTAATCCAAACCACCGATACCACGCTAAATCGCAATGACGGCACCCTTCCCTCTGTTTACGCACGCTGCTTGCGCCACCTTTTTGCACGTACTTAATCAATCCCCGTTCCCTCATTGCTTCATTTGTGAACAAGGCCCCCGTACGGGAGCCGAAACGTCGTGTTATTTTTAAAAGTTTTATTTGGTCGGCGTCTTGCTTTTACCTTTTGACCATGATTACTCCCGACCAGACGAGCTTTCGTCGAACTCTTGACTTCAAAAGGGATTGCATCTTACCCATACCGCTTCAATCACTACCTACTGCATCCCGCCAGTCGTTCCCCAATTAATACCGGGACCCCAACGAGCGGCGAACAGCTGGTGATGAGCGAAATTGTATCGTGCGTCCCAGAGTTGGTCATCTCGCGCCGCCGCCGTAGCCGCTGGCACTCCTCCCCCCGATCATGTTCATCACCGTTATGGGACTCGCTTCTATTCGGACCAACTGTACCAGCCGCGAAACCTCCCAGCAACGGTCTCAGTCCCGTTTGCTCACACATCGACGTCCGTCGTCGCCATCCTACCGAGGCCACCTTTAGGAAATTATAAAAATGTTAGGCTGCGTTGATGACTCGAACAGCAAAATTTCTGTCGATCCCTCATGCCAAAATCTTGTCTATGTTTGATCTGCCTCTTAAGGCACTCATTGATACTGAAGCCGAAGTTAGCGGCTCGGACCTTCTGCACACCAGCCGAATCGCCTGAAGTTTGAGTAGACAATGGCAGCACTACATCCGCAACGGGAATGTTTATTGCCCGTGCCACTACTGCCGCCTGTCCAGCGTCAGTCCACTGCACAGCCGCCTAGTGCACTCATGAAGTGATCTTGGAATAGACTAAATATTTATGCACGTTGTACCGGCAACCTACGGCATGTGCTGGCCTGCTGCATCGCAAACATTGTCGAAGACGAACAGTCCCACTTCGTCGCGCTCAGTTTGTTAGTCTGCGATCTGGTGCGGCGACGAATATCCTCATATCGCCTTTCCCATCACGTCATGATTGGAAAGGCAACGCGCTCCTGCTTGAGGCACACGTGCGTCGGAGACTGCGTCACTGTCGTTGCCTAGGAGACGTGGTGAACGCTGCGTACCCCAGTCCTTTTTCATTTCTTCACATTTCTTCATGCGCACTTCCTTGGTAGCCAGCTCTTGATGCGCTACGCCGCGCTTTTCCCGTTTTCTACAATCTAGAGTGGCACTTCGTTGACCGACGATATTCTGGCATCGAGACATCCTACCGTAGCTTTATTCGCAGTTCACAGTGGACGTTCTGCTGACGACTGCTTATCGGTGAACATATCAAACCCTGTACGTTTTAACGTTCGTGTTGCCAGGTGCCATCATTTTGACGAACATTTTGCGCGTGCAAAGATGCTGTGGTTGAAATAGCGGAAAATATGCGTTCGCTGCAGCAGAAAAACATTATCGGTTAACACACACGACATCCGCTATCACAGGCGCGCCACCAGCGAACGTCGCGTCTCGTCAGCACCCAGTGTGACAATAGCATAGCAATCAAGAGGGTTTCAATGCACCGCCCCGCGCATAGATGTACAAAAAAAAATACTTCTGCCTACCGCAGACATGAGGCGCCACATAGAGGGTGCTCTCCCCCTTAGTGAAAGAGCTAGTCAACGGAAAAGAGTAGGAAAGTGTCGACGGAAAGCGTGGATCAGGCGCATACGACTGGCATTGAAAAAAATTACACCATCTCCCCGAAGCGGACCATGGGGTGATGGGAGTTTCGCTGAGAGTTTCAACGGTGCATGTAACGGCGGTGTTTACAGGTTTGCAGTGTTACCTTTGCGGTGAACCTTGCGTGTCATCACGTTAACTTGGTTTGTTACCACGCATCTCGTGACCGTTGTCAGAGTGTGGGTTGATGCTGATGGATACTTGCGTAAACCCGCTCGCTGACGGAACTCTTGCTTCCATCACACAACACCACCAACTTCTTTCATCGGAGGAGATACTACCCGCTTTATTTATTGCAGCAGCTGTTGGAAAGAGGGAAGGGAGAGGAGAGTCGCGCATGCATATAGCGAGTGCGGACGGGCGCCGCGCGCGCGCTCTCTACCCGCTTTATTTATTTTTGCAGCAGCTGTTGGAGAGATGGAAGGGAGAGGAGTCGCGCATGCGTAGTGTGAGTGCGGACGCCGGACGCGTGACATACCAGCGAGCAAGAGATGCTTCGCATCTAAAAAATAGAGGCGCTTCCCAAGCAGAGCGTCTGTCTGTGAAGTGGCTTTCTTAAGTGGAGTTTCCTGGCCACTGAGAGCGCCTAACACGCAGATATGGCGTCGACAGTCCATAAGCTCCCTGTCGGACGCCGGCCACAGTACCTAGGTATGTCACCAGGAATGCGGCACGGTTATAACACAGGCGAACTTCTGCATGCGTGTAACGGTGCTCCTCCACTTGAAAGTTGTGCGGTGCGCTCTCCGTGGGCGCTAATTGCGTAGCTGCTCATCGAAATGTTTAGCAGATGATTGCGTGGTGTTCCCCTTCGGTCGGACCGTAAGGCGGTCGTTCTCGGCAGCCGTTAAAATTTGGGCCGTATTCCAGTGGCGGAAAGGAATCCCCAAAGGGCTCCGGAAATGGAGGAGCGGCACGGTGGTGTCGCACAATGCCTGCTCTTCATGCCACTGGAGTTCGTGGAGAAGCTCAGCGCGAAGAACTCCTGTGAACGGAGGTCTGTAGGTGTGGCTGGACAAGACTGGGCACGGTCCTTACATTGCCGAGCCGTACAAACTAGACTGCAACTCGAAAGTGCGCCAATGTCATATGAGGTCTATGCGGTCTTCAGGTTTTCCTTTCGAGTAGGAAAATTGCAAACGCATTCCACAATTGCGTCTAAGACGTCTCCCACCTCGCATTCGAGGGTTGGCGGTCATGCATTGTTTCTAAATCTCGATGAAGGTGGTGTATGTCGCACCCGGATAACACCTCTCTCAGCCAAACACCTCGTCTCGATTTTCCGTAGCCGTAGCCGGAACACTTCTCAATTTTCTCAACTAAACGTGTTGACGTAGTTTGGGTCTCCCTGTGGTTGTCAAGACCAAACTAACGCCCTGCTGGCGAAGAACAAAACCTACGGCCTGAGCTGGTTTCATTTATTTCACCTTAAAGGGCCGAAGGCATTGCAGGAGGGGCATATACACGGAAGCAGTACAGCAAAAGTAATTTCTATCAAACAAAAGAGAAATGTAGCAAACAACACGCTATGGTAAGTGCATGTTATACGAAATGGCGCGTTACTTGTTGAGTAAAGCTTTCTGGACCTGAGGAGGAAGCAATGGCATTAGGAAGCATGTTGCAGAGAAGGCTACTGTGTGAGGGAAGGAAGTCATTCATCGCCGCTGTATGGCCACTTATGCGTGCAATGGTGAGATGTCCTTACTGCGCACAAAGGGGGAGGCCTCTTCATCCTTTTGGCCACACATCTCGCAAACCACTTAACCCCAAAACCGGATTTGTGCTGGCAACAAGCTTTGTTAACAAAACGTGATTAAACTTACATCTCACAGTTAGATGTCAGGGCTCTGATGCCATCTTCGAAGTCGTCGTAGCTCACGGATCGAGCACTGCTGCTCACACCAGGCTCTCGCAACTACATCTCTTCGAGGTTGGAGAGCCGAACGGCGCAGCTCACCCGAGGGATCGCAAAAGAGACTTGTTCGACCGAAACATGACGGGGTGTCGCCGCGTCTCTTTAAATCTCCCCAAGAAAATCTATCGTCCCGGGCCCCGAGACGAGTTTTTCTGAGAACCCCGCCTCGCCAGGGCGTCTACCCAATTGTGTAGGGCAACGTCGTCAGTAGAAAGCTCACCAGTGCAATCCGCCGTGCGACTACGGTTTGAAGCCCGCCTTTATAGTACAGTCGCGTATAAGTTCCTGTCCCAACACATGGAACTCGAAGGGAGGTCGTAGGACAGCCTAACCAGCGACACATGTGTACGGATTTCCGCACGCGCGTTAGCAATCAGTGCCTCCAATATGATACACTCCAGGTGCAAGCAATCATCTAGGCGCCGTTATACTCGAGTTAGCACTTGCCGAACCGTTGCGCGCACCCCTCTTCGACAGGCACCGTGTTTAGGCTACGCGGCGACAGGACTCCGCCCTCTGCGGGATTTATGGCCCGACAACCTTCGGACAAGATGTCACCGGCCACAGCACCGGGAGCAACACCACCCAGGCACGGGCACGACTCCCTGGCGCATCGTCATCGCCGGTGGCTCTGGTGGCACACTTGTCTGCGTCCAACCGCGTAAGCAAGGACATCAAGCACTTCGAGGCGAACTCCCCCAAGTGGCCGATGTGTGAGAAGAGCGGTTCAATACGTGTGCGCGGTTCATGAGGACCTGAGAGCTTTCAGATGGGTGCACGCGTACCCATCCCGTCGGCCAAAACGAACACTGGAAGAGCGCGAAGTTGACGCCCTGTATAGACGCACATGTGGGACCACCGTGCAAGCGTCGCCTCTGCTCTCAAGGCGCGGTGTCCGCGAACTTGCAGACAACGAAAGATCCGGGGGTTCTCCGACCGCCGCAGCAGCCGAATAACGGGAACACCGGTGCCCCAAATGCCCGTTTCCTGCGTTTTCTCTCGCCCGACCGAGGCCTCTCGCGGCGTTAACTGATTTAATCTTGAAGATGATCTTACAGGTGGAATAACAATATGCCGTGTATGCGACTCATACGAAGCGATGAAGCAAACAAAGACGAGCAATTATGCGACGCGATTGAAGCGACGAGTTTTCACGTGAAAGGTCATCGCGTAGGCAACCGCGTACTGACAAACGCCGAGAAAAATTATACCAGAACTGAGCACGAATTCGAAGCTCTCGTTAGGTCAGTCCACAAATTCCAAACTCACCATCATGGCCTCCATTTTACAGTCGTCACAAACCATGCCGGCTCTCGATGCTCAAGAACTTGTCCGGACGCCTTCGTCGTTGGATACTTCGCCTGCAAGAAACATTTCACGACTATGTATAAAAGCAGCAGAAAACATACACACGCAGACGCGCGCTTCCGCTACATGCTGCCTACCACACCATGATCACTTCCGTGAAACGGCCTCTTACGCTCGGACCTCGTGTCCTGTCTATATTTTATAGCTACATAAATACAGCGCCAGAGGTAATGTAGCTCTACCATCCGTCCCTCCTCTGTCCACGCCGATCACATTTCGGCGAACACCTACAACATAAGATTTTCAGATAACGTCCGTTAAGGAACAGCCTGTCACATGCGTCGACATAGCGCGCACAATTCCCTGGAGATTTTCCCGCGCGCCATTCAAACTCGTCCTTTTTTCACCACGCCAGTCACACATCCGCTGCAATTCGGAGAGTACGTAGAACTTCGTCATGTATCTATTCTTCGACAGAATAACTTACGCACCTGATGTCGCAGTTGCAGGCGCGCGCCTCCCGCCTGCACTTGTAAACTACCTTCGTTCATAAGATCCGTCATTGGGATGCGTCGAAGCCGGCGGGCCTTCCTTATTACGAGCCCGCAAAGCTTTTTCCATCTTTTGACAACCTGTTAATCTGGGATCCAGTTCGAAGAAACCGCTGAGCGGGTATTTCGCTTGACAAAATCAATTGAAACACATACTCCTACCGATCATACGAGGCACGGGCATGGTGCGCCACAATGGCGAGAAATGCGACCGCCCGCTGAGTTACGCAGCACAGGCTGATGCAAGAATGGAAACATTTTCGGCGCAGTAAGTTCGTTATCGATATTCTGGAACCTGCGCATGAAAAAAAGGCTCTACCGTCACGGGAACTGTCGTCTGTTCGCACAGCGCTCACCTGCCTCGCGTCGATGCAGTCAACTACCGCGCTGGGATGTCCACTTCTCCAAGCGTTACGTGTGCGATTTCTTTTTTTGTCGCCATTGCAGGTGCGTATCACGAAGCCCTAAACATTTCCAATTCATGCATACAAAAAAAAAAAAAAAAGACGCGAGTCAGTAGTTCAGTTCGGCGCATGCAGTCCACGGTCACATGAAACGCGGTTCAAACTCATGTCGACGCGATGTCGCTGCTGCGGTACAACACGGCGACGGGGCTGAGCCCAGTTAGCACGCCCTTTCGAGATGCAAGGAAAATGCGTTCTTCGGGTGCGTATGTTCGCTAGGAACTACGCGACACTTTCATTGTAAAGCGAACGTAGTAAGCACTGTCCAAGACTTTTCTGAACTGTCCAAGATTTTTTTGGACATCAACAGGCAAACAAGCCGAGCCACCACGTAAAAGACGCCCGTGTTGGTCCACTGCTGCGTTGCCAGACAATCGAAATACCAAGGGGCCAGCATGACGCCGTCGCGGTCAACCAATGCGCCCCAAGCTACGTCTCCAAAAATAATTCCATCGCCTTTAGAGACACCTCGAAACATCATCACGACGTGCGCTGTAACAAGAAAGGCCGCGAGAGGTCGGCACCACGCAGAGAAGTTCGACATTCAGCGTACCGCAAATAAAGCGCTAACTTTGAAAGCACAATGTTTTCTAAGAACATCGCAGTACATACGGAGGCATGTTTGAGTCCGCGCACTTGGCAGAAATGCACTGAAGAGTGAAGAATGGTTAACGCAAAGCATTTCCTTGCGAAAAAAGGAATACTTCAGGGATGTGAAACAGCGCACAGTGAAATACAACCAGGCGTGAAAGCTATTTGTAAAGCGCTCGCGCGCACACACACCAGCATAGAAGAAGACACGAGACCGCATGTGAACGCTAGCAATAAATGTCACCACAGGTGCTACCGCACAATACTATCACATAACCGAACAACCTCCTAGGAAAAAAAATGCCGAGAAGACACGCGATGACGTACAAAATCTGACAATCACATGTTTATTAATCAGCGCACGTTTTACACACTGTTGCGCATCCCTCACATATGCAAAACTAACTTTCCGAAAACAAACCTCGCAAGATACAGTAGATACGAAAACATACATGTCCGACGATATCAACGAAATGGCACAACCAGCCAGTTCCGCACAACCTTGTCACTCTTGAACTAGTTGTTGCACAAGTAGGCATAAAAAAAAAACAGTTACACACGCCCTAGCTCACATATTCCCTGGCATTTACTGTCGACCCTATTACCGTTAGTACGGTAAAAAGTGGGCGCAACGCAAACAAGTAATCACTGCCGACTAGATAGAGTTTCGCGGTTTCGCAACCACTCAACGGCATGGTCACAACGACACATCCTTAGTTGAAAAACAAGCCGGTACATACCGATAATATATCCACGCCTCGCAGAACGCCGTTCATACCGCCGCGCACGGGAAGGGCAGGCGTAGTACTTGTTGCGCAGCCGACAGGGTGCTCAAATCGCAAATCAACCAGGAGAAACATTCTCGGCTTTACGACGACGACGAACACCCTCCGCTCACAAATGACACACAGCGACTGACTGGCGCTCGATCAGCTCCCTCCCCTCCGCTTGCTAGGCCGATGCGGGCGCGCTCTCGTCACTGACATGCGCGTCCGCTGCGGTGGTGTAGTGGTTACGGTACTCGGCTGCCACCCGAAAAACGCGGGTTCGATCCCGGTCGCGGCGGTCGCATTTTCGATGGAGGCGAAAATGCCAGAGGCCCGTGTACTGTGCGTTGTCAGTGCACGTTAAAGAACCCCAGGTGGTCTAAATTTCCGGAGCCCTCCGCTACGGCCTTTCTCTCTATCTCTTTCACTCCCTTTCCCCTTCCCCCACGGACGCTTAGCCGTGCTCCCTACATGGGCTGCAGAAATTAGGCGTCCTTTCCGAACCTCAATCAATCAATCACTGACATGCGCGCGCCGATGGCGCCACCTCGAAAGAAACCTGACAAGAGCATGAGACATGCATGAAGTCAAATTGACGTTACTTCCCGTGTCAATCATTTTCAAACCGACCACGTCGTATAAGCAAGGAGGTTCCACTAAACTTTATATATATGACCTCCTTGCGTAAAGCTGTGCGGTACGGCGGGCGAGGGCGTTCGTTCGAGTAGAGTGAACTAGAACTGGGAGTGTCCGGAACGAAGTTCAAAAATTGACGGCAGATCCACGAGGTGAATGATGATGAGATTGGGTGAAGCTCCTGGAAGTAATCATCGGTTAAACCGTGAAATTTCTTCCGTTAATTCGCCCGATAAAATTGACGTGAAACGATTGCTGACGTGCCGCTGCAGCTTCTTGTGCACGTACGGCGGGATCTTGCCGACGCTGCCTTGCTGATGCGGCTTCTTGTTCCCGTACGGAAGGATCTTGCCGACTCTGACGTGCCGCTGCAGCTTCTTGTTCACGTACGGCGGGATCTTGCCGACGCTGCCTTGCTGATGCGGCTTCTTGTTCCCGTACAGCAGGATCTTGGCGGCGACGTCGCGCAGCTTCCCGGCGCGCTTCTGCCTCGCGGGCTCTCACTTCAGGGTCCTGTCTGCGAGCGCGCGCCGCCGCTGCCCTGCGCGCCCGCCTTTCGGCATCCTTATCCATACGAGCACACACCGACGACAACGAGCATCGTCAACTACAAACCTGTATCGCGATATGGTTTTGATTATAAAACCATTGCTTTAGAAAACACCTGGCGTCTTTCGTTAAGCAGCTGGCCTCTTTTCGTTTTGCTTTTAGAAAACATCTGGCGTCTTTCGTTGGCTTATTTCATCAGTCAACGGCGTTTTGAACATTAATCACGCACAGGAGAAATCTCACCAGGCACTACCTTGGAGGTAAACAATGGCTGCTACTGGGAATGAGAGACAGCAGAAGTCGGCGTTAGCTAACACTTACACTTCTACTTCTACTAACGTTTCCTACTGGAACATGCCAACGGCTGCTAATGGGGAATGAGAGACAGAAGAATTCGGCTTTTAGTTAACGCGCACGCTGCGAATTTTTTTTATTGTTCAACAACGCACAGGAGAAATCTCCCACCGGCACCACCTTGGAGGTCAAAGCGTAAGACTAGTTACGCACTACGACTACGACGAGGGACGAACGGGTGCCGCTTTAAGGAGCTTCGCCCCTATAACTGAAGCAAAAAGAGGGTAAATCCGCTCGTGGCGCTGCGATGGTTGAGATACGGTGGCACTGTGGTAGCACGGCCGCTGGATAAAAACGCACGTGGTGCGTTGTTAATCGAGCGGCCGTGGTGGTAGACTGCCTGCTTCCCGCTCAAAACACCTGGGTTCGAGGCTCAGCGGGGGTTGTTTTTATTTTTATTATGACATTTGCCGTTAGAAATGTCTTTTCTTTTCTTTTTACGTGCGACGAAAGGTCGCTTCAGTTCCTACACATTAATTAACGCAAGAATTGCAGCGAAATATAGTGTAATAACAAAAACAAACTACCTCTGTTGCGTACCCTGGTGCACGGCCAGCTACAGGTGATCTGCGGGTAGCACGCGTTCGCAAGCGTTCCAGAGTCCCACCCAGAGAGAAAGACGGTAGCGGGCTGCGCCCAGGACAACAAGCGCAGTTTGCGAGGCACATTTCGAGCCACATCATGTGCTTCGAGACTCCGTGCACATGATAAACGGAAAAAGTCAGGCTTCCACGTGACCGGCCAAAGCCTGTAGCGGGGGCGGTACCCGCTGTTCATCTAAGTGAATATGAACTACAAGGTAGTCTTGCTCACGAGGCAGATCACCCGGCAAATGCTGAGTATCCCGGACAAGGTGCTTCTGGGCAAGCAACAAACACCCCACTGCGGAAATCTGCAAAGATAAATTTGCAGGTAAACTTGCAAAGTGTGAAAAGTCAGAAGCTCCATCAGGCGATGACGACGAATCAAAGACACGTTGCACAAACGCAAGAGAAGTTGGGACCTCCTTTGCCTCTTGGGACCTTCTTTCCCTGAAGAGGCCTCCAACGTCGAGATGGACAGCACTCTGCACATCTTAACGGTCCAGACTGGCGACATTCGCAGACATATCGCACCAAAACGTTGTGTTCCTAAAGAGGAGACGGGCTGCTCTGCCGCACACATATTAACAGCAGCCTCTACGAGGAAAACAAGGGTCTTTCCCTCGAGCAAGCAGAAGAATATATAAGAAAAATCGACGCGAGCTTTGTGTGCCGTGCCGCCATGGGGAAAAAATAAGTACAACAGCCCACTCACGACCAGCGCCTCATGTCACAACCTGACGTACCATGGAGAAGTTTTGTACAGCACAAGATGCCAAGGTGTCGTACCTGGCGAAGGTTAAAAACAATTATATGGATGACAGACGGATAGATTTTGTCGAAACAGCGCGTCACTGTACGGGGATAAGAGGGCAACGTAGAGGACAAGCGCTGATCCTGAGTGTTCGCGGGATCAGCGCTTGTCCCGTGTACCTTTCTGCATGTTCCGGCGAAATGAACGCCCGCGAAGTCGCCCAGTTCACCATTTTTTTTCAGATGGTGAGATTGCTTAAAAAGCGCACTAATGGACATCGCTTTAAAATTGCTTACAGACAATATTCAACAAACTACAAAGCACATTTACCGCGTTTCAGCGAAAACTTTCAGAGGTTCTTAGGAAGACGCTGTTCAAGAAATAAAAAAAAAACGGAACCTGTGAAAAATTACTTTTAGCTGAGGCGAACGTTAGGAAGTCGCAAAAGAGTGTTAATTAGATGCTAAGTGAGATATACGAATTGAAATTTTAATTAACGACTTGGTGGTTATTGTAAAACGTGAGTGCTAGCCACGCTTGTTGTATCAGCTTTTAAAGCAAAGGTTCTTACGATTACCTCCGGCTGCTCCACCTGACTGGTCGTTCCCTAAGAAAATTCCTTTTTTGTTCAAAAGTCTATTTTCGGGAATGTTTCAGTGTTACAACACCTAGTACATAACCAACACACATAACACGTATGTACGTGCATTTATAAGAATTAGTACATTTTCCTAAGGTTTAGGTTCAGAAAAGAAAAGGATATTAATTAAATTGGATTTATTGGAGCAAAAGCGGCTGCGACTATGCTGCACCAGACACGGTGTGATAAAATTTCCTTTGGAGATGAAATATACACTGTAGTAGTTAAAGCTTACTTAAAAACTCGGCTTTGTTGAATTTATCACGTCAGTCAAAGATACCAGTGCCTCTTCTGCTAACAGCAACATGGGGTGAAGTGGGGTGCGTGACATGGAATACTCGGATGTACTTCTTCCTAAGCATTTCAAGATGTGGACATGTGATTAAAATGTGCATTACTGTTAGCGGTTCATTGCATTTATTACACGCTGGTTGTTCTTCCTCTGTCAAAAGGTAATTATGTCTCATATGCGTGTGGCCTATGCGATGTCGACATACTACTCCGATGAAACGTCCCTGATGGTCGCATGTCTTCAACTCCAAGGACTGGCTTAATAAGTTTATGTTTGCTGTTAACTACTTTCAGTTTCCATTCGCGTTGTGAGTTTGAAAGGAGTGCCTTGCGAACAGCTTGGGTCCCATGCCTAGCAGGTATATTAATTTTTGAAGTCCGTACTTTTTGCCGTTGCTGCACATTCATCCGCCTTTTCATTTCCGGGGATCCCAGCATGGCTTGGCACCCAGCAGAAACGAACACTCTCGCCTTCACTTAATGTGTTAGTGTGTGTAGATGTAGAGAGTGGGTGCGGACCATCACGTTTTTTTACGTTCAGTGCGGTAAAGGATGAATGCCGTACACGGTATGGCAGGAAAACACACATATATTAAATGGGCACTCTCAAAAACACGTACAAACAAACCAACAAGCAATAAAGCTCGCGAGCTACACGTTAAGTCCTGTTCGAACCATGCAAGTTCTAAGCGTGCACAGTTCTGAAAAAAGCCAATTCGCGTGCATGCGCACAAGCTCGCGTCTATGTCGACGCCGGTAGCACGAGTCGTCGATGTGGTCACTTGAGGAACGCGGCGGGAAGGAGACGTTTCGGAGCTCGAAGGGTGGCGGCGGCTCGGGCTCTCAGAAGCACAGCACGAAGTCGCGTCGGCCCACCACAGGTACGCGACGGAAGAGGAAGCCACCAGCTAGCGGCCACAATGGTCGCCGGGCACGGTCAGACAATAGCCGCACTGGTCAATGGCGTTCGCTGGAGAGGTCAGGAGGCTGCCCAGCGCTTCAGCCCGGATAGCCCTCTTCAAACCTCGGCTCCTCGAACGCCGTCCTCTTCCGCCTTCTTGGCGGCTGTCCTGCTCGTGCCTTCTTCCTGCTTCCTCTAGTTCGCTGTCACCGCCGCCACGCGCACTCTTTTTGTTCACGACGCGCCGCTCACGTACCTTCCTTCGTCGTTGTCGTCGTTCTTCACCACAGTAGAATATTGCCGACGATGGCTTCGTATTGTGATTGTATATTCAGGGTTTTAAGCACACTTAAGGAGTCTGTATAAACGACTCATCTTTTGCTTACGATTCTTGTACTGCTATCCACTAAGAAAACTGATACAAACTGGCAGTCTGACTGTGTGTTCCCACGTATCAACCACGATGCTTCCGATATAGGTGGGCGCCTTCGAGCCATCGGTGTAAAATTCCGTGTAAGTGTCATATGTGTCTGCCACTGTGCGAAATTCCTGTAGTATAAATTCACGAGGCATCTCTCGTTTATTTTTTTAAAATGTGTCAATGAAAAATCTAGAAATCTTGTGACATCGTTCTAAGGTGCTAATCTAAAAGAAAGCATGAAAGAGAGTGTTTCCGTAGGGATATTGTAGCTAAGGTCTTTTTCTTCAAATCTAAGTACGAGTGGTTTTATAGCATTTGGTTTGTTCATGTGTGGTCGTTTCTCGCAGTGTGTGACCACGATATGGCAAATGCGGCCTGTGCGATGGGCCAACTCTTAGCACTTATGTCACCATAAGTTTCGTTCTTCTGTGGTCTAAAGACGGCTCCTTGCATTCGGAATACAAACTGGGATTGGGTGAGGTCCTATAGGCACCGGTTGCTAAGCGTAGTTCTTTGTTATGAAATGGATCTAACCGCTTAAGGTATTCTGGCTGAACCACATGTTATCCAGCCGTAGTCCAATTTGCTACGTACGAAAGAACGGTAAATATGAAGGAGGCATTCGCGGTCAGAGCCCCAGCACTTCCAGGACAGGGCTTTCAGGACAATGAGAGCCTTGTTTGTTTTAAGCTTTAGATTCTTATTGTGAGAAAGAAAATTTAGCTTCTTATGGAATATGACCCCTAAAAACTTCTGTGCTTGTTTAACTGGCAGTACTATGACATTTAGTTTGAGGACTGGGTCAGGTTGTAAGTCCCTCTCCTGAGAAAACACCACGGCAACAGTTTTCTCGGACGAGAAACGGAAGCCGTTTCATTAGCCCATATTAATTGTCAATTTCTTTAGGGTGATTTGAGTCTACCGTTCACATTAGATGCGCGGAAAGCAATCTGGAGGTCACCAACACAAAGAGAGCGCAGAAGGGTAGATCGTACGACTGTGTTAACACAGTTCATTTTGGCAACAAACAGTCTAGTACTTAAAACACAGCCCTGAGGCACACCCTTTTCTTGGGTGAATACACGCGACAGAACTCTACCAAGGCGCACCTGGGATGTTGGATCCGACCGACGTAAAATCACACAGGCACTTTAGCATTCTGCCCCCAATACCTAGGTCTGCCAATTCCCTCAAAATACCATGTGGTGTCATATGCCTCTTCCAAGTCGAAATACAGCTATGCAATCTTGTTTGTGTCATTAGACAGTCACCGGTGTCATCACCCTAGTATCGCTCCGGTGACGGCGTACTTGGGCCGGTGTACAAGACACTAACATGGTCTTGTGATCAGAGTAGTAGGATTGCAAGGGATACATACATAACATCTCACACAATGTATGGGTATCGAGCCATAGTGTTATTGCTTCTTGTGGATTATGTTGCGAAATGCATAACAGTATAGCGATCATGCTTCTCTTATTCAGGTAAATGGATGCAAATTCTTGGCATATGTGCGGCCAAAAGCAACGTAAAAGCCAACATTCTTGCAAAAGATCGTCCTCGAGTCCACGTTACTCTGGGAAAATGCGGGGCTGCATGTTGACGGAGTGACTTGTGATGGTGTAAGATGGAGCCATAGTATGTGGATGATTTTTGGACTACAAGATTCGCCGACTTTCGAGTAGAGTGCTTGCTTGTCATGAAAAGTACTAAATATTTCTTATCTACTTCTGGTTATAATACCCCACCGTACAGTTAAGACATTCCCCCCTTTTAAGCATAAACTTCGTGAATCATACTGTCCGCAATCTTTTTTTTTTTTCTTGAAGTACAGGATCTGCCTCAAGCACTAAGTCCATGTGCACTCATCCTGTGGATGATGCCCATGCCCTGCATTTTCTTTTTCGGACTTCCTGCACCTGCTTAGGAATGTTAGAACTGCTTAGAAAGTAGGGCCAGCACTCCTCCTTTTTAGTGATGCGGTACTTGAAGGACTGTTTCCCTACCGAAAAGAAATTGAAAGACTATGGCCCGGGAAGTGTGACAGAATCTTTCATTTTGAGGTTTTCAAAATTATCAAAATAATGACGTCGCGCGTGCCAGCAACAGCGTTCGGACCAGAATCTCGTGAAGACGACTTTTAAGGGAGTTTCTAGCGTTTCTTAACGACTGCGAGTCGCACTCTCATAGCTCAAAATGCGGATTTTTGAGCAACAGCACTGCCGAGTGCCTACGGGCTACCATTCGCTTAACTCCGCACATTGCTGAGTACTTAGCTCACGGTGCAGTTTCCGTTATCTTCTAACCTGTTGGCTGAGGCAATCAAGTTGGAAAACTTGTGTAGGATTGTGCGACAATGCAACGGCTGCAGCGATCAGCCGACACCTACCAAATTCTTGGTCACAGTGAATGCACTGGCCTTTATGGTGTAGCACAGCCACCAAGGATAGGAAACTGCAGCCCTGAAGTGGTAAATGCCAGGTCAAGCCAGGATAAGCCAAACCCCATAAATGCACTTGACTGCCTTGTTGACGATGGGAAGCTCGATGACGTAGAAGTTGTTTTGGATTTTCTTCCATCTGAAGATTATAGCAAGTGTGCCACTCACCAAGCCGCCTAATTATTACATTATGTTGCAGGCTGTATGGCTAGGAAAGTTGCCAGAAAAACTGCTTGTCGTACATGTAATGGGCTCTTGACAATGAGCAAAGAGCAGGGCCATTCAAATACCAATAATGACTTCATTAGACATTGTGATTATGGCGGTATGCTATACCCATCTTCTGGCCTTTCCGGTCTTGTGAGCGCTTTAGAAGAGTCATTTACCGTTTTCTGCAGTTCAGTCAAAGAAAATAAACGCAGAAAACATGCAAGACTTCGCCATGTTCCTCCAAAGTGTTGACCTGCCAAAGCCAGGGTGTGACAAACATCACAAAGAGCTCACAGTGGGTATAGTCAAATTTTATGTACTTCTTCGTTTTCGATTCTATGCTAAGTCATTGAACAAGGAGCGCAGCTCTAAGAAACAACAGGCGAAACACCTGAAACTGAAGCGGTGTAATTGAGCAGCTTTCTTGACAAGGTGGGGTTAGTAATTGATTCCTGGGTATCTGGGTTTCTACGTGGGAAGCCACGATCTTATTTTTGCGATAAGTTTGTGTCTCCTCGCGATGATATTTTGGTTTAATCGAAAGGAGCATTTGGCCTGAAAAAATGTTTGATTTAGAAATAAAGTTCAGAAGTATGTTTGTCGGTGTCTTGTGCGTGACCAGTCGTAAAAGTAGAAGCAACACGCAGATGCATTCGCTTGAAGCTTCCCGACTGCTTAGCATGCGAAGTAATATAGAAGATATAAAACATGCATGACCGAACACAGCCACTCCTACGCCTTAAATAGAGGTGTTTAAGCCCTATGAGTTAATGCGTTAAAATTGATCCAATACCACTTGAAGGTATGTCACTGCTTGATAATGACCCCGAATTAAAAAAAGAAAGCAGGCTCGATTGGCGAGAACGACAGCCCTAAATTGTGATCGGGTGCTTTTTGTATGCGCTCGTTATAGCGAGAAAACTGCTGCTGCCTGTGTGGAAGGCCTAGATTTCATGATCAGGTGGCGTTGCAGTGGTTATTAATCGCATAAACAGCCGCACTTGCGCGACGACAACTCGGAACGGTACAAAAATCAGCCACGCAAACCACTCGCAGTGGTATCACTGCGGCGAGTGTAGCGCTCCTGTGGCGAGAGATGAGGCGCGGAGCGGTCATCGCAAGAAGGACCCCCTTTCCGGCGCTGCACGGCACACTTCACCTTCTAGGGCGCAATCTTGTATGCGTTCTACGATGGAACGGGGGCGGTTCCTTCTTTACGTCAGAAACTGGGTGGTCCGGAGAACGAGAGGGAGCAAACAGCCAATGAGCGAAGGGTAGACACCCCCGAAACTTACGTCACACTTTCGTGGTCTGCTAAGGGACCGTATAATAGATTGAGAATCGTTTTGTACAGTTAGAGAAATATACAATTATTGTAATTGAGTGAGTGAGCAGGGTTGTAAACACTGTTTTTCAAAGTTTCGATTTGAAGTGAATGGCTACTTTAACAATTTATTATAAGCGTTGTCTCGATAAGCCGCCAGATGACGTCGTATTTCCGTAAAACTGGGTTGTCGCGCTAGCGATGACCCTGTTTCAAACTACGTTTGTATCCCATTTGTCTACTTGTAATGGAGACGGCGGGCAACGGTTTTCAAGCAAGCACGAGCCGTCGTCTGCCTGTGCGGGGCCATCCCGTTCCAGAAATCGGAGAGAGATGCTGGTCTCCTTTCTAGAGCAGTATCCCTCCCTGGCTCAGAGGTCATTTTCGGTGACGCGTTACTGCACGGCAGCCGACATTTGTGGCGCGAAATAGCGGAAGCGCTCAACGCGGAGCGGCCAATACAGAAAACCTGCGAGCAATGGCAGCTCTCGTGACGCAAGCAGGTGTTTGCGGCGCGGCGCGACTCCAGAGCCGTGGAGAAGGTGAGTGAGTGTGGTGGTGTCTGGAAATTATGTCCTGCTACCCGCATGTACTTTTGCAGGAGTACGGGGAGTGGGCGGCTCCCGGGTTACCGGGGCCGTATTTTGCAAGTGTGCGGCATCTCTACGTTCACTGCGTTTTTAGTTCCTTCTGCCATGTATGTGAGATGAATGTATTTTTGTTGGGCCTCAGGCGCACTCAAGCTACAGTTTTGTAGCTTTTGGTCTGGGGTCCCTTCCCCCCTTTTGCAGGGGAAAAATAAAGACAATTATTATTATTATATATATTGTTACTTCCTAAATGGTGCAGATATTTGGCGTCGCAACGCCTAGCCAAATGCGATGTGGCTGACGACCACTAACACAGCAGTTCTGCAAAGACTGTTATGGAGTTTCAGTGGGCAAGAAAACCATTTAACTCATATATCATTAAGAAATGTCCCTCAGCACTGTAATTCCCTCTCATTAATGTGCCCTCAGCACATATTAATGAGCGGGATCACCTATTTCTGGATCAGTGCTGGCTATTGTCTGCGAGCGTGTAGTAGCATTGCGTGTTGCATAGCCGCCGTAAGAGCTCACCGTGCGGCAAACAGAGGCACTGGTGTGCTTTACTTACCAGCCTGCTAGCACCGAGCCTGCCAAAACCGAGGCTGGACCCAGCACATCATTATGTAAGTATCACCATCACGGATATGTCGTCCTGTATTTCATACCGTGTGTATGTGCGGCTCACAAAATTTATGTCGCCCTTCTGGCAGCTGTACCTGAGGAGCAACTGGCCCAATGTGGCAGCCGCAGTGGAGGTGGCCACTATGCCTGGTAAGTAATCTTCAATATCTCATTTCATTTATATCTTCACTTTTGGAAAATGCATAACTTCATAAAACATTGTATATTAATAGCGCCGCGGCCCCCACAACGCCCGGTTCGGCGGCCACGCCCACCTCGGCCACGTCGGGCAGATGTGCTCACTGAGATGGCGGCACAGTGCTTCAGTACCCTGGAACAGGGCATCAACATGCTCGTGGTTGCTGGACCATTGTGCATCCAGGAAGTTCAGGGCATAAAGAATAATGCTTGTGCACCACATCTGTGAATGAATCGGGAGCGCAGGAAATATAAAATGTTGTGGTTGCATGTGTGTGCATAATGTAACAGAGCTGTGAAATGTTTGATACGAGTAGTGTTGCAACTTCTATTACCACAAATGCCATGGAAACATTAAGCAAGGGTGCCGACATCACTATCAAGCGAGCTGGCAAGGGTGGTGCCATTGTGATAATGAACACCACTGATTACATTGACGAAGCCAATAGGCCATTTAGTGATTGTTGTTTTTAGAGGAGACTGTAAATGAGAAGTTTCTTGCAAGAAAGGTGAAAGTCAGGGATAAAAAAGTATGTGACAAGGCAGCAGCTACGCTCCTTCCACTCAGTCCATCTGGAGGTCGATTTTATCTTTTGTCAAAAATTCACAAGTTGAACGATCCAGGCCGCCCCATTATTTCAGCCATTGGAACAGTGACAAATGATTTGTCTCGATATGTTGAGTTGCCAATTAATAAAAATCCAGCCACATTTCAATCTTTCCTGAAGGATACTAACGAGTTCCTTTCGGGAATCAGTGATGTTGCCACACTAAGGGTTCCCTTCTCGTGACGCTGGATATATCTACTAATATCCCTGATTCGGACAGCATCTTGGCGGTAGTTCAAGCGTACGACCGGTTTTCTGGTGGAAAACCAATATGCAGTACCACCCTGGCAACAACTTCTCGAACTAACGCTCCAGGTGAACAATTTTGAGCTCAGTGAGGTACGTCCAAGTGGCACCTCTATGGGAACTATATGATTGGGCTGAATTGTACCCCTCTCAAATGAGCAATAACGCATTCACACGGGCGGACCAACTTGACTGTAGCGCACTTCTTACCGCAGATAGACGACCTCCTACGCACAGCGCGTCGGCGCCTAATGTAGCAAAGATTCTTGAGAAGCACTACAACATGCTAACGCAGAGCGAACACCTTAAAAAGGTTTTCCCGGAACCACCCGCGTGGTGTATCGACGTTGCGAGATATCTTGACGTCTTCTTGAACTAACCAGCGTGCCTGCGTAGTTCTACGCGTACCTTTACGACAACAATAAATAGCCTGCTAGTTTAGCCATATGCTTCATTCATTTCGTCCTCGCTACTCAGTCTTGTTGCAGACTACACTTCCTGCGTGGTGCAGTTTGTGCAATGCCAATGAATGTGATACAATCTCCGCACTTCATGTATTTCTGTACATCACTGGCCAGTGACGCGCTGTATTGTCAAACGCGATATTCTACGCCTATTTTCATGTTTTTACTTGTATGTTTATATTTTCTTTCTGTATTATTGTTTTCAATGTATGTCGCACCTTCTTCAAAAATGGTAACCATGTGTAGTGTTTCAGAATGTGCTGTAGTGGATCACATGGTGATATATTGTGTGGCAATCTGTGTTGGCCAAAGCGCAGTACATCAGAGTGGCGTGTAATGCGTGACAACGTGAGACTGTACGTTTAAAGGGACCGACAACTAGCCAGAACGTGCGAACGGACCTTTTTTGCATTTCGAAAGAATTTGAATAACAGTAATGCAATCGAGCACCCTTTCGCGATTTCAACAGGACTTGCATTTTTAAATTTCTTGTTTCCGCTATCTATTTCTTGTTTCTGCTATCTGGAGTATGAATCGCCGTACGTCGCCTGCTGCTGCTCGTAGGATATAACTCGGCATTAAAGTTGTAACAGACACATAAAAACGCATCTCCGCCCTACTATTTCCTTTCTACGCATTAAAAGGAGTCGACGCCGAGAAGCGGTTCCTTCCTCCGCGGCAACTGAAAACCTGTTTTTAAACACGGCGCATGCGCTGAGTGGCTCCCAGGCGCGGCGCGCACGCGCTCAGTGGAGAGAGCCTGAGGCGAACACCCGAATGCTGTCGGCCACTGTTTGGAATATGTAAAAGTAAAAAAAAGTCACATAGATGCTTCACGGCGTTTTCCAGTCATTGCGCGACTGGACACACTGACTGGTAATTTTTCCGTCGAAATAAACAGGTACCTTAAAAATTGGCAAAAGCGTGCATCTCGACCCGCGGGTGTCTCACAGGCAGAGGGAGCTCCTTGTTGCATTTATGCAGCAGGCACCCCGCCCGCCCTCGCTTTCACGGCCGACACAGCTGCGCCCATCTTTCACGGCAGCAGACAGACGAGCGCTGTGGGAAAGCTTACAGGCGCTCCTCAACGCCCAAGGCCCTGCGCAGAAGACCGTTCAGCAATGGTGGGCCTTCTGGCGCAAGGTGTGCCAGAGGGCTGACCCATTCCGCCCTCATCGACTGTTCCGCCGGTAACCTGTGCCTCGACATTCCTCTCCTTCCGGATGTGCCCCTCGTGCTCTCGAACACCCTCTGCACTACAGCGTTCGTCTGCACCCCTGCGAAAGCACTAACCTTCGTAGAGTTGGCCTCACCGTAACCTTAACCTGATGGGGACATCTAACGCCGATTCGTGATGTCGTAGCGCGCGACATCACCGTGCCGCACTCTTTCGTTATCATTGAGGATAAGAGCATGGCGTCCCCGTTGTAAATTTTGGCTTGGCGAGGAAGGTTCTGCGTGAAGGCATATCGATGGCTTCGAGTAACCGACTACACGTTACCACTTTTGCAGCGGATGTGCACCCAGATACTCCAGTTTCGCACGCGGATACCCTGTGTCCCAACAACGCATTCCGTACGATGATTGCTCCGGACCTCCCACCTGACCAAGCAGCCGCCATATGCCTGTCTTTTGGTTTCTTACCGCGACATATTTGACCCTGACAATTGTCTCCTAGGCAAGACTGGCAAGACTTCTCTCGTAAAGCATAAACATTGGTAACGCCGCTCCTATTCACCGCCGACCATATCGGGTGCCGCCGAGTGGAAGCTTATTCAGGCCGAAGTAGATAGCATGCTAGCCAAAGGAATTATTGAACTAGCCAAAGGAATTATAGAATCCACCTGATTGTGCAGAACACTTCGTGGCTGCGTAAATTATGAAGTTGTTAAGGGGACGTTGCAGGTATATACAGGATGTATTTACAAGATGTTGCACAGACGTAGTCATCTGGCCAAGATGGCTGAACGGCAACAGCACGCAGCTTCTCCCGAACTTCTTTCTGCTGCCTTTTCTGCTGCCGTGACAATATGTTCACAAGTACAGCAACTCTTAGTTTAGTGTTCCACTTGGATTTGTACCGTAGCTGCTGACACCCCTAAGAAGGCTTTCTTGCGCGCTCGTGCAACAGGAACTTGCCTCATAGCAGCAGAAATCCTAAAAGCACACAAGACTTGAGCAGTCAAGTAGGTGCCTCAAAATGCAGAATGCTCAACTCAATTCAGTTTTGAATGCACTCACATCACAGAAGATTTTACTAAGAGTACGCATCAGTACCTCATAGTGTGGGCTCCCAAATCAGTAGCTTTTGCAACGACAGATAGCAAAGCATACAGAGTGGCACGTTCCAAACGACTACTCCACAAGAACTGAGAGCCAGAACTGAGAACTAAGAGGCTCTTCCTCTTAACTTCTGTTCTCCTCGGATCTTACTTAGCTATGTGAGGAAACTGACACATACTGCCACATCCTCGGACATTACGGAGATATGAAACGATTGATGGGAAAGCTGGTGGGTATTCTAAGGAGGCCGTGACTACACTCAAGATGAAGTGCTCAGACACGGTCAAGCAAGGTTATCAAATAGTGTGGAGTCTTATAGTTGACGAGATGTCAATTAGGCAAGAGTTGCAGTGGCGAAAAGGCTTTTGAAGGCCATGTCGGCATGGGACAGGGGCTGAAAGTGACTATCTAGTGCGCTGAGCGCGCGCGCTCGCGTGGCCACTGCGCTAATGCCTTCCTACAGCCACCGCAGAGCGCCGCTGCAAGTCTCTAAGGTTTAGAGTTACTCTATATGCTACCGCAGGCAGCATTTATGCTAGCATAAATATACTGTAACTCTAAGGTCAATGGTGCGTCCGGATTCCGCGGCACCCGCGGTTTCTGCTCCGTAGCACTGCGCTTTCTGCTCGGAATTCAGCGTTCCTCGTGGCTTTTAAAACGGACTCGCCTGGTTATCACGGTTCGGTGAAGGAAACGGCACTATTTTCTGCAGCCCATGTCGATATCATGGCTCAGCGTCCGTGGGGATACGGTCATTGTGAGAAACTCTATGGGGTAAGGGAATGATAGAAATAGAAGAGGAACGCCATAATTAATAGAGAACTCCAGAAATTTTGACTACCTCAGGTTAGAGCACTGCACGGGCCGACTTCTCCCGGCCCGGGCCCGGCCCGACCCGAAAGTGCCGTGCTCCGGCCCGCCCGAGCCCGGCCCGGTATTTTTCAATACGGCCCGTACCCGGCCCGGGCCCGAAAGGTTTGTGCCCGGCCCAGGCCGGCCGAAATCAACCAATTATTCCTTGACCATAAACGAGGCACTGACCAATCTTCGCTTATAGTGAAGATATCAGCCGCACTCAAGATAGTTTCTGGAGAGTTTGTAAATTATGACAGTGTCGCGATTATCACTGGTAATGTGTTTGCCTTCGGTTAATTACGCCCGTAACACATTTGCGAAAGAATTGCAAGGGGATATATGAGGAGGCTTAGCTGGCTGTGCATACCGTGTTCTGATTTCATTTCAAAAAGCGACTACAACATAGAACGCCCACATAAAGTGGAAAAACGGCGGACATTTATCATTGAGTTTAAATTAATTGCTGGGACTATTGAGTAAATAGCGCAGAACTTATCCTTCAAACTTCGTTTCTTGCACAATGCAACGAGAGATAGAAAAGAACGCGCTGTAACTACTCCTGGGAGGATTCGCCAGGCTGAGTAGCGTTATTAAACCTGTCGTTTCGACTCCTCGGTAGGAAACTGTCTCCAACGTACGCTACATTTTCGTGCTAAAAAAGAAGGGAGTCCTCTCCCGCACCTTTGTTCGCCAATTAAGTCACCGCCACCGCCGTGCCACAGATCTGTCAAAGCAAGCCACACACGTTAGCGAGCGAGATACCGTCCTCGCTGTTCGCTTTAGATGCCTATCTCGTCGCCTTTGTGTGACCGTCCTCGGTCTTTCAAGGTGTTGTACTTTAAATCAAGACCGGACTGAAGGGCCGAACTGAACTAGCCGGTGTCTTCTTAAGCGCTCCCCGTTTAACGCGGCGGGTTAGGTGTCCGGAGCGCGATCCCACGCAATGACTGGAACCGGGAGAGTGGGTTGCCGCGGAAGGCCGGAGGCCTCGGTGCGAACAGGGGAGCGAAGTCTGGCCATCTGTGGCTCGCAGTTTGTGGTTGCAGCCTTCCAGCTAGCCCCTGTGACGGTGGAGACGATGTGTGCCAAAAAGGAAAAAGCGGTGACTCGGTGGGCAGGAAGAGGCGGAAGGTAGAGACAAAGCAAATTCTGAGAGGGGTAGCGCCCACGTAGAAGGACATTTCACGCGGATCAGGCATACTCTAGTGCTTCAGTATAGGTTTGTGCAAAGTTTCATTCACGTTTTATCGGACCTTACGTGGTGCTCGAACAAACTTCACCGGTGAACTATCGTGTCACTCCCGCTATCATGCCTTCCGACGGCCGCTGTCGTGGCACTGAGGTTGTCCATGTTTCCCGTCTGAAACCCCTCATCCGACGTACCTCACCGCTATAAACAGCGGCCAGGTTGGCCGCTTCCGCGCGGGGGGGGGGGGGGGGGGGGGGTTATTCGTGTGAGCAAAATATTCATCGCTCGTCATCTTCATCTGTATATAACCATCATCACTGCCAGCGTCATCTTCGGGCAGCGCGTGGCTCAGCCGAATAAAGGCTTCGTGGCGACAGCTGTGCTCCTTCCTGCTTCATAGGCTTCATTTCAGATGGTGTTAACTGTTCAATGAATAAATGAAGTTACGTGTTCCGTCATATGAATGAACTTGGGCTCTTCTGATTTTGTTTCAACATAAAGGGTGTTAAGCATCTCAAGTGCGGCACAGAATACTCAGTCTATGCCTCTGTATATAGCTTTCTCAAAATCTGTATTACCTACTATAATCAATCATCTTATGTTAGCGCACGCACCGAGCTACGCGCGCCACGATTTTGGATCGTGGTACATTTAACACGCGACGGTGATACCGCAGCCGATAAAAGTCAACAAAAAAGTATGGCACATGTCGCACACCGACTTAGCGAATCTCCCTTACAAATTCCACTCGTGCCGGGAAACCTTACTTGCTTACCGCAAACATTGACGCCATTGATGCTTTGGTCAACGGAGCAGTGGGAACTCTACGAATGGGAATCGCTGGGTGCCGGTGCTGCGCACGTCCCGAGGTTTCAGAGCAGCGGAGCTGCCATACGTTTTTTTTTTCTTTTTTGACTAAAGGAGGGGCTCATGTCTCCCGTTTTGATGTGTGTTACTTAATCGCTAAAACCTAAAAGCGGCAGAAGTTCGAAGAAAGATGGAAGCATGAAGGGATGAAAAATTCGTCCACACGGGGTGTCTCTGGACCCCTTAGATATTTATGCGGTAAAGAGTGCCCATACACCCGCCTGTTACAACACTTACTGAAGTAAATCATCTTGTTTATCACCTTCTTAAGTGCTTGCTCACTTCTGTCTCGGGAGCGCCTCCACGTTTTTGAGCGTCGAGAGAAGACTTGCGCTCCGACGAATTAGGGAACTTATGAATTACTGACGAAGTGTGACGAAGACGAAGGTGGCCGTGACAATCAGCAAAAACATACTCCATATGATGAGCATCCGAGTTAAATGCTAGTTCTGATTTGCTAATTGCCAAATCATAAATACTTGCAACTGCCTTACTAGCACAAAAATCACTTAATGAGCAAACATTCTGTTTGCTCATTAAGTTGTTTCTAACAAATAAATAACGAGCCCTTGACCCCATTCCCTTTCGTTAGCACAAAAATCAGCAACATATGCGTCGATCGGCGAGCTTGTGACAAGAGTCACTTCGCTTCTTGCGCAGGAAAAGCAGCTCCTCAGGTATTAATGACTCACGAGTCGCGTTGACCAGTCTACATACACACGGAGGAAGAAGGCGTGGCGGGCATGCGAGCGTAGCTGCCTACACTAAATGTTTCCCATGATAACGATGAGTACATCTTATATGCACTAATCTGGACAGTGTACCGTTGCTTCGCACTTGCCGCAGTGCTGCCTGACTACCATTTCTTTTGATACACGGTACGCAACAACGTGTTTCACTCAATATAATGGCGGGAACTTATATGAGGCAGTTTCCCGAAATTACATGTAGCATACTAATGGAGGCGAAATGCTAGACTTCTTGTATCGTGAGATTTCAGTGCATGCGAATGCACTTCTTCAGGTGGTCTAAATTACCCGCAGCCTTCCACTGCGGCGTCTCAAATAGCCTGACTAGGTTCGGGACGTCAAATCCCAAAATACAATAAAACCAGAAAGCATACACGAGCCATTACCGACACGTATGAGACCCGGGCCTGACCCAGGCCCGGGCCGCGCCCGGAGCTCGTGGGCCCGAGCCCGGCCCGGGCACGTGCAGTGCTCTACCTCAGGTTCGCTAACGTGCACTAACAAATCACAGTACACGGGCCTCTGGTATTTTCGCATCCATCGAAAATGCGACCCTCCCCGCAGGGGCGTCTGCTTCTGCAGGCGTTTGGTGTGTGGCGACACCGCGGACACGAGCCAACGGGGGGGTTTCCACCCCCTCCCATGTCGCCGTGCGTGGCTTAGCCGTGTCCGTGGAAAAGGGGATCCTGGGCGTTGAGCCGACTCCGGGTGATTGGACCTTTAAGGCCCCCCGGCAGAGGCAACACACCCCTTTGGCCCCGGCTTCACGTAGACGGCACCTCCGGATGGACCCGCCCGGGGGAAACCAGCAGTCGCCTTTTCCTTTCTCCGCACCTTCGTCTTTTCCTCTCACTTTAAATCTGTCCTGTCTTCTACTCTTTTCCATTTTTCCTGGCGGCAAGGTCGCGCTAGAAAACTAGCCCGACCTAATGGACCTCAATAAAGTTTTTCCATCCATCCAAGGGTTAACCTTGTGTGGGTAGCCAACCTTGGTTATGCCATGTGTGGTTATAGTAGCAGCATACAACTGGCGCCTGCAGGACCCAAATTTTATGGCTCCTGTACCGTCCCTTGTTGGACTCCATGGTGGGTGGTTGGTGCTGCTACTGAATATATTTTGTATTTATGGCAAGTGCTTTCCCTCCACCTTGTGATCGTCACCCTCTTAAGAGGGGACGCACCGAAGAGCTCATGGGTTTCGTCACCCGATCTAAAAACTACCCGCGTTTCCACGTGATACATAGTGAACATTCCGAGAAGTCTGGAAGAGTCATATCACCTTTTGTTGTTGCTCAATCCCTCACTGAGAAGCTGGGTCCGGGATATAAATAACCAGTATGGCCAGTGGAGACTTGCTCCTTGAAATCAGAGACCAACAACAATACTAAAAACTGACGAGTCTTCTTCAGGCACTGGCCAATGCTACCAATCTCAGTAACCCCTCACAGGACAATGAATACCACACGGGGAGTTGTGTCCGACACAGACTTGCTAGAATTGACCGAAGAGCTCCTTGATGGATGGAAGGAGCAAAATGTGACTAATTTCCAGCGCATCAAATTTCGGAGAGATAACCGACAAATTCCAACCAAACATCTCAGTCTAACTTTTGCATGCAGTGAACTGCCACAGACAATTGAAACAGGATATATTAAGTTACCAGTCAGGCCTTACATCCCCATCCCTAGACGTTGCTTCAACTGCCAAAGATTTGGCCATGACACACAGAGCTGCCGTGGCAAGCTCACATGTGCGAAATGTGGAACACAGGGGCACCCATCAGATGGCTGCACTGACGAACCTCACTGCGCCAACTGTGATGGCTCTCATGCCGCCTACTCTCGAACCTGCCCGAACTGGAGGATGGAAAAAGATATCACCTTGAAAGTCAGAGAGAATATATCCTTCCGAGAAGCCCGCAAGAGAGTTTCGCCTTTTAACGTTAGCACATTCGCTGATGCGGCGCGTCAGGGGGCAGCGACGCACCGGCTCCGCCACAAGCCCGGCCTGCACGCAGCGAGCTGCCGGCTGTGGCAAACGCCCCCACGGTAGGAGCAGCCAAGGCTGCCCCGCCACCCCAAAACTCGGCCACACCAGTGGCCTCTACTTCCTCTGGCGGTAGCCGAGGCAGTTTCGAGGTCAACGAGGTCCCGTCACCCTCCCCACTGGTCGGGCCAAAGGCTTTGTCCTCCGGGGCGAAGCCGGCACGTCGCGCTCATCTCTCGCTTGAGCGAGTGTCCTCTGCCTCGCACGAGGCAATGGACACTACCAGCTGTGACGCGGCGCAAGGAGCGCATGGGGAGCGGAAAGGCTCCCTTGAACGCTCCAGAAAAGAGAAAATCCCAGTCACAAGGCCAGGCAAAGGCTCTGTAATGTAATCTGTACATTGTCTTGAGACACACTGCACCACACTTTCTTTATACATGACAACAATAATACAATGTGTAATGGAGAAGAAGATGAGGAAGGCAAGCAAGCCTCAGCGTTGGCGACAGTCTCGTGCCTCGAGCGAGCGCTTGCCCGGATTGTGCCTGCTTGACGCTCGCCGTTTGTCGGAGCTCGCCTTTGACGTCCCTCGACGTCTACACATCAATAAACCACGCCGTATTTGGTGGAGGTCCCCAGCGTCCTGTCCCCAGCGTCATCATGGCTGACGCCAACCCTGTTCAGTCCGCGCCACCTGTCGACGCCTACGGAAGACTGAGGTTGCACACCTTAACTGTTCTTCAGTAGGGGTCGCTACATTCCCCCTTCTCAGCCTGAAATTACAAGTCCAGTCTCTCAGGCTTTCTCACAACTCGGCCATACCGAGTACGGTAAGTCTGTTGGTCGCTCCGCTCCTCACACGAAGTCGTGGCCGATGGTTCTTGCTCGGGTGACCGGGTACTATCGCCCAATTCGTCCTGAAATGTCACGTCCACCGGTTCTGGCAGTAGATCTTCCGAGGGCGACGAAGTACTTTCACCTGAAGTCGGGTCAAAGGGCACCAGATGTTTCCTGTTCCGCTGGATGACCCCAGATGGTGTTTCTACGATGTATGACCGAGGCCTCTGCGCTGGACTTAGCACCTTAGCGACACAAGGAATGTCCTGCACCCATACATCGTCACCAGGCATCAAGGGTCGCAGCTCCCGAACAGCATGATGTCTGTTGAAGTTCCGCGCTTGCTTTTTCTTGGCTGCCTTATCCTTCTTCCTCACTTTAGAAATGGAAGGCCATTTTGGAGCCAGCGCCTTGTCAATCTTGGGAATCGTCGTCTTCAAAGACCTGCCCATCAAGAGCTGTGCTGGGCTGTAGCCAGTGACGCCAGGTGTGTCTCGATATGTCAGAAGAGCTAGATAGATGTCTTTGGATTTCCGAAACATATCTTTCACCGTCCGCACCATCCGCTCGACTTCTCCATTTGCTTGTGGGTAGTGCGGACTTGAGGTGACGTGCGAGAAACCGTAGGCTTTGCTGAAATCTCTGAAAGCTTCTGACACAAACTGCGGTCCATTGTCGGATACCACCCTTGACGGCACTCCGAAACGAGCAAAGCAGCTCTTCATGACTGCTATCACCGCTTGTGACGTTGTTTGAGACAGGCTAATCACTTCCGGGAAACGAGAGAAATAGTCCACAAGGATAACATAATGTTTACCCTGGATTTCAAAAAGGCCTACGCCTACTCGCTCCCAGGGACCTTTTGGCGTTGGAGTAGACATGAGAGGTTCACTGTGTTGAACTCTCGTTGATGTGCAATCTTTGCAGCCCGTGACCATCTTCTCAATTTGACTATTTATAGTAGGCCACCACACAGATTCGCGTGCCCGGGCTTTGCATCTTCCAATGCCTAGATGTCCCTCATGAATTTTGCACAGCATAGCTTTCTGAAGCGACTGGGGTACCACAATTCTTGTGTCTTTTAGCAGGAGTCCTCGGATGACAGAAAGTCTGCCACGCTCTTTCCAGTACGCGCGCAGTAGTTGTGGAACCTTGGATGGGTGCTTCGGCCAGCCATCCTTGCACAATCTGCAAAGACCTATGCAGACTGCATCTTCTTCCTGGTGTTTGCGAAGTGTATCAGCAGTCATTGCAGTAGATTCGGTGACCTCCATGACTGCAATCTCTCCATCCAAAGCTTGCGCGTCTTGGTTTCTCTTGGGAGGGTCAGCTGGAGCACGTGGAACAGTTAAGGTGTGCAACCTCAGTCTTCCGTAGGCGTCGACAGGTGGCGCGGACTGTCGGGATGCGCTAGGGTTCGGGGGATGTGTGAATAAAGAAGGGGCTTTTTGGGTTGTTGGCAAGCGATGTGTGCGGTCGTGCTTTACTGCCTACCGGTTTAAGTTACCGCTTGCGTGCTGCAACGCAGACGCATGCGACATGGTGTCAGAAGTGGGATACCGGTAACTGCCATCGCATTGCAAGTACTCGCTGAACTGCCACTACAGAAGCACTACTGACTCGGCGTTCGTCTCTTCGTGGGTCGGCGTCACTGGACTTCAAACAATGGCGGACGAGAACGCTGCACTCCAAACGCCCATAAGCCTACCACCTCCATCCCGGTTCAACTTTGAAAACCCAGGCGAGTGGACGCAATGGATTCTCCAGTTTGAGGACTACAGTTTCGCGTCTGGATTATACCGAGCTACAGATGAGGTGAAAGTGAGAACGCTTTTGTACACTATGGGCTCACAAGAAGCGAGACGCATACTTGACACGTTGGGCCTCGCAGCAGCAGATTGGGCTTCCTTCGATACTGTAAAGGAAAAGTTCAAGGCTTACTTTGTGCATCCGCCCAACGAGGTTTATGAAAGCGTCAAATTCCACCGCCGAATACAAGAAGAAGGCGAAACCGTGGACAACTTTGTTACCGCGCTGCGGGAACTTGTAAAAAAGTGCAACTACGCATCGAAAGATGTTGAAGACCGCTTGGTGCGTGACCGCTTTGTTGTCGGACTCAGGGATTCCTCGCTTTCTGATAAGCTGTGCCGAAGTACCAAATTAACACTTGAAGACGCCGTTCTGCAGGCTCGTATTCACGAAGATGCGCTCAAGGCCCGTGCGGACGCGTTCAAGGGGACTGGCCAGTTTTCGACAGAAAATAGCGCTTCGCTGTCCGAAGCAAAGTTTGGTCAACGCCGACGGGTTCAACCTCGTTCTTCGCAAAAAGGGGCGAAAAGCAAATCTGGAAAGTGCGACGAGACACTTCAAACCAGACCAAGTTGCCGATATTGTGGTCGTCCGACACATCCGCGAATAGAATGTCCAGCCCGTCAAGCTCAATGCTACAACTGCAATGGTAAAGGACACTTCGGAAATGTTTGCGAAAAGAAGCGGAAGGTCAACACAGTAGATCTACATCCCATTTCATCTACCAAGAACACCGACGTTGCGAAGTTCGTTCGAGTGATCCTGAATGGACATGATGAACTTTTTAAGGTGGACACTGGGGCAGCTGTTACCGTTGTCTCCAAGGGGTTTCCGGGCCTTCCAAAAAAACTGCGCAAGCCGGATCAAGTGCTTACCGGACCCGGAAACACACGGTTGGATGTTCTGGGCGTGTTCCAGGCAACTCTACAGTGGAAGGAGAAGGCTACTGTCCAGCCAGTTTACGTGTTGCGACACCAACAGCCTCCGTTATTGGGCTTTCCAGCAATCACAGCACTTGGAATTGCCACGTTTGTAGACCCCGTCTCAGTGGAAAAGCCTGCTTTCCTGCCAGGTGACATTTTTGAAGGTCTCGGAGAATTCAAGGACGTATATACCATTAAGCTGCGCCCAGACGCACAGCCATTTTCCCTCAGCGTGCCCAGAAGAATACCATTACCTCTTCACGCCGCCGTAAAGAAGGAACTGGAGAAGATGGAGAAGGAAGGTGTAATCCGCCGGATCGACTCTCCAACTGAGTGGTGTGCTGGCATTGTTGTTGTTCCTAAGCCGTCAGGTGACTACCGTATCTGCGTGGACCTGACAAAACTGAATCAATCGGTGCTTCGCGAACGACATGTGCTGCCATCAGTGGAAAGCATATTGGGGAGTATCAGCCACGGCAAAGTGTTTTCCAAGCTCGATGCCACCGCGGGATTTCACCAAGTGAAATTAGCGGAAGAAAGTCAAGAGTTGACTACCTTCATCACTCCTTTCGGCAGCTACTGTTTCCAACGTCTTCCATTCGGTATTTGCTCTGCGCCTGAGTACTACCAACGCCAAATGAGTCGTATTCTGGAAGGGATGGACGGCGTGGTAAATATGATCGACGACATCCTGGTCTTTGGGCGAACAAAGGAGGAGCACGATCGAAGACTACAAGATCTCTTACAACGCCTCCGAAGAGCTGGTGTAAAGTTGAACAAGGCAAAGTGTGTGTTTGCCGTGCCCAAGGTCAAGTTTTTGGGTGTAGTAGTGGGCAGCGATGGAATCTCGCCAGACCCCGACAAGATCAGTGCTCTGACAAATCTACAGGCACCCTCAGACGTCAGTGGAGTGAGAAGGCTGCTCGGTATGGTGAATCACGTGGGACGCTTCCTACCAAATCTCTCGGAGATTACAGCACCAATACGTCAGCTTCTCACCAAAAACAGGACGTGGTATTGGGGCCCGGACCAGCAGAAGGCTTTCCAGAGTGTGAAAGATGCACTTACTAAAGTTACTGCTATGGCCAGGTACGACCCAATGTTTCATACAACAGTATCAGCCGATGCCAGCTCATATGGTCTCGGTGCTGTGCTGCTTCAAGACCAACCCACGGGTGAAAGACGTGCCGTCGCCTACATTTCCAGGTCGCTGTCACCTGCTGAGACAAGGTACAGTCAGACTGAAAAAGAGGCTCTCGCAGTAACATGGGCTGTGGAAAGATTTGACCAGTTCGTTAGGGGCATAGTCTTCGACATAGAGACTGATCACAGGCCGCTACTTACATTACTGGGTAAAGCAGAGCTCGACATGATGCCACCGCGCATTCAAAGATTTCGTATGAGGCTCATGCGCTACCAGTACAACGTTTTATACGTGCCAGGAAAGCACTTGGCCACTGCGGATACCCTTTCACGTGCTCCAGCTGACCCTCCCAAGAGAAACCAAGACGCGCAAGCTTTGGATGGAGAGATTGCAGTCATGGAGGTCACCGAATCTACTGCAATGACTGCTGATACACTTCGCAAACACCAGGAAGAAGATGCAGTCTGCATAGGTCTTTGCAGATTGTGCAAGGATGGCTGGCCGAAGCACCCATCCAAGGTTCCACAACTACTGCGCGCGTACTGGAAAGAGCGTGGCAGACTTTCTGTCATCCGAGGACTCCTGCTAAAAGACACAAGAACTGTGGTACCCCAGTCGCTTCAGAAAGCTATGCTGTGCAAAATTCATGAGGGACATCTAGGCATTGGAAGATGCAAAGCCCGGGCACGCGAATCTGTGTGGTGGCCTACTATAAATAGTCAAATTGAGAAGATGGTCACGGGCTGCAAAGATTGCACATCAACGAGAGTTCAACACAGTGAACCTCTCATGTCTACTCCAACGCCAAAAGGTCCCTGGGAGCGAGTAGGCGTAGACCTTTTTGAAATCCAGGGTAAACATTATGTTATCCTTGTGGACTACTTCTCTCGTTTCCCGGAAGTGATTAGCCTGTCTCAAACAACGTCACAAGCGGTGATAGCAGTCATGAAGAGCTGCTTTGCTCGTTTCGGAGTGCCGTCAAGGGTGGTATCCGACAATGGACCGCAGTTTGTGTCAGAAGCTTTCAGAGATTTCAGCAAAGCCTACGGTTTCTCGCACGTCACCTCAAGTCCGCACTACCCACAAGCAAATGGAGAAGTCGAGCGGATGGTGCGGACGGTGAAAGATATGTTTCGGAAATCCAAAGACACCTATCTAGCTCTTCTGACATATCGAGACACACCTGGCGTCACTGGCTACAGCCCAGCACAGCTCTTGATTGGCAGGTCTTTGAAGACGACGATTCCCAAGGTTGACAAGGCGCTGGCTCCAAAATGGCCTTCCATTTCTAAAGTGAGGAAGAAGGATAAGGCAGCCAGGAAAAAGCAAGCGCGCAACTTCAACAGACATCATGCTGTTCGGGAGCTGCGACCCTTGATGCCTGGTGACGATGTATGGGTGCAGGACATTCCTTGTGTCGCTAAGGTGCTAAGTCCAGCGCAGAGGCCTCGGTCATACATCGTAGAAACACCATCTGGGGTCATCCAGCGGAACAGGAAACATCTGGTGCCCTTTGACCCGACTTCAGGTGAAAGTACTTCGTCGCCCTCGGAAGATCTACTGCCAGAACCGGTGGACGTGACATTTCAGGACGAATTGGGCGATAGTACCCGGTCACCAGAGCAAGAACCATCGGCCACGACTTCGTGTGAGGAGCGGAGCGACCAACAGACTTACCGTACTCGGTATGCCCGAGTTGTGAGAAAGCCTGAGAGACTGGACTTGTAATTTCAGGCTGAGAAGGGGGAATGTAGCGACCCCTACTGAAGAACAGTTAAGGTGTGCAACCTCAGTCTTCCGTAGGCGTCAACAGGTGGCGCGGACTGTCGGGATGCGCTAGGGTTCGGGGGATGTGTGAATAAAGAAGGGGCTTTTTGGGTTGTTGGCAAGCGATGTGTGCGGTCGTGCTTTACTGCCTACCGGTTTAAGTTACCGCTTGCGTGCTGCAACGCAGACGCATGCGACACCTGGACCTTCGGCAATCCATGTCACCTGCGGCGCCGTCCACCGCCAACGGGACCCGCCAATCTTCAACGGCTCAGGTGACTCGGATGTCTGTCTATGAACGCGTAAGTGAGCATAACAAATGGGACAATCCAATGAAGTTGAGTCACGTCGCGTTTTACCTCGCCGATGTCGCTCAACTGTGGTATAACAACCGTGCGACCACTATTCCAACTTGGCCTGTGTTTAAGACTTCCATTACGGACGTCTTTGGCCGGCCTACGGCGCGCAAGCTTCGCGCAGAGCAGACCTTGCGCCAACGTGCTCAGCAACCCGGAGAGAACTTCACGAGCTACATTGAGGATGTGCTCAACCTGTGCAGCCGTGTGAGCTCCGAGATGACTGAGGACGAGAAGATCAAGCACATTCTGAAAGGCATCGAGGGCGACGCCTTTCAGATGCTTCTCGCAAAAAACCCCGCCACCGTGGACGCTCTGATCTCATTGTGTCAAAGCTTTGACGAGTTGCGTAAGCAGCGCGCAATCGCTCGACAGGCCCTCGCATATCCTGGTGCGCACTCTAGTGTGGCAAGTTTACAGCCGGCCCCCCACCCCGCCGATCAACAACCGCTGCTATCCACAATACAGGATTTTATCCGTGAAGAGGTAGCACGTCAGCTCTCCTTACTACCTCTCACGCACGCGCCTACACCGTCTTTGGCTCCGGATATTCAACAGGTCATATGCGCCCATGTTGCCGAGAGCCTCCCGCCCGTGCCACAGCCACCGCCTGTCACTGCCCCCCTCACCTACGCTTCTGTGGCTGCTCGCCCACCTCAACAGCCTGCGCCGTATTTCCGACCCGTGGTTTCGACCCACACACCGCCCCGCCGACCGTGCGTGCTGCGACGCCCACTTACGCGAGGCCTCTGGCTCCGCTCTTCCGACGCCAGGACTCATGGCGGACGTCCGACAACAAGCCGATCTGCTACGCCTGTGGTGTCGCTGGGGGCGTCGCCCGCTACTGTCGCCGGTATCCTCCTAGCCCGTACAACACTTTTGCCGAGCCTGTTCCTCCGCCGTTCCGTACACCACCAAGGTACACCACCGATGATCGTCCACCCTATTCAAACCGTCGCTCCCCATCCCCTCGACGACGCTCGCTATCACCGATGCGTCGCCGTCCAACTACGGAAGAGGGAAACTGATTGCTGCAGTTCCGGAGGCAAGAGCTACACGCGACGCGAACTATCAAAGGCCTCCATCTCTTTCGCCGCAAAACGTCATCGATGTGAACTTTGAAGGAACTGCCGTAATAGCGCTTATTGACACAGGGGCCGCCGTTTCTGTTATTTGTCAAAATCTCTGCCGTAGGATAAAGAAATTGACCATGTCGGTTCCAGGACTAGTGCTCCGTACTGCAAGCTCGCAGTGCATTTCTCCTTCTGCCATGTGCACCGCCCGTGTCGTTATCCAAGACGAACTTTACGTGATAGAGTTTTATGTGCTGCCGTCATGTTCCCACGACATTATTCTCGGATGGGACTTTCTCTCTCGTCATCGTGCCGTCATAGACTGTTCTCGGGCGGAAGTGGCTCTTACGCCGCTCCCAGACTCCATTTCGGCTGACCCTGTTCCTGACCCTCGCAAACTTGTCGTAGCTGAAGACACAGATATACCGCCGAAAACGTGGACCCTCGTCCCTGTCTCCTGCCCGGCCGCCCCAGACGGAATGGTCTTGTTTGCCCCGTCCGATGTCTTCCTCCGTCGTCGTGGTCTGCGCCTGCCGTTTGCAGTACTTACCATGGAGTCTGGTACTGCGACGATGATGATTTCCAACACATCCTCGACGCCTATTATCCTACTCCGTGGTCAGTGCTTGGGTCATGTACACGATGTCGAGTTCCTGCATTCCCTGGATTTAACTGAGGACCAACCCTGCCTTCATCTGAATGCTATGACATCACCCGTTTCAAAATCTCCAGCTCCTGACGGTTTTTGCCCCTCTGTCGCCGCCGATCTACCGCCCACGCATCGCGACGAATTCATCTCCCTTCTGCGAGAGTTCCGCTCGTCCTTCGACTGCGCCCAGCCATCTTTAGGTCGTGCAATGAGTGTTGCGAACCACATCGACACCGGCTCTCATGCTCCCTTACGCCAGCGCCCTTATCGAGTATCGGCAGAAGAACGGCGCATCATCACCGAACAAGTTGATGACATGCTTACACGCGGCGTCATTCAGCCGTCGCAGAGCCCCTGGTCATCGCCTGTTGTACTCGTGCGCAAAAAGGATGGATCCATCAGATTCTGTGTGGACTATCGGCGCCTCAATAAGATAACTCGGAGGGATGTCTACCCGTTGCCGCGCATTCACGACGCTCTCGACTGCCTACAGGGAGCGGAATATTTTTCATCCTTGGATTTGCAGTCGGGTTACTGGCAAGTCCCCATGGCTGAACCTGATCGCCCGAAGACTGCCTTCATTACTCCCGATGGCCTGTACGAATTTAAGGTGATGCCGTTCGGATTGTGTAACGCGCCAGCTACATTCGAACGAATGATGGATAACATCCTTCGCGGCTACAAATGGAATACCTGCCTCTGTTACCTTGACGACATCGTAGTCTTTTCTCGAGATTTCCCGACTCACCTTGTTCGTCTACGGGCTATTCTGAAATGCCTCACATCCGCCGGACTTCAACTTAACATGAAGTGCCATTTTGGTGCGCGCCAACTAACGATACTAGGCCACGTCGTCTGCAAAGACGGCGACCTCTCGGACCCCGCAAAGCTTCGTTCCGTTGCCGATTATCCCAAGCCCACCTCCATGGAGATGCTTCGAAGTTTCATTGGGTTGTGCTCGTATTTTCGTCGCTTTGCTCGCGACTTTGCTACCATCATCGCGCCCCTTACGAATCTTCTAGCAGCCTCTAACGGCCTGCTTGCGTGGTCACCCGAGTGCGACGAATCTTTTACGACGCTAAGGCGCATACTGACGTCGCCCCCGATACTCCGACACTTTGACCCCAAGGCTCCTACGGAAGTCCACACTGATGCCAACGGCGTCGGCCTTGGTGCTGTATTGGCTCAGCGGAAGCCAGGCTACGACGAGTACGTTGTGGCATACGCGAGTCGAACCCTCAAGAAAGCCGAGTGCAATTACTCCGTTACCGAGAAAGAGTGCCTCGCCATAATTTTGGGCGTTGGCTAAGTTTCGTCCGTATCTGTATGGTCGCCCCTTTGGCGTTGTCACAGACCACCATGCTCTCTCTTGGCTTTCGTCCCTCAAAGATCCGTCAGGTCGCCTCGGTCGCTGGGCGCTCCGTCTGCAAGAGTACAACATTCGTGTTGTATACCGGTCAGGCCGTAAACACTCCGACGCTGACGCACTGTCCCGCTCACCACTGGCGTCCGACACGGCTTCTCCGTCGGGTTCTTCCCTCTCGCCAATAGACTTCGTGAACATGTCGTCGGAGCAACGCAAGGATGCGTGGGTTCGCCAACTCCTTGACTTTCTGGCAAACCCATCCGTTCGCCCCGCCTCAAGGACTATCCGTCGCCATGCCTGCCATTTCGTCATTCGAGATGACATCCTTTACCGACGAAATTACGCACCTGATGGCCGCAAGTGGCTGCTTGTGATACCACGGCATATGCGCAAGGATATCTGCGCCGCTTTCCACAACGACCCACAAAGCGCTCATGCCGGGGTTCTCAAGACCTACACCCGCCTTCGTCAACGCTACTACTGGCGAGGCATGTACGCCTTTGTGTGCAAGTATATCCGGGCTTGCATTGCGTGTCAACGGCGCAAAACTCCACCTGGACACCCGAGTGGCCCACTCCAGCCGCTCCCTTGCCCTGGCCGTCCTTTCGACCGCGTTGGCATCGATTTATACGGCCCGCTTCCCACGACTACATCTGGGAACAGATGGATAATTGTTGGCGTGGACCACCTCACACGTTACGCTGAGACCGCAGCGTTGCCTACAGCTACTGCGAGAGAAGTTGCATTTTTCATCCTACGCAACTTTGTCCTGCGCCACGGTGCTCCTAGGGAACTTTTGAGCGACAGGGGACGCGTCTTTCTCTCCGATGCCATTCAAGCGTTGCTTGTTCAGTGCAACATCATTCACCGCACGACAAGCGCATATCATCCGCAGACGAATGGTCTGACAGAACGGTTTAATCGAACTCTGGGTGATATGCTGACAATGTACACTGCGTCCGACCAAACCAACTGGGACACCGTCCTCCCATTCGTCACGTACGCATACAATACTGCTACGCAAGCGACCACCGGATTCTCACCGTTCTTTCTTTTGTACGGACGCGAGCCATCGTGTACGCTGG
>CM023490.1:78990447-79031333 GCA_013339685.2 Hyalomma asiaticum
ATTTGCCAAATGCCAATCATCTGCCCGGCAGCACTGCCTAGCCGTCAACTGCTCATGACCCACCACATGCCCACCATGTGCCCATCGACCACCGTCTGCCCATTGGCCACCATCTGCACGTCATTTGCCCACCGACCACCATCTATCCATCATTTGCCCATCGACCACCGTCTGTCTGCCCAACAACCCACCATACACCCATCATATCTCCACCTCCACCATCTACCCACCACCCTCGCACTACCATAATCCCACCAATCGTGCACATCATTTGCCCATCGCCCACCCTCTGCCCAACAACCCACCATACACCAGTCATGGGCACGTTACCGGTAAAAAGTAACGGTGTTACAGTTACCGAAGCCAGAAAAGTAATTATGTTACAGTTACAGTTACTCACCTTCCAAAAGTAACTTGTTACAGTTACAGTTGCTGCTAAACAGTAACGTCGTTACTTTTCCGTTACTATACAAGATTAATATACCGCAAGCGAAATTATGTAGTTCTTTCAACGGAAACGTATGAAGGCGTGCTGTTAGTCGAAGTTTCTTGTAGGAAAGCGCCAGATAGAGGAATGGAATGGGGCTCACTCAAAAGCCCAACACCAGCAATCGTTGTGTGACGTCCCCGCTGGCGCCGACTGGACCCCGGGCTTGTTAACTGGGACATTTTCGTTCGTTTCTCGGAACCTCTCCTTGGCAAAACGAAGAACCGCCAGAGAGATGAATGCGCGTTTCGGAGCGAGATTCCCGGAACGAACCTATTGACGATTCTCACGGGCCCACCGCACAAACACCCGACTATCTGGCGACGGCGTCTCTTGCTTACGGGCTGCAGCTGCCAGGCAACGTTCGCACCCCCACTTTATGGCCCGGGCGCGGCAGAACGCCTTTTGTTCGTCCCATCCATGTGACCGGCCAGGACGGACATTCCGTCAAACTCGGAAGCCCCCGGACTCATTAGCGCGCCCTCCGTCGATGGCCACTTGCGGCGTTCAAGGGAGAAGAAGCGGTGCCTTCTGACGGTGAATGCAGAGTTGCAGAGTTGGGGCCCGGCCTGAACATCTGGACGCCAAGCTCCGAGAACCAGGGCGAGAGGGGGCGGCTAGAGGCTTTTCAGCACAACGCTCTAATGCGCGTCCGCCCCCTTTGAGGCGATGCGCTTTGTCTGAGCATTGACATTCTTGGTCGCCCCTGATTCATGAGCCATCGTACAGCTCGCCTGTGTCCCTCTCCAAAGTTGTAGCTTGTATGTTGTTACTTGCTCTACTTTGCTTGAGAGAGGGTTTCGCCACTGGTGTTGGCTGCGGGTGCGGATGCCGAAGCTGTCAGACTGACTGGCAAGAATTATATGCCGCGACAGTAAGCGCAATTGGTTGGGTGCCATGGAAGGATGGTCGTTGAAACTGACACTCCCCGGCTGACAGGAAAATATGTCACGTCTACAACTACAATTGGTTAAGGGTCACGGAGGGGCGGCGTCGAGGTCAAGAAAAGCACGAGCGGGACAACGGTGCAGAGAGAACGGAAGAGAAGAGAGGAAATCAAGGAAGTCGCGAAAAGCGGAGCATTGTTTTGGGGCTTGAGAGGGATACCCTGGGGAAGTCGGGCCAGTCGTCTCCAAGAAAATGAATCTTTAGGCGCCCGGAGCAGAAAGACGTCCACCGGACAGTGACCCCGGAACGACCCCGAGCCCCGACTCCAACAGCCAGCTCCGAGGCCCCGTCAACGATGAACCTTTCGTGAGACGAACTTTGCTCCTTTTATTTTTACGAGTTGACGAGCTTTGCGGGTAGGGAGGCGGCGCGTTGAGACATTGCGCGGTTTTAATAGCTAGTAATTTCATTCTGTGAGTCTTCGTGTGTTTGCTTAATCTCGTCTGCGCGCTACATTTTGTCAAGAATTTTATACTATTGATTACTAGCGTCATTTTATGCTCTCAGTTGTTTTGCTCATGTATCCTGTGTCGCGAGTGCTTTATTCATATGCTATAGTGTTGCTTGTGTGTACGCCATTTGCGGCTATTAATAAATGACATGCGTCAGTAATTGAGAAAAGGTCGTAGCGTCTCACTTCCCGACCCCGGCACGAATCCCTGAGTACAGAAATTTGAGATGTGCAGCCAAGAGGGGGCGAGCGAGCGTAGTGGTCGTAATTAGTGGCAAGTAAAAGGGATTGGGTGACCCTCCCTCTCCCTCTGGTGGTAGGTAGCGTAGCGGGGAACGTCTCAGTTGCGTACGCCTCATTTTCTGCAACAACTTTTTTATTGATTGTCGGGAATTTATTTTTTAAAAAATGGCAAATCCCACGTGCAGTGGGAATCAACGAAATGCGAAGCATGCATCAGAAACGTAACACGGAACTGCATTGTTGTCTTGCTATACTGATTTTGGTACATATGAAGTTAACGAAATGGCGAGGAGATCACCAAGACTGTGGTATGTAAACCATGCTGCTTATGACACGCATGTCATGATTGTAATGTTATGGCCTGTCATTTACGTTTGTCATGCAGTCGTGCAACGTGCCATAGCAATTTTGGTGTACATCCCATTAATGAAACGCGTGGCATGTAAATCATGCCGCTCATAACATGCATGTCACAGTTTTCATGTTCTTAGGACGTGTCACCCATGGTCGTTATACATTGTTGTCTCGCCCTACCAATTTTGGTATATATCAAGTTAACGAAGCGGCCGCAAGAGCACCAAGACCGTGGCACGTAAATCATGCCGCTTGTGATATGCATATTACGATTCTTATGACCTGTGATTTACGTTCGTCATGCAGTCATGTTGTGCCATACAAATTTTAGCATACATCCCATTAACGAAAAGGCCAGGAAAGCACCAAGACCGTGGCACGTATATCATGCCGCTCATAAAATGCACGTCATGATTTTCATGTTATGACCTGTCATTTATGTTCGTCATGCAGTCATGTTGTTGCATAACAATTTTCGTATACATCCCATTAACAAAACGCCCCGCCACGGTGGTCTAGTGGCTAAGGTACTCGGCTGCTGATCCGAGGGTCGCGGGATAAAATCCCGGCCGCGGCGGCTGCATTTCGATGGAGGCGAAATGTTGAGGCCCGTGTGCTGTGCGATGTCAGTGCACGCTAAAGAACCTCAGGTGGTCGAAATTTCCGGAGCCCTCCACTACGGCGTCTCTCATAATCAGAACTGCTTTTGGGACGTTAGACCCCACAAATCAAATCATCAAAAATCCATTAGCAAAACGGCCAGGCGAGCACAAAGTTATAGGCGGCTGGATAGATGGATACACTCAAATTCGCCGGACCCCCCGCCACGGTGGTCTAGTGGCTAAGGTACTCGGCTGCTGATCCGAGGGTCGCGGGATCGAATCCCGGCCGCGGCGGCTGCATTTCGATGGAGGCGAAATGTTGAGGCCCGTGTGCTGTGCGATGTCAGTGCACGTTAAAGAACCCCAGGTGGTCTAAATTTCCGGAGATCTCCACTACGGCGTCTCTCATAATCAGAACTGGTTTTGGGACGTTAAACCCCACAAATCATCATCATCATCAAATTCGCCGAAGTTCGCCAAGAAATGCTTGGCATATAATACATTGGGACAGCCTGGTGCAAAGAACTGCTGCACGCTCGTAAATGGAATGGGAGTTCATCCGAAGACGCGAGAATGAGGCCAGGCCCCTTCGAGTCATTGCTGCCGGCACTTTGGTAAGTGCTTTTTGGAAGTACCGCCGCTTTGAGAAGTGAACATGTGCTAGGCATTGAAAATCGTCTATTTCTAGGTGGTTTCCGCGCTGGTGGTCATGAAGAAATGGATGGCCGCGCAAGAAAAAAGATTTAGGGATACTGCACCGGCCTCTGAACAACAGTGACTTTTGTCACCTAGGCCGACCATACTGCGGTGTTGCGCACCTTTTTCTGCATGTGGGCGGAGATAAGAACCCTTCCCCGCCTTTTTTGTCGCCGACTGGCGGAGCTTTGCTTGCCTTCATAGGAAAAAAATCTTCTTTTCCGCCCTGGGAACGCAGATCCAAAACAAAAAAAAGCAACTTTAGAGACCTTCGTGTCCTGCACAGCATCGCGATACAAACGATAAATCGTAAAAACATTCCACTAGTGAGATACAAATACATTTTGCAAATTTACCTAGATACAGAGGTACACATAGTCATAAATATTCAAGAGAAACATCGCGATAGTGCCGAGCCCTGCTTTTAAGAAGTGTTGCTGCTGGATATTTTTTTAAAGGAAGTAACTGTAACGGTATTTACAGTTACCGGGGAAAAAGTAACAGTGTTACAGTTACAAGTTCCTCTAAATTAAAAGTAACTAGTTACAGTTATAAGTTACTGAAAAAGTAACTAGTTACCGGTAACGCGTTACGAGTAACTAATTACTGCCCAAGACTGCCATACACCCATCATATCTCCACCTACCCATCATCTGCCCACCTCCACCATCTACCCACCACCCTCCCACTACCATAATCCACCATAATCCCACCAATCGTGCCCATCATCTTGCCCATCATTGGTGGGATTTTCAATAGGGAGTTTCCGCGACGAGCTTGCAAACGCAGGCATTCAACAAGTGTGCTCCGTGACTCGCCCTCCGATTCCACCGACTGCTCCGGTTCATCGTCCTCCACCGACGTTTCGCCGCTACCGAGATCTGGCCCAATGGCGCACTCCCGACGACAAACCCATATGCTTCACCTGTAGCGGCGTAGGGCATATCTCCCGCTATTGCCCTTATCTACAACCGTCGTACTCCCGCTCCACGTATTACACACGACGTTCCCCATTTAGCGCTCCTACCAGGCCTACCGTGAACCCATGCATCGCGACCAGACCCATCGTGGCTCAACGTACCGCGACCATGTCTACCAGGCCCTTAAGCCGATCGCCTTCGCCGCACGACCGTCGCACCTGCTCGCCTCTGCCCTGCCATCCATCGCCTCACCCCTCTGTATGCTCACCTCAGGAAAACTAACAGATGCAGCTCCCGGAGGTGACGCTGCATTGGAACCTCGACCTGGAAATCCTCTACTTACACTGCCGACTGACCAGAACCTAATCGCCGTAAAAGTTGACGCCCTACCAGTAACCGCCCTGATCGACACTGGTGCACACATCTCGGTCATGAGTGCTGCCCTCCGAAACCAGCTCATGAAAGTGCTTACACCTGCCGAGTCCCACATATTCCGAGTTGCAGACGGAGGAATGCCCGCAGTGCTGGGAATGTGTGCCGCCCGTGTAAGCGTTGGTGGTCGCCAGGCATCCGTATTGTTTCATGCACTTGAACACTGCCCTCACGACGTGATCCTTGGCCTTGATTTCTTATCTGATCACTCAGCTATAATTGACTGCTTGGCTGGCGTGGTCCAACTCGATTTACCAGATCTTCCCGACGTCCCCGACACAGTGGAGACCCAGCTTTGCTCTGCTGACTTTGTCCGCCTGCCGCCGCAGGCACTTACCTATATTACTGCTCGGCCTAACTCCTGTGTACCAGACGGCGACTATGTGGTCACTCCTTCTGTCAGTGGCTTACTCTCCCACGGCGTCTCTTTTCCCCACACGGTTGTGACCATCTTGGCCAACACAACCTACCTTCCGCTCCTGAACTTTGGTTTCTGCCCTCAGGTACTACCCTCGCCACGCTCTCGCCGTCGTAGCAGTACCAAGTTACCGCCCTTTCGGCTCACACATCCTGCGCTAGCTCTTCGGCCGACTCCAGCGCTTTTTCGGCAACATATCACATACAACACACAGCGACATCACTAAGATGATAGCCCGGGACCTTTCGCCCTCTCAGGTCGACGACCTCCGCGATCTCCTCATTCGCTATGCCGACATTTTTTACTTTGAGGGTCGACCTTTGGGGCAAACTTCCCTTGTGCAGCATCGCATACATACTGGCGATGCAGCGCCCATTCATAGACGACCTTATGTCGTGTCACATACAGAACGTCGAGTGATACAGCAGGAAGTTGATAAGATGCTCGCAAAAGGAATTATAGAACCGTCGTCGAGTCCGTGGGCTTCCCCTGTTGTACGTCTTGGTAAAAAAGGACAACACCTGGAGGTTCTGTGTGGACTATCGGCATCTTAACAAAATAACCAAGAAAAAAAATGTTTATCCACTGCCACGGATCGATGACGCGTTAGATTTCCTACATGGTGCGACGTAGTTTTCATCTATAGATCTATGCTCTGGTTAATGGCAGATTGCCGTCGACGACATGGAACGCGAGAAGACCGTGTTTGTAACGCCCGACGGTCTTTATCAGTTCAGAGTCATGCCGTTCGGCCTGTGAAATGCCCCAGCCACCTTCGAGCGCATGATGGACACGCTATTGCACAGCTTTAAGTGGTCCATCTGTCTTTGATATCTCGACGACGTCATCGTGTTTTCTCCGACGTTCGACACACACCTTGAACGCCTTTCGTCTGTTCTCTCGGTCTTCCGTGCAGCTGGACTACAGCTCAATTCGTCCAAGTGCCACTTTGGTCGCCGCGAAATTACTATTCTCGGTCACCTCGTCGACGCATCTGGCTTGCGCCCTGACCCTGCCAAAGTTCGTGCTGTACTCGATTTCCCTACGCCGACTTGTGCTAAAGACGTCCGAAGTTTTGTAGGCTTGTGCTCGAACTTCCGTCGCTTTGTGAAAAATTTTGCACGCATTGCTCAGCCTCTGACCGATCTTCTAAAGAAAGGCGTACCCTTTTCTTGGGGCCCTGAGCAAGCCAACGCCTTGCGCACCTTATAACCGTGCTCACCAGCCCTCAAATTCTTGCACACTACTACCCATCTGCCCCAACAGAGGTCCGAACAGATGCTAGTGGGTATGGAATTGGCGCTGTCCTAGCCCAGTGTCAACGCGGGAACGGCAGAGTTATTGCGTACGCGAGCCGCCTTCTTTCATACGCGGAACGCAATTACACCATCACAGCGCGAGTGCCTCGCACTTGTGTGGGCGGCGACCAAATTCTGGTCATACTTATATGGCCGACCTTTCACTGTTACCACGGACCACCATGCCCTCTGCTGGCTGTCAACGCTTAAAGATCCGACGGGTCATCTAGGCCGTTGGGCCCTACGTCTCCAAGAATTAGACTACACAGTCGTGTACAAGTCCGGTAGGCTGCGCCAGGACGCCGACTGCTTGTCTCGCCACCCCGTCGACACGCCCGATTCCAATAATGCAGCTTCTGGGATCTTCACACTCGATGCCTTTCTGAACCTCGGCGAAGAGCAAGAGCATGACGCATCATTGCGCGATGTCATCCACCGCCTACGGTCTGACCCGACAGACCCTTCCCTTCGCATGTTTCTCTTTGTGGATGACATCTTATACCGCCGACATATGCGCCCCGACGGAGATGAACTACTGATAGTCGTGCCCTCTCATCTGCAGGCGACCGTACTCGCGCAGCTCCATGACATGCCCACAGCGTCCCACCTTGGTATTTCCCGGACGCACGACCGTGTCCGGAGGCGATTTTTCTGACCTGGGCTTTATCGCTCCGTGCGACGTTACGTCAATGCCTGTGACAAATGCCAGCGTCGTAAACGGCCAGCTCTCCTTCCGGTCGGACTCCTACAACCGATTGATTAACCTCCCGAACCGTTTTATCGTGTTGGCCTGGATCTGTTGGGACCTTTCCCTACTTCACGGTCCGGTAATAAGTGGATTGCCGTTGCAACGGATTATTCAACCCGCTACGCCATCACACGGGCCATTCCGAACGAACGGCCTCACGGAACGCCTGAACCGCACACTTACCGATATGCTGTCCATGTATGTTTCTTCAGATCATCGAGACTGGGACACCGCGGCCTTCCATTTGTGACGTTCGCCTACAACTCGTCCCGCCATGATACCGCTCTATACTCCCCTTTCTACCTCCTGTATGGACGTGAGCCGACACTGCCGTTCGACACGCTCCTGCCAACTGACCTAGAGATCCCCTCAGAATATGCTCGCGACACTATCGCTACAGCTGCTAAGGCACGCGACAGAAGCACCTGTACGACAGCTGCCATCGTGAGCTCCATTTCTCTGCGGGCGACCTCGTCCTTCTTTGGACTCCTTCACGACGTGTCGGCCTATCGGAAAAACTGCTCTCTCGCTACTCCGGCCCCTACCGCATCGTCCGACAAGTCACTGACGTTACTTATGAAGTCGCCCCAGCCGATGCTTCAGCGTCGTCTACGTCATCTGATGTCGTTCACGTGGGTCGCCTGAAGCCATATCATGCGATCACGATCTAGCAGGCGCCGGGTCGGCGCTTTTGCCGCCGGGGGTAATGTCACGGTGTTACGAAAGGAAGAAAGACGACGATCGCTAGGAAGAAGAAGGAGACGACGTAGTGGGGTAGTCTCTCTCTCGGGCCGCCATTGGGGCTTTGCCGGCGTTATCCCTGTTATTATAAAACGGCCTTCCTATTTAACTGATATCTCTGCTCATTCCAATATTGTTAGAAATGGCAGGGAGGACAGCTTGGCATCATTGCCGAAACATCGAATCCGCCCGAATTTTCGCACCTCCTCCGTAGTGGCTATAAGCCGAGATAAACGGGTAACGTAGTTAAAGGTCAGAGAACAGTTGATGCAAGCCACAGGTGTGTTATTGTGTCGCATTCATTTTGTTTATTTATTCTTCAAACGAATTTTAGTTTTTGAATGCGAATAGGCATTGACGATTAGTGATAGAGTGTTGTGTATATATATTGTTGTTTTTCAGAATAGACTATCTTTCGCACCAGTGGGGGAAACCACTCGCGAAACGGCAAAGCAATAGATCTCACGCACCACTGGAGTAGATGTCATGCCAAGCACTCGTCGAGGAAATTACCTTCGGCTGATTCTTTCGCAGCCTTCCAATTCTTACGAATAGCATGGTTGTACGTCCTGGTCCGAACCCAAGAATTGCGCGCAGTGAGCGTTTACCAGGTGTGTTATTTACCAGGTTACCGGCCTACTGGGTTCATCGACTTTGCTATGGTGCACAGTGCCAGGCTGTGGTGTGCGTGGACGTTAGTGCACAGATGTCCGTTTCGCCGAATAGTAATGTGCACTACGGCTCACTGATGGGCATACCATAAGCGTCGTCGCGTGAAGTATTCCTGAAGTAAGGCACGTTGTTGGGCTAGTTGGTTCATATGATCAACAAACAAGTTTTACAGCATCTCTCCAAGCAGCGGAGAGATCCTGACTGTCGATAGCCTATAGGGTTCAATTGCGGTTTTGGAGGTCTCGAGCTGCGTAGTCCGGTTGTCGCCGATATCATCCGGAGGGAATTAAAATTACTTCTGAACCATTTATCAATACCAGAGTGTATGCTCCAGGGTGATTCCTTTACCATACATACTTTTCGGTTGGCCTTAGCGTATAATTGCAGAAACATGCAGCCAAACTGTACCGGGCTTGTGTAGGTCCTTATTTGAAGGCGCGTCCAGTTCCCCACAAGAGACCAGTCCAGTTTTGACTTAGGGGTGCTTATATACAATTTAGCGTTATGTAGAATTGGGAAATGTCACTGAATTAGATATAACGGGCCCAGACCTGGATACCCAGAATCCAGATTTGTTATATAATGCGATTAAATTGGATAGAATGAGATACAACGGGCTTCAGAAGCTCATTCCTATTCCTTGTTTTCTGTTTAGTCCTTGCGGTCTACTGGAATATTAATACCGCAAGCGGTTTGTAAATTTGGCACCTCCTTCTGCATGTACCGGCATTGTACTACATTTTATACGACTAGTAAAGAGTGACTGATTTATTGAAATTGTTGTTGTTCTTGTAGCCTCTATAGTTGGCATATACCCACGAGGGGGACTGGCCACACTACAAGTAATGATGTAAAGAGCAGGAAAATTAAAAGTCCAAGGCCAAAATCTCAGAAAAAATAAAAAGAAAGGAAGAAGTTCTAATGAAAATTAATATTTAGAATTTACTAAAAGAAACATTGGGAACGAAACCCTGTGGTCGACAGCACTAGCAGCGTAATCTTCCGGAGGCTTCGATAAAATTATGTAATGCTCATAAAACAGCGTGAGGGCTTGTACCATCCTGAGAGGCACCAAAAGATAAAAGATTTGGTGTTAAAGGTAAACACAGTTTATGGAATATTGAATCTAGATACATTCGGCGGAGTGAAGAAAATCGCCGCCAAGTCAGAAGGATCAATCGTTTCTGGCTCATTGTATACGCCATGCGCAGCGCCTATAGGGGCGCCACTGAAAGCCGCGTAGCGGCGGCTGTTGGAACCGGTGGTGGGTCGCGTAGCAAACGCCTCATTTCACTGCAAGCATCGCGGAAGTGTGCGCGTGAGATTTGCCGCCGGTGTGCGGGCAGATAATTACTTTTGCGGGGATAGTGTGCGCAAAGGAGCTGCACATTATAATAGTGGATATGTGTCCGATGTCACAGCTGTGTGGGACGCCAATGTCACCATAAGCGCCAAGAGTTTGCCACAGACAGGCGTCAACAAGCTTCCCTACGAAGTGGAGCTCATCGCACCGATTTCTTTATAACGTCCCGGTCACTAATGCCTGCATGCGTGGAGGCGTGAACCAACGTTTTTTTCTCGACACATAGCTTCGTTTACGTGCCATGTGTTTATATAGCAGATTTTGAGGGAGTGCTATCGCATCGGCGCATGGATTTCACGGGTGCGGCCACCCGAAGGGTCAGCGTTGGTAAAACTGAAACCAGCGCGATAAACTGGTGAATATATATCTCGGCAGCTTGCGCTAGTGGCGTGAGACTGAGTCACTGCGGAGCTGGTGGTCACCTAGCTTGCCGTAACAGCTTGGCTACGTATTTGCTAGGTGTTTTGAAAGCTATCACCAAGTGTTGCAAAATGGCGTTACATTCTACGCGATCGCCAAAGTCTTAAGTGTGCACAGGTGCCATGTTTTACAGCCAATATGCAACTTGAGGCGAGCGCACAGCGAACATTCTGCACCGGTGATCGTATTCCAGTGCCATCAATAGGTAGAATGCAGCCGATTTCGTGCAGCACACGTGTGATTCCACGGCGCTTTTGTAAAGCAGCCGTCACCTGCCCCACATTCTCTGACATTGCGCTTCGCGCCATTCGTTTTTCAAGCGAGCCTAGGCATCGCGGTACTAACAACCTCATGTGCATTGTAGCGTCTACAATGCAGGCGAGGCGACCAAGTGTAAACGTACGTAGTAGCATTCGCTGAAGACGTAGCGACATAAATGGAGAAATAAAACACGATAATCGTTCTAACAACAAGAAAAGAGAAATAGCGGGCGCGAAAGAAGACGAAGTAGGATCGCGAGCGCGTGGCACGTGATGTTCTGGGTTTTTCTCTTTAGAAGAAAAAAAAGACGGCATCGTAGGGTCTCGCGCGCTCTTCAGGCGTATTGTCTTCCGCCACACTTCGAAGCCCGGTTTATTCTTCATCGAAGTCCTCGGACTTCACACTCCTGTAAACAAAGCGCGATTGCTTGCCTTCTGCGTCGTACAGCCGCAATCCACCGCCGCCGTCGCTCTCGCTCATGAATAGCACCGGAAGTCTGTATAAGTGCGTTCGTGGCGATTTCTTGTGTGTGTTTTAGCAGCCGACAACGCAGCAGTTATTTTTTTTTTCGGCATCTCTGAATGCCCGAGAGAGTCGTTAAATCACGATGAAAACACATCCATCCGCGCACACGCGTAGACGCTCGAGGGAACACTGCTCGCTCGGACCCACCAACGCTTCCGAGCCGTTGCGGCAGATGGCGTCGTCGGCGCTTTGTGCATCGCCTATACAAAACAAAGGTTAGTTAAGGAGAAACCAGATTTATTAAGGTAGAAATTTAGACTGCGAGCTCTACATCTGAGACTCGCTATAGTCACTTCGCACTGACGTGAAAGGCATTTGTCTGTATTCCATGCGAACTGATGAAATTTAAAGTTAGTTGATTGGTTGGTCCTTGGGTACCTTGGCGTAACCCACTCTGAGGGATCGGCCAAGAACCGGTAAGGTGTTCATATTTTAGTACGTTTTCGTTTTCTTCTACGGGCAACATCCGAGATTACACCCGAGAACATTTTTTCTACAGAAACTAAACAGCTCTAAAAATGTGTTAATGTCCGTTACGTTCGAGCAATGCGCCTGTAGTTTCCATGAAACACGACGACTGGCCCTTGTGCGATGCACCTCTTCGCTGCGTGTCCTGGGCAAGAAGTAACGGGCAAAGCGGTGTTAAGCGCAAGAAGAAGACAAATGAGAAGCTTGGGTCTCGTGCGATTGCTAAAGCCGGTCGGTCAGCCCGATTCTTGGCCTATCCCCCTCAGTGGGTGAGTGCCATAAAAGAGGCTCATCATCATCATCATCGGCAAGCCCGCCTTGGTGACTGCCAGCGCCGGAGAGCAGGAGTCCACACACCGTCAGCCCGAGAGGTCCAGCGGTACACGTGGGACGCGGTGCTGTCGACCAGAAAGAGGCTGACACACAACGTCCGCAGTCAACCCCATTTCACTTCTCTGGGCGCGACACGAAGATGTCATGGAAACCTACAATCGCGGCAGCAAGGATAGCGGTTGAGCTGCGGGACCTGCAGATAGAGCCGTTGCAAAACGTCTCAGCCGGGCTTGCCGAGACAGGCGACATCTACAATTGGATTGCTCTAATAATTGGCCCAGAAAACACGCCTTACGAAGGTGGCTTATTCAAGATGAAGATTGAAATCGGTGAGAACTACCCGTTTGTACCTCCAAGGGTGAGTATTCCTGCTGACGTTCGTAGGGAATTTCGAAGGAATAGCGGGAAAAATGATATCGTGAGGATTAGTGCACTGCAACATACGAAGTAATTATACAGGAAACAAGAAATACATTGTCTGTTGCGTGATTTTGCCCACTTTGAGCAACGCTTTGCTGCGGCACCACAGCAGCAATGATGCATCTGCATGTGTTTAGTACTCTTCACTAATTGCGACTATTGGAACTGCATGCGGGGAGGATTATATGGTTATTGGACCGTTTCGAAGAGGCTTCCTGTCTTATACGGAATAAGCAGACGATAGGCATAAACTGAGCTATATTGCTACAGGATGTTACAAGCATGCCAAAAAAAATAATAACGCACATTTGCCACAATATCAGCATAGTCGCTGGAATTCACGAAAAAATTGTATTACGCGTGTATTACGCGTATTTCCTGTATAATTACTTCGTATGTTGCAGTACACTAATCTTCACGATATCATTCTTCCCGCTATTCTTGGTGTTCGTTTCTTTTGCTGAGCTCGTAGATGCAGGTTTGACGCTCGGCCTCGGCGACTCAATTCGGGAATTACGAACGAGAAAGCTCGTATTTACCTTACCTATGCCCAATACAATGTGGCCTAACGCAGTGCTCTGTCTGTTGTGGTCCCTTGATTTGCTTTTTTTAATGTAGTGCCTAGCTCTTCTGCGCGAGGAAAAGCTGAATAGAGCTAAATTTGTCGAGTTCATCTGCCACGTTCCCCATTTCTTTCTCGTACTCTGGTGCTACCGTATTGAAATTATTAACCTTTTTTTTCTTAAGGGCGAAGCTCCTTATGCCGTGGGTCTGTCCATTCTCAGTTAGTAGCCACCTCTAGGTCTTAAAAATGATCACGAGATAGTGCTGCGGTGCGGCGCGCCGGGAGGTTCGCGCTCGCCCTCGGCGCGTGCCTCCCGGCGTGCGAGCTCTCTCACTCTTCCATCTGCTGTCTTGTGAGAGAGAGAGAGAGAGAGCGAAAGGCGCGCGTTGACTATGGAAACGCTCTTTCTTCGATGAACGCTGTCCGCCGCGGTGGTGTAGTGGTTACGGTACTCGGCTGCCACCCAAAAAAGCGGAATCGATCCCGGCCGCGGCGGTCGCATTTTCGATGGAGGCGAAAATGCCAGAGGCCCGTGTGCTGTGCGTTGTCAGCGCGCTTTAAAGAACCCCAGCTGGTCCGAATTTACGGAGATGGATTGATTGATTGATTGATTGTGGTTCGGTTAGGAATTTCTGCAACCCATGTTGGGAGCACGGCTAAGCGTCCGTGGGAGTGGGGGGAAAGGGAGTGAAAGAGATAGGAGAGAAAGGCCGTAGTGGAGGGCTCCAAAAATTTAGACCACCTGGGGTTCTTTAACGTGCACTGACAACGCACAGTACACGGGCCTCTGGCATTTTCGCCTCCTCCACGACGGCCTTGCTCTCCATCTCTTTCACTCCCTTTCTCCCCACCCCCACGGACGCTTAGCCGTGCTCCCTACATGGGGCGCAGAAAGTAGCGTCCTTTCCTAACGGAACCACAATGATCATCATCATCATCATGAACGCTCTACCAGCTCGCAAAGAAGGAGAACGAGCCCTCACCCGCGAGAGACAACGTTGACGCAGGCAGCGTCTTCTAGCGCGTTTCTTGATTGAAAAATACCGACTGCTCGCGCTGGAGAACCGTTCAACGACCACCCATATATATATATATATATATATATATATATATATATATATATATATATATATATATATATATATATATATATATATATCGGCATTGGATCTTGACTAGTGATGAAGTGCCGGTGGGAGATTTCATTTGTGCGTAATTTAACCGTAAGGATTCGTAGCGTGCGCGTTCACTAAATCAATCCGGAACTCGGCACGGTCTACGACGTGGGAGCGCAGGAAACTCATAAAGAGCAGGAGCATAAATGACATCGAGTGTGTGATATTCATGAGTGGGAAATGAAGTGTGGGGCATGAGTGGGACCAACGAAGAAAACGCGGCTCCAGTACGAAAACGGAAAATCACGGCTCACGAATAAAAAATTTCTCGCCCGTGGTCACCGCCGCTGCGGCCGCTTCGGCCGCGCGAGCAGCTTGCGTTATCTCCTTCTTATCTGCGGCGTTGGTCGCCGCGGGCGAGTGACGAAAGCCGTGGGGGCGGTGACATCGACGTCACAGACGCGCTTTTCCCGGCCGATTTCGGTTTCAAGGAGCCTGACACGGGGAATTAATTGTTCGCGTAGCTCCGTCCGCTATTCCAAATTTGATCGTTGGGACAGGTAGTGTCGAGGACGGGCTCCAAAGTACTCATTTGCTATAGCCATGAATTGCTGATAATTAAAAAGTTAATTAGCGTAATTCCGCTAATTATGCATACAAGTGCTGTAATTCTTCTGTATCTAGAGGCCGCCAACCCGTACACTCGAATAGCAGACAAGACATTCCCGCGATTTATGTTTTTCTAATTTTAAAAATGTGTTGCAGCTAAAAAAACACCCTATATATATATATATATATATATATATATATATATATATATATATATATATATATATATATATATATATATATATATATATATATATATATGGGTGGCCGGTGAACGGTTCTCCAACGCGAGCAGTCGGTATTTCTCAATCAAGAAACTCGCTAGGAGACGGCTGCCTGCGCCAACGTTCTCTCGCAGGTGAGGGCGCCTTCTCCTGCTTTGCGAGATGGTAGAACGTTCATCTAAGATTGATTGTGGTTCGATTAGGAAAGGACGCTAATTTCTGCAGCCCATGCAGGGAGCACGGCTAAGCGTCCGTAGGGGTAGGGGAAAGGGAGTGAAAGAGAGAGAGGAGAGAAAGGCCGTAGTGGAGGGCTCCGGAAATTTAGACCACCTGGGGTTCTTTAACGTGCACTGACAACGCACAGTACACGGGCCTCTATCATTTTCGCCTCCATCGAAAATCGATCGAACCCGCGTTTTTTGGGTGGCAGCCGAGTACCGTAACCACTACACCACCGCGGCGGACGTTCACCCAAGAAAGAGCGTTTCCATAGTCAACGCGCGCCTTTCGCTCTCTCTCGCTCTCTCTCTTTGTCTCTCTCTCACACACAAGACAGCACGCGCCTAGGGCACGCGCCCAGGGCGAGGGCGAGGCCGCGCGCCGAGGGCAGGAGGCACGCGGCGCGTGCCTCCCGGGAGATACTGCCAGTTACGCCTGACACGGGACAAGGTTAGACTAAGAGTAGCTTCACCCCTAAAATTAGGTAACATGTGTGTTGCGCTATGTATTGTGGAATGTGCGCTGTTCGGCTCCGTAGCTTTCGCTGTGCTGCCACAGACAGTTGTCGCCAGGTGTAATATTTGCGCAGGAAGAAGCTTGCCCTTCCGCTGTGTGCTCGCACGGTTGTCTTGTAGTGAAAAGAGGGATGTTTCGAGCTTACACCGTGATGTCCGTGCTGATGTTACGGGAGCGTACGAAAGTCATTCGAGCTCAAGGGACGCCGTTAAACGAACAGACAGAAGATGAGCGGAAACTATCAAGTGTCACAGCTCGACCCTCGAAGCACGCTAGTTTCCTTCGCTGCTTCGTCCGGCTGTGTAACAGTAGCGCTGTTCAAACTGAGAGTATCCATTGTGACAGCTTATTCGCGCTCGCTCGGCGTATATCTGTGCGTTCGTTTCGTGCGTGCTTCCCTTGATAGATCGCGCTCATCTTCTGTTTGTTCATTTAGCCGCCTCCCCTGGCTTTGTATGTGTAGCTTTGTGACACACAACGCGTAAAGCCCTTCGTACCAGCACGCGCTGCCCACGGGAGGCGCTCACTTAGCAAGTGCATGTTTGCTACAATTAATATTGCTCCTGAAGCTGCGAGCCTCACTTCGTATAGCATTACAGTTTCTTACTATCGCATTCCTTGCTTCGTCCTTGCGGCGAAACTGTGACTTTTTTTTGACGAAGTGCCGAGGGAGCAGTCTCTAAGTGTCATCCATATGCACATAAATCTGTGCTTACTCCTCGTTGAAATTGCCTTCCACGAGCAAGCTCACCCGCTTTTAATGGCGACAAACATGCTCTTGCGCGTATTCGTGTTTAAGGCTACTAGACGCAAAAGTGCACACGGGCTACTGCGTGTCGCACTCTGTTCCTTATGGCGCTGCTTGGCATGACCCTTAATGGTTATCGTCTGTGTACACGGCTTTGTAAATCCTTCAGGGCACCCACCCTCACAGTCACAAAGATGTCAAGCCCTGCGAAATACGAACTCAATTTCTCAAAATAATTTTCTTCGGCTCGTCAACAGATGGAGCACTGAATTACAAATGTTTGAGTGCTCAGCTATCCTTACTACATAAAGCAAAAAAGTACTGCCCACATATCTGCCCGTAAACACGATTCTTGTTGCGACTAATTCGTGCGTTGCTTCGCAGGTTACCATGGTAACGCCTGTCTATCATCCAAACTTCGTGGCTGACTTTCCGCTGTGCCTGGATGTTTTGCAACGGGATTGGTCACCGGCAATGACAGTCACTGACGTGCTCTTGTCCGTTGTGAGCCTGATGGGCCAACCGGACTTGACTAAGCCTAGCGTTACGACCATCGCTAGGTTGTACAGCGAGGACATAGAGCTCTACAACGCGACAGCAAGGCTCTGGACCCGCACCTATGCCAACGAGTAAGAGGAAGTGTCCTCTCGAGAGACAGACAAAATTGAGACCCAAAATCGGCCGCCCTTTTATGAAATTTTTATTCATTAAAAATCCCTCAAGGACCCTGTACAAGTTGGCGCCGTTTTCTGATGTTTTTATTCATTGAAAATACCTCAGGGACCCTGTACACAGGGTTTTACATGAGGAGTTGGATAAACAAACAAGTTCATATTTACAAAGTGTGACTCAACGGAATTCTTGAAATGAGTATGATTGACGTGAAGGACGATGTCTGAGGGAAGATGGTTCCAATCGATGGCCGTCTTGACAAAAAATGATTGCAGATGCGTGGCGGTGCGGGCACGGGGAGGGTACATCGCTTTAACATGGCTGATGCGCTGAGAGATGCGATGAGCTGGGTTGATGGGAGAACAGTTACGCAAAACATGAAAAAAACTTATGATAGTGTGAAAGCCTTGCGATTTTGCGGCGCATCTGAAGACTAGGCAGGCCTGCTTTTTTTCTTTAGGTCAGTTACACTAGTAGTGTAAGAATAATCCGAATAAATAAATCTAACGGCGCGGTTTTGTATTGATTCTATTAGTTCGGTTAGAAAGCGTTCAGGGGGATCCCAGATGGAACAAGCATACTCTAATTTGGGTCGGATTAGTGTTTTAGGGGCGAAGCTCCTTAGGGCGTGGGTCTGTACATCCCATGGTGTTCGTTGGTGATGTACGTAGCCACCTCTACCTTTATGAAAAAAAAAATTCCGAAAGTTGTGTCCTCTGCCTGGATTCGAACCCAGGCTCTCGGCGTGGCAGTCAAGCGTTCTACCACTGAGCTACGCCTGTTTTGTTTTTTTTTCTTTATTACCTGTCTTTGGTACATAAGAAATGATACAGTAACCCAAACAAAAATGCCAATACTGTGCGAAAATTTAGCCAAGTCACTGGTAGCGGGGTTAACTGGTCCAAGTGTCTCGGTACCTGGCATGGATCGTGGCTGGAGCTGCCTGCTCTTTTCGCTAATGTGCCTTGGACGTCTACTCCAGGCAAGTACTTAGGCGTTCCACTGAACGCTTATCGCGACAGCGATCAGTATTGGAAGGGGCAGGTGCATGAAACGAGGGAGAAAGCCGAGAAATGGAAAGGGGCCAACTTGTCGATTTTTGCCAGAGCTACTGTTTGCAATCTCTTTTTTATGAGTAAGCTCTGGTACGTTATGCAGGTTCTGCACTGTTCGCGTGTGCATGTACAGAAGATTCATAGAATATTCGCCACATTTGTCTGGGCTTCTGGGTGGGAGCGCTGCAGCCGTAGCAACTTGTTCAGACGGGTAAAAGATGGGGGGTTGGGTCTTGGTCACCTTTTTCTGCGGCAGCTCGTTAACCGGTTTCTGTTTTTTCGTGATGTAACAGATCCTTTTTTGCGAACCGTGTGCCAAATGAGGCTGGCCAGACGACTGCCCGAATATATTGTGTCAACTGAAGAGTGTGCGGGGTCGTTGGGTGGTTTCTACAGAGAAATAGTCTTCAGTGTAAGATTTCTTACTGTACGTTTCACAAGAGAGTACCTCTGTTCTGTGAAGCGTAAAGAATTGTATTTTGCCCTGTGTGACGTTGTTTTCCCAGTGCCTTGGTTCAGGTCACTGTACAGTGGAGGCTCAGGTGGCAACGTCTTAAAGAGGGTCAAGAAAATGCAGGTGCCGCCGGCAGCAAAGACCTTTTTCTTTAAACTGCACACTGGCACATTGCCAGTTAAGACGTTCTTGGAACAAAAAGGATTCTTCTTACCGTGGGGATCGCATTGCTTAATTTGCAAAGAGCCAGAAACTGTAGACCATGTTTCTTACATTGCTGGGAAGGCGTTTATTTTTGGGATGTGTTACAGCGAACCATGAAGAAAGACCTCCCACTGGACCTGCATGGAATCGGGTTTTTAAATGTTGATAGGGAGCAGGGGGTGCCGTTTGATTTAATCATGCTCTTGGGCCTCCACTCTATTTGGCGATCTAGGATGGCAGGGTATCATGTGGATAAAGATGCTCGGCCTGCGCGAATGTATTTCCGTGAAAGTGTACATTGGTTTATAGAGATCCAAAAAGCCTCCGCTGAACCTCCCGAGTGGCTCTCTCGATTAGAGCCGCTCACAGCATTGCGCGAATTTTAATGTCATGAAACCAGCACTTGCTGGTGGGTAACAGGTGACCTCATGTACAATGTGCATTGTGTAGTTGTATTGACAATTTGGTTTTGGTTATTGTATCATTTGTTGAGTGTCATGTACAATGAGTATTGTGTAGTTGTATTGGCACTGAGCTACGCCTGTTTTTTTTTTTCTTTCTTTATTGCACTGAGCTACGCCTGTGGTTGCTACGCCTGTGGTTGAAAAATTATCGCTAAAAGACCTAAACAGGTATAATGTCTCCCGCGGAATCGCATTAACAAACGTAATGTTACGTTGAAAAATAGTAATACACCGCTACACGACGCGAAAATGGATTGTATAACGAGGTCGAGGCATCATTTGAAAGAACACAGAGCTGCGTGCTTTGTAGCTTTGAACCCATTACGGAGGCACTGGTAATTATGGCGTAGTGGGTACTTCCCTACTTGGCAAAATGATAAGTTATGGCGCAGGAGATACCTACCACTTCTACTTGCACTAGTTTCCTCAAGGGTTTAAAGTGGCCTCTAAGAAAGTAGCTCCTCCTGCTTACGCTGTCACTGTCCTGCAGTTCCGCGCAGGCCTGGCTCTAGCACAGCATATCCCCCTTAAACGCAAGATCCCAGCGTACGAATACAGTGTTTCTCACGCCTTTACATGATGATCGACTGGGCGATTTACGCGAAAGATTCACGGTTTAACGATGATTCCCTCCGGAGCTTCGCCCACTCATCATCATTCACCCCGTGGATATGCTGTGAATTTTTTTATATGCTAGTAATTTCACCAGATGAGATGCATGCCTTAGATTTCGCTTAAGATGGCCTAAAGTTCGGTTAGCGGCATTAGTAATATTGGTTATGTGAGTGGTCCAAGTGAGGTCGTCACAGAGAGTTAATACCTAGGTACTTAGCATTAGGTTCTGAGGAGATGAGGCTGCCGTTAAGAGAATATTTGAACGCCGGGTAGTCGTGCTGTCTATTAAATGAAACCAGGGATGTTCTGTTAGTATTCACCAGCATTAACCAATCACTGCACCATTTATCTAATTTTAGTAAGTCGCTTTGGAGCGCTAGGTTATCGGTGACGTTATTGATCGGGCGATAAATGACGCAGTCGTCAGCGAACAGGCGTATTTTTGACGAAATATTACTGGACAGGTCGTTGATATAAATGAGGAAAAGGAGTGGACCCAATACAGTGCCTTGTGGCACTCCGGATAAGACAGGAGATGAAGTCGATGATGAATGATTGGCATGCACAAATTGCTGTCGGTTAGTGAGGAAGTCCTTAATCCAATCGTAAACAAGGGGATGTAGGTTAAGTCGAGAAAATTTTAATAGCAAGCGTTTATATTGTTACGGATGTGGCGATGGATTTATTTACAAAGCGAATGGTGAGAGCAGATGAGCAATGACATGGGCGATCAAAAAAATGCCGATCCCTCAAAAACCTCGCGCGCTAACTTCTTTGTCGTCCTTCACGCTCCTCCAGCGCTACGTTACAATATGGCACTTTGTCGAAAGCTTTTTCGAAATCGATGAAAAGGGCGTCTACGGGTATGGTTTTATCAAGGCTAACATGAATATCGTGGAGAAATAGTGCAAGTTGGGTATCGCACGAAAAAAGTTTTTGAAAGCCATGTTGACATGAATTAAGAAAGTTCACAGAATTGAGGAAATTGACGGTATGAGAATAAATGACATGTTCCATGATTTTCGAGCAGACACTGGTTAGAGAGATCGGGCGGTAGCTAGAGGGGCCTTTCTTAGGGACTGGAACAATCTTACCCAACTTCCATTCATGAGGCAGGGTGCTGCATGACAATGACTGTTGAAAAATATGAGACAGAATAACACTGGTTATGCACTTGGTATTCAACACTTTGGTGTTGATACCATCGGGTCCAGCAGATGAAGTTATCTTTAGTGAGTCAATTATTTTGACAATACCTTCAGGTGAAAATGTGATCTCGGGCATAATGGGATGATTCAGGAATGGAAATTGAGGAAAGTGATTATGAACTTCTTTGGTAAAACGGAGCAAAACATAGAATTTAGAGTGTCCGCGACCGCGATATTGGGAACGGAATTACCAGTGTCGTCTTCGAGATACACAGATGACTTACGCTGTTTCGGATTGATAATTTTCCAAAATTGTTTTGGGTTAGCAAGCAAGAATTGAGGCAGCGTGAAACTGAAAAACGAGCGTTTGGTCTGGGCTAGGGTAGCGTCGTATAGCTTAGCTGTAGTTCGATATTTTGCCCACGCGCGCGAGTCGTCAGAAGTTTTTGCTTGCTTGAAATGGCTTTTTTTTGTATTCTTCAGCCTCTTTAGCTTACGGTTAAACCAGGGTGACGTTGCACGCTCTATAACGGAAATTGTGGGAATGTACTCTTTGATAAGCCTGTGCATTTCTGTTTTAAAAAGGGACCAATTCGTTTCAACGGAACATGACGAGAAGTCAACTGATAAAGACTGCCAGAATTCATTTAGCACCCTGTTCATACTTTGATAATCGCCTTTCTCATGAAGAGCTAGCACTTTTTTAGCCCTTGGGGGACGATTAAGTTTGCACTGGAATGATCCGTGTATGACTGCATGGCCACTTATTCCGTCAAGGTAAGTTAGAGGAGGTATATTTTCAGGATGTGATGTAAGTATCAGATCAAGAATGTTCGACGAAAGAGCGCTCTGTCGAGTAATGGAAGTAACAACTTGAGATAAGCTAAATGTTAGGCACGTGTTTACAAAATCACTCTCATTGTTATGTTTTATTGTCGTCAACGAGAGATCGGACCAAGTAATTGCAGGGAAGTTAAAATCACCAAAAACTAAAATGCTAGCGTGACTGCAAGCAGACGTCACATGATGAAGATAGTCATGGAAGCGTTCAACAAATGACACATCTGAGTCGGGCGGACACATATTACGATAGGTGGATAGACGGCCTTGCAGATGACAGAAATTATTTCAAGGGTTAAGGGAACTGAAATAGGAATGCAATTTAGGTCACGGTGAGCGGCGATGAGAACGCCTCCCCCTCGTTTATTTTCACGATCTCGCCTATATATGTCGAAGTGAGGGAGAGGAGGCAGAACTTCAGAATCGTCGATGAACGGGTGAAGCCATGTTTCAGTTAGTACCAAGAGATGATTCTAGCACGCTGCACAATTTTTCTCGCTTGGGTAATACACTCCTAATGTTAGTAAATACAAAAGATAGGGCGTTGTCTACACAGAAACTGGCTGGCTCTTTCAATTGCTATGATTCTTCTCGAATAACTTCTTTTCTAGCATGGTCGAATACATACGTATCTTTACCTGCAGTCAACCTATTATGCCGCAGCTTTGATTCGAAAGGCTGCAACTTTTTGAATTCCGTCAGGTGTTTGCGGGCCAGACGCGTGTTAGCAGAGAAATCCTCTCTAACATTAATCCCAGAAGTTTTGCATTTCCTGCTAGCTTGAAGAATTCTGTCTTTGTCTTTAAAATTAGCCATTTTCACGAGGATGGGTCTATTTTTGTTTGTAGTGAATGATCCAAGTCTGTGTGCGCGCTCAATTTCTTTGGGGAAGATTGGTTCTTTAAAGTATTTTGAACAAATATCGATTACTTTTTTCTCAGATTCATCCCAGCTTTCCCCGTTTACATCTTCTAGTTCAAAGAATACTAAATTACAACGACGTGCACGATTTGAGTATGAACTTTATTCAGACAATCAATTGTCTGGGATGAGGGGGCTAAATGCAGATGCAACTGCCTGACAAAGGCCCCCCTACCCATACATTGCTCAGGGGTGGAAAGCCGCGGTACATGTTCAAATACAGGTAACAAGAAAAGGTCAAAACAAAGGCATACAGGACAGGCGCGTAGCCAGGATTTTTTTTCGGGGGGGGGGGGGGGGCTTGAAGAGTCAGTGTATACGGCCGTTCAAGCGCGTAGCTTTTTTTTTTTTTTAGAGGCCCAGCTCCTTAAGGCGTGCGTCGTGCGTCCCCGCTGTATGTAGTAGGTAGCCACCGGCGCGTGCCTGCCGGGAGACACGCACGCGCTCGTGCCTCTCTGTCTTGTGAGAGAGAGACAGAGAGAGAGAGAGAGCGAAAGGCGCGCGTTGATGAACGCTCTACCAGCTCGCAAAAAAGGAGAACGCGCCCTCACCCGCGAGTGACAACGTTGGCGCAGGCAGCGTCTCCTAGCAAGTTTCTTGATTGAGAAAAATACCGACTGCTCGCGTTGGAGAAGCGTTCACCGGCAACCCATATATATATATATATATATATATATATATATATATATATATATATAGGCACTGGAACTTGACTTGGAATGAAGTGCCGGTGGGAGATTTCACTTGTGCATAGTTGAACCATAATGGTTCGTAGCGTGCGCGTTAACTAAATTAATCCGGAACTCGGCACGATCTACGATGAACATCCCGAGCTTCGCCCACTCATCATCATTCACTCCGTGGATATGCTGTAATTTTTTATTTTTTTTGGGGGGGGGGGGCGGCGGGGTAGGAGGGGCTTGAAGATTGCATACGACCATTGGGTGGTCTTGGAGGACCTGTCAGGTCGCTCTTATGATTTTGGCATTGTTTACTGCCGTTCTGTGATGTCAGGTCAGGTGTGTAGGTGAAAACTGGAAGCAAGTGGAACTCCGCGCAGAGAAAATTGGCGTGCATGGTGCTCACACAGACTCCTTGTGCAGGCAGAGGCATTACATTGCTCGACTATATTTCCATGTGGTTGCTTACTGCAGGGCAACGTGTGGATTATGATGAGCTCTATGTTAACCACAAGGAAACACCATAGAGTGAAAGACCATATTTTTTAATGCTTTGTTTTTATTGAAACGCAGTAAATCACATAACAAATACTTCGCACATACAAACATTTTGGGTCCGTACGTCAGCATTGATTATAAGTCCAGTCGAGGCCATTCAGCACAGTTAGGATCAAAACTCTGCATGCACCACATGTAGCACAGGTTTCTTCTTGAAGGACGCTGCGACACTTTTTTAACATTGTCTGAAAACGGCGAGCATCAAAAGGCGCTCCAAGGAGCACTGACTCCGTCGCTTGATTTAGAACTAACAATGGTGATCTCGCGAACGCGGAAGTACCTGAAGCAATAATTTATGTTGCTTTTGAGTTCAACATATACAGAAAACATATGTATGTTTCCGTCAGAACAACAAAGGGTTAGACGACGTAAAAGTCTTGACTTAAAAGTCTGTACCACGTCTCTCCTTTGAGTAGCTGAGGCGTTTCCTTTGTGGAAACGGGTTGGTACAACGCAGCAGCGTCGCTCTGCGCTTTTCATAATTCGCCACTGGGCCAGAAACAAGAACCCCAACCGCGTATAGTTCACAGTGACTGATGAAATGCTAACAGTTTTCATAAACAGTAACATGGGAGTGATGGAGTACTAACGTATAAAAGGAGGCACTTGCATTTATGGCACAGTATCCAAAACGTGGAATCTAAAATAAGGAAGCCAACAGAATATGTAACAACACAATGAAACGAGATTAGCGGCTTTTACAGTTTCAGCGGTTTCAATAACTTATTATTGTTTCGGACAATGCAATGCAGTACAAGAAATAACAAACATACAAGGGTCACATAGCACTGCACCAGGATCCTTGATTAATCGTTACACAAAAGGCGGAATACAGAGGAGTAAAAATAATCAGGAAACCGGACACACGTAAAAAAGCGAATGATAATATACGCAGACGTAGCAAAATACATGGCTACAAGTGAGCAAATAATGTTATCCAAATTTCAATGCAATAAGTAAGCGAATAACTTCTTAGCTGGAGTTAAGATAAGTATGAAGTGGAAGACAATTTTTTGGCATATGCTAGACTATTCCAAAGTGCTGCTGCACAAAAGGAGGATAACATTTTACCGTAATTAGTATGATATATGGGTAACAGAAGGTTTTGTCGGGCTGCAACCTTGTGCTAATAGGATTAAGAAGTAGATCAGAACCGGTGAAGTCGTAACCAACTTGTTTAGTTACTAATTTGAGAAATAATAGCGCTACACGATAGTTAAAAACATCTCCAACTTAAGGAATGTGGTTTTTCTTTAGCTCTCAGGAGGTGTTGGAAGAAAAATGGCCTATGAATATGAGCGATGGGAAGAAATCTGACAGTAGGTTTTAAAGCATTTACAGAGCCGCATGCAATCCTTAGAGAAAAGCTAGAGAACAAACCCCAAACGGCGGGGAAGCTTCGCGAAACGGTCGATGACATCAGAATGATTTATGTTTATATCCCTGTGACAGTAGAGGAGGGCTAGGCCAACCAGCCGCTCCTCGGACATTGTTGAGCGCAAGTAGGTTTTTAGTCTCCTCAAACTGGAGAACGATCTTTCTGCTGTGGCGGTGGTTAGAGGGAGTGTTACCAATATTTGCAGCAACTTATAAATATTGGGGTAAAATGTGCTGTCACAGTGAGGAAGGGCGTCGAGCCCAGTGCTAGGACGCAAGCTTGGTCCTGTTGACTCCCACTTAGTCCACCAGAGCCTAAATTCACCGAGAGCAGCAATTTCATCCACATCGTTAGAGAACGCAAGAATTAGTTCCTTCGCTTGCCTTAGGCGGGCATCATGTGATGGAGGAACTGCTGCGGGAATCAATGCACCGAAACTTTCTATCAACCGCCTGTGATTCTCAAATCGCTGCTTTAGCTGAGAAAGTATAAAATCGATGAAAGGTATATACACGGATCTGCGGAAATATTCCTCTGCACTTTCTGCGTGATCATTTCCGCGATGTTGTTGGAGGCTCCTAATCCTTGGCTTTGCTATTTCAACGTTGTGGCGCTCTCCACACTCTTGAGCCTTGGAGAATACTTCCCCAAAGCACGCCTCGGCGTTTGTTCGGTATTGCTCAATTGTGCGTTGCACAACATCTATGTGACCAATCGCCGTACACATGTCCGAATTTTTTGCCTGAAGTTGTCTCGATAAAGGCAGGGTCACTGCCAGGACGTGCTCTGCGACATGGAGGCCCACAATGAAGGATGGTGATAGCAGGGCAGATATCATATTGTTCGCCTGGGCTGCATTCTCGGAACTCCCATTTAATTCAATTTCAACCAGCGCCGCAATGACACAGTCAAAAAGAGAAACAAAAGAAAGAAGCGCGTCATGCTTTTCCACCCAACGAGTCTCACACAAGCCGAGAAGTCGCTTGCGCCTTGACTCGGATCGCACGTCAGCGATCTTTGCACGCAGCACGTTTGATCGGCTTGCCGATTTGCGAAAGAATTTCGCAGTCTCCTTGACTGTTCCGAAGCAGTGCCTAATATCAGCTACAGAACAAGCAGCACAAAGCACTAAGTTTAAACAGTGGCTGGCACAGTGCGTATACAAAGCAGTTGGGTATTTCTCGCGAATCGCTGCTTGCACGCCATTTGCTTTTCCAGCCATCGCACTTGCGCCATCGTACCCTTGCCCTCGAAGGTTCTCCATATCAATCCCAACGTTCACTAAAAACTTCACAATCTCCCGTGCGATATTCCGGCCACTTTGGTCATCTACAGGAACAAAACCCAAAAAAACTTCGTCAACCTGGTTGCTTCCCTTGTCCAAGTAGCGAGCACATATGGTGAGCTGTTCAATGCCAGCAACATCTGTGGTCTCATCCGCGAGAACAGAAAAACAGCCCGCGTTGTTAATTTTTGACACGAGATTCTCTCGAATGAGGGTGCCGCAGATTTCAACAATCTCATTTTGAACTGTAGGACTTAGATATGACGCATTGCCGGAGCAGTTCTGTATATGTTCTTTAAGGTAGCTGTCTCCGCAACTACTCCGCATGCGTAGTAGTGCTCTGAAGTTGCCTTCATTCTCTGTTGGAGCACTGTCGAGATCTAGTGGCCCGCTGTCATTATGACCACGAAGAGACAGCCCTTGTCTTCCGCAAAATATTATTGTGTCGACTATAGGGGCCAGTCTCTTTCTGTTTTCTTTTATCTGGAGCTTTCTGCTGCTATCAAGCTGTTCAACTACAGTAAGCGCACCACTCGAGAAGGCCTTTATAAAATGATCAGCCGCCGATTGGCTTTCCCGATGGTACACCGTGTTCTGATGTGAATCGAAAAGTTCCAGTGCGTGCTTCCAATCTCGGCAAGCTCTAGACACGAGTGCGCCGGTGGACGCATGACGCCCTTTGCCAACTTCAGGGCGGCAAAAGAGTGCACAAACGCGGCAGAATGAGCCCTCACACAGCGCGGAATAACTCAGCCATGGGTATTTGTCAAGCCACGCCAGCTGAAATTTCCGCTTCTGCTTTAAGTCCTTGACGCACTTGAACTCATAGCTTCTACCAGGTCGCCAGGGGGACGTGAGGAGCTGGTGCTTTAGGACATTGTCAATTTGGTTGACATTTTGGTACAGGCCAATGTCGAGTCTGCTGCACTCTGTCCCTTGGTGTTCTGAAAGAGTTCCATTATTTAGGCGAAGACCTTATATGTATTATGCGGAGTTGCGGACGTTACCGTAAAGAAAAAATGAAGAACAATGTTGCGGAAAACTATATATGGTACAAGAAATGCGGTACAGAAAATACAAAACCTGTTAAACATTAATGCCCTGAAAACTTCCCTCACCACTGCCACGGCTGAGAACACAAGGTGCCCGACCAGGTGGTGGAAGTCAGGGGTGGCTGGAAGCGCTCAATCAACAAGCTGGCTCATTGCCGCACTGGATAGGCAGGCTGGGATACGCGGCTATGAGCCATGTCAATCTTTACAGCCTGTGCGAAATTACCCACTTGACATTCGATAACCAAAGCCACTGGCTTTCACCTTTACGTCTCTTAAGTGATAGTCCTAGGATTTTTTTTCTTTTTTAAGTGTCCCACTCTTCTTTCATAAGAATCAACATAACAGTTACCCTGAGAAGGTCCTTGGTCTTCCTGAAGGCGAATATCATCCTGTGCTTGTTTGGGGCTGACATTCCCGGTGGGTCTAGGACGCGTTCCTGCATAAGTAGATCATTAAATCATTGCAAAATTCACCACTGTGTGTCACATTTAAATGTAAAATTAGCGAAAATATAATAGATTAACGCAAAGACGACTTTATAGCATGGTATGAACAATTGAAAAGCAATACATATCTTATTTTTGAAGGAGCATTGGGGCTCATCAAAGGGCCCATGGTCTGTAGTATGTTCTAACTTCGACATTCATTTGTCCCGGCCGACTGAGCGCGAATACAATACAATCTCGTGGAGACAATACTTTCCCAGGTGGCAAAGAAAAAGAGCTGATAAAAAATCTACCAGAGACGCATTCGTTTCCTCACCGTTAATACAAAGGTCCTTCACTTGCGCACACTAATGGCGCAATGATAATTTTAATATAACTTGTAACGATGCCGCGATGCTGCGTAAAACTTCCGCAATACCAAACTGTCGCTAAGGTGCCTTTTGTGAGTCCATTTATGCATTGATGTCTACGCCATCCTGATAAACTGTGGAAAACCCTCCTGAACATTGTATCATTTTATGTATTTAGTATTTACGGTTTTCTCACCAGCACTTATATATTTACTACACTATGGGAGCTTATTCTAACAACCAATCAAAATAAATCAGTACGTCTGCATGAAAAGCGAAGACTCGTCTAGGATTTGATTCCAAGTATATAGCCTCAGTACATCTCGGGTTAGATACAGCTACACAGCTGTATCAGTCCTGTGTACTATTAACACCTTTTTCGAAATACTTATTTCGTTACAGTTAAATGCATTCGTCCTGAATAACATCATACTACGGCCCCAGCGATATAGCTTTGCCTCTGGCAAATCTGTAAGCACCGCCATCGACCTTTCCGCAAACAATTATCGGCGCATTTTAAAAGCTGGGCAACGAAGTCGATATTTTTTTGAGACACTATGAAAGCCTTCGGTATGGTTTACCACATCAAGATCAAAGTAAATTTAAAATCCTAAGACATTGCCTGAAACGCGCAGGAACTTTTTTTTAGTTATCTTGTGTCATGCAGTCCGCCATTTGACCATTTGCAAAAATTGACTTTCCTGCAAAAGTTGGCTTTCCCGAAAGCATATCTCCGAACCAAGACTTCTCGTCCACAGATTGCCTTCCTGCTCTAAGCGTGTGAACTTGGTCCCGCTATTCATCCCGTTCAACGGCCGTCCCCGCCTTTCCTTTCTTTCGCTTCTGCCCCTCTCTGTTAATCGCTGAACTCGCTGCGAGACGGCTCGCCCCCCGCAAAATTTTGAGAAGCTTTCGTGGTGCTCGTTCACGTCGGATGGAGTGTGCAGGCGTGAACGCGCTTAGAGCACAAAAGCATTCTCAAGAAGGCGAGAGCTTTTGGTTGTAATTCGGAATCTGCCGAAAGTAAACTATGTAATGTCAGGATGATTGCTATTAGTCGCACGAATATCGAGTCACATTATGTCTCCCACGACACCTCGCGTTCATTCCATGAGGTTAAAATGTCAAAAAAGATGTCAACTTTGCGAAAGAGTACAGAGGGTGAGTTGACACCCAAGGGTCAATTTAGACTGGCATCTACATTGGAAACAGCAAATCAACAGTGTTCATAAAAAACTTGACTATAGTTCTTGCATCTTTGCTGGCGCTAGGGGCAATATGTTTACCGTGACTTACCTCAGGCCTCGTACTCTTCTTTTTTTTTTAATTTCGTTGACACTAAGGTTACTCTAGCAGAATAGTGCACATAATATTTTTTACTGCCTTACTGTGGTCACAAAAACGAGCTCTATGAACGTATTTTTTATCCGTCGTACAAGTAATCATACGATTTCGTTTGCAACTGCAGGCAACTAGACGTACACCTGCTTAAAACACAAGATAGTGCACACATATTTCTCCTTTCCTAATACCATATCTACATTCCCCGCGTCTGCGCCCCAGGCAACCAAATAATGGCAGTATAAATCCCCCCCTCCCCAATTGTAGCGACGTATATGATGAACGATCGCTCGTGTATTTCGATGATATAACCCGGAATGATATGCGCATTGAAACAAAAGTTGCAGGAAACATTCATCATCCATGAAGACGCTTTTTTTTATTTACAGTAGAGCACCTCGATCAACTTATTCAAGTGCTTGCTTGCAAATGCACCGTTCTCTGCCTCACTTGCTTTTATTCAACTGTACAATATTAAGAGGCCAGCGGCGGACTGTCAATGCTCTTTTGGAAGTTGATCTGATACAAGCTAAAAATGGTATCAATTCAAATAGTTTCGTATTCATTTTCTTTGCGCATTATACAATAAACCATTGACTGAGTCTGATTGATCATCTCGGCGACAGTAGCGGCTTCGGCTATTATGGCTAACAAGCGCAACTTGCTACTCAAGAAATGAAATTAACGATAAATTTCCTGGCAATAACCATGAACTACGCAAACATTTAAAAGGCATTATTTAAACATTTTCAGATAATTCAGATATCATCCATACAGGCCAACTTAGCGCCATTGCAAGGTGACTATATCGATTACATCAGTTAACATGCAACGATGCAAGTTGAAAGACATGACTTACCGCTCGAGGTCTCGCTCATATGTTGGCGTTTCGAAGATGAGCTTGCCCAGAAGTCGGAGAGTCGCTTCTGCCCTTGGGACATATTTTCGTGAAAGCGACGATCCGCAGATGACCATCGGGTCTTCAAAGAGTGTCGCGACCTCCGTCTGCTCGTAGCGGGGCTGGTGACCGTGTAGCAGTGGTCGTGGTTGTCGTAAGGAACGCTGACGGTGAGGATAAAGCCGAGAACGCGCTCGGCGAACCACAGCACAGCTTTTTTTCGACTCGCCATTGCCCGTTTTTAAGTTGTGGATAACACTGCCAAACAATGCTGTCCAATCGCGAGGTTCGTAGAAAGTTCCTCTCACTGCAGCACAGCCTCCTGAAGGGGACATGCCGGGCGCGCTCGTTGTGAGCATATCGAAGGGATCAACAAAGATGACGAAGAAGAAACTACATTAGGCCATCCATGAGGCTTCAAAGAAACAACTATCCAACCCATTAGGGACACTGCTCAAAATGACACAGCGGAGATACTGTAGATATGTTCCCTGCGGGAGCGCAGAAACCGCACGAAGTACGGCGTCGCTGGCCCCCCAGCTGCAACAGGAAAAAGAGAAAGAAGCCCGGCTGCTGCATACAACGCATACCATGAGTGTTCCCAGTCGCAGCCGTGGAAGAAAAGTCGTGTGATACAAGGAACAGCGGCATACTTTGCTTTGAAGTTCGTTCGCTAGCTTGATAGCTTTCGCCCGCAAACGACCTTCCTCCAGCAAACTGCACACGTAGACGGATACGCAGCCTGACCGCTTCCTTTTGTCACATAGGACAAAAGTACTGCATTGCATGAGTGGTACTACATTGCGAAGGTGTGTCTGACGCCGTCGTTGTGCTGCTGGGGGTGAAGATCGCCGGCTCCCCTTCAGGCCGTTTTGTGTTCCCCACTGCCGCCGAGCACCCACTGGTTTCTCTCACTGGGAGTGATTTAGTCACACCTGGCACTCGTTGCCGCCAGTGATCTCCAGTCTCGTTAAAGTGGCCTCTCCTTTCCACTCTCTTCGTTCACTCCCCTTTTCCTGTGACTGCTTCGGCTAAGGCTCCTCCTTGTGCTTTGAACTTTCTTTCTCCTTCCTGTTCTTTCTTACCCCCTTCCCTTTGAGTGTACCGGTTGCGGTGTCCTCTCCGGAGAGACAGTTACCGTGCACCCTCCTCCACCATTCTATCTTTCCGTGCCATCAAGAATATATCATCTCCTAAGGTCTCCTCAGTCGAGAGACACTTACCGCGTGAAGTCCAAACCGAATTTCCTTTCCGAAGAATCTACGTCTTTAAGGCCCTTATCATAAAACCGATCAATGACAGGCGTCTTTCGTTTGCCGCCGTTGCTTTACTGCAGAAAAAGACGTGACTTTCCCTGCTATAGCGTGGCGAGTTAATCACCTTTGCTCCGTTGAACAAGCCGCGTTCTTCCTTCTTTCAAGCCCCTAGACGTCAGGCGGTCGTTGAGAGGTGAATTCCCGTAGCCACACGTTCCAAGGATATGCGCCTTTGTTCATCGTGACGAGTCAGCATAGCCAGCCCGGCGCCGGCTCGAAAAATTTCGGGGGGGGCTTCAGCCCGGTCAGCCCATGCCTGCCTACGCCACTGCTATTCAGTACCATGGGATAGGACATTTTTGCACGCTTACTACGAACACGATCAGTTGAACAGTGGATGTGCAGCACGAGTCAGAGTGAATCCGACCGAGTAGAATAATAATGGTTATCGCGACGAGTGAGCTAGATTGTACACAAGACTCATACAAGTGAGAGTTATACCGGGAAGCCACAATATTGGAGATTCCCTGCACGAGTGAGTACGGCTAGGAATATTCTAGAGTGAGTATAAAACAAGACGCTCAAACAGTCACTCTCGGTGAGTTACGTTTAGTCTACCTGTACAGTCGCGCGCGCACTTCGTTGTCGTCTTCTACGGCGACATGTCACTATCGACCTGTTATGTCGCCTGCCTCGCTCTAAGATCCTTTCCTTTTAGCAGAGACAGCTAACGATAACTTGATGTAATATGAGTTTAACATTTTCTAGGAAGCGACTCTGCCTCTAGATGAAACGTAAAAATGACGATAATACACATATAAACCAGGTTTCTCGCTTCAGCAGGTGACCGTCTTTGTAACCCTATTTCGCGCGTTCCGCAAATTGAGAGCGGTAATATACGAAGACTCACCAAAATGTCATACATCATTTTGGACATCGCTGCAGATGCAATGCGGTACTTAAGTACGGAGTACCATAATGTTCCTTGATAGAAGTCTCCAGCATTAAGGAAGAAGGTATGCGGGGCAGCCTGCTTAATCCTTCGCACCTGGAAGTAAGAACAATCTGCTACAGCACAAAAAGTAAGTTCTGCGGCAATACTTGTATAACTCTAAGTGCAAATACTTATTGCAGAGGGGCCCATGTGAGCTCCACTACGTATAAACGCGTCTGCGTTGCTCAGATTTCCATGCAGGCCACTTTCCTACTTTTACATTTCCTACTACGTATGCTTTTACTTGGCAAATTAGTTGTGCGGAACTCCCCAACGTAAAGTGCCCCAGTCTTGGGAACTCTGCACAACTGTTTGTTGCCATGTTCATACCCTTATGCTTCGTTCTGTCAATTAATTCACCATCGCGCTGCTAACTGCTAGCTTCGTGATTAGATAGTTTGCTAGAGCGAGTGCCCAAGACAGGCGTTGGTCCTGGGTTCGAACCCCGGACTAGGACAAATTTTTGGTCAACGAAGAAGCTGTCTTTTCTGAGACATATACTATTGATTTCTTTGTAACCTTGTGCTACAAATGCGTAAAAGCTGATTCTTCTTTGCTGGTTTTCATGTTGCGATAAACAATATGGAACACACTGCTTTTTTTTCTTTTATTTTTCAATGCGCCATCAGAAACAGAAATATAACGCTTGTGGAATGTCCTTGAGGTATGCAGGCGTTGACAGAGAAATTGAAGAGGGTTTTGCATTCATCGCGAAAAGATATCGTCTCAGTAGCTGCCCGTCCGATGCCTCCAACACAGAAATTTCCACGCTCCTTTCAGCTCCTTCGCAATTCGCACGTGTGCCAACGTGTCAGGAAACTCTATGACCTTTGCCTTCTTCAGGGCACAGCATCATCGCCTCCACACAAGTACGCATCTCTCGTCGGACAAAACGGTTTCATTGCTCGTTAGCCGCGTTTGCATGAATGCATCAAGAGTGAATCAAATTTTGAAGACCACTTATGAAAGGCGATGTGTTGCCGTTTACATGAAACGCATAAACTTCGCCTCTAAGTTGATACTACATGAGGAGCGGTCCAGGAGCATCAATTCACCAGTGCACCGACTCTACCCGGAGCGCCAAGCGCAAAAGCTCACCCCTCCACGACATTTTCTGCATATTGCCCTCGACTCTTAAGCTATCTTCCTGTGGCGTCCTCATACGAAGACTTTTCCTAGCTTCATTTACACAGATGCTATTTCCTACACAGTTGATTCGTTGCGCCAGTTGTTGCATCATATAAACGCTATTGTTATGCTGCCCTGATGCTCGCTTCCCTCTAATTCCTAAGGACTATTCAATCGCTTAATTGGTTGATTTGTGGGGTTTAAGGACCCAAAACCAGCTCTGATTATGAGAGACGCCGTAGTGGAGGGCTCCGGAAATTTCGACCACCTGGAGTTCTTTAACGTGCACTGACATCACACAGCACACGGGCCTCAACATTTCGCCTCCATCGAAATGCAGCCACCCGGGATTCGATCCCGCGACCTCCGGATCAGCAGCCGAGTGCCATAACTGCTAGACCACCGTGGCGGGGCGGACTGTTCCATGGCAGCATCGGCGTTGTGCTCGACACTGCCATGGAATATTCAGGCTTGCTGTTGTTCTAGGTGATCCTTTTGCTTGGAGCGGCTGCGGATTTCTTCAGCACCTAGCCGTGTTGCACAAGTGCTGACAGTCCCTACAAATCGCCATCGGTGCTGCTTTTGATGGCTGCAGTATACTGACCTGGCCACTCAGTTCATCGACACGTGACGCCGCTATCAACAAAGTAGGTAAGCCGTATAAACCACACTCCTGTGACTTTCCTCCGGGGCACAGCACCAAACAGCGATGAAAACTCACCCTTGCTGCTTTTCCTGCTTTGTTATTTAGACCATTCCTGACGCTATGTCAGGAGCGACGATCGCTTCCTTACTGTGGCCTTGTGTCCCAGTAAATAGCTATTTGCAATGACCAACCGTAGACCGAGTGTCTCAGTGTGAAATGATATTACTGCTTTCCGCGCATATAGAGCCAAATCCTGCTCCTCATACTAAAAAGCTTTTGGGGACTGTCTTAGCGACCGTTCATATAATTGAATCAGGCCAACGTGACATTCCGACAGACCTTCGTGCCTTAAAAACTGGCAGGCGTCTGTGGACGTAGAGCTACGGCAGTTGGCAGCCCGTCTTAGTGCACTCAAGGACGACACCGAAATAATATATAAAGAACGAGTCGAATTGTATATCTTTAGGGTCACCGGGGTTCGTTCTTTGCATGAGTGACAAACTTAAAATAACTATCGAATCGCGCTGTCATGGCGGCGAGAATAGACTCCGCCGCTCAAATCAACTTTTTTTCAGTATACCAGATGTGCGTGATGAAAAGTGGTCGTCTGCGGGGGAAGAAAAGTTATAGAATTTTGAGAAAATGGTAGCTGGGGCGAGTTGGTGATAAGAAATCGGAATGGTGTACAGCGTAGAAAAGAAAGTGGAAGTTCGCGCTGAGTGCAAAGCGTAAGACACATAGAGTCTACTCTAGAAAGCATGCGAAAGCATAGTCAGCAAAAATTCAGCATAGACGAAAAACTAAATTACTCATGGCAATTACCAAGTTTTATCGATTATAGATTGATTATTGGTTAGCTATTGATCGGCTATCAGATAGTATCGATATGCTCTAAGGCTTTCCTAGGTGCCACCAAGTCATTCCCGATCTAGTATTTTAAACATGCGCAGCTATGCCATGTCGAATCGCTGTTGCGCCAGCTGCGGCGTGGCTGGCTGCTAGGCCACGCCACGTTTTCTGCGGACGACGGACATTTTACTCCGAGCTACAACAAATCCGATGTTTAAAATAATCGGGGACAGGGACAAGAGAAGGACACAACATAGGCGCCGACTTCAACTAAGCTTCATTGACGAAATTGACGGAAATATATGGAGGAGAAATTGATAGACATGAGCAGAAGATCATAATTCATTTCACGCATCCTATCGCGTCGCAGCCAGATGCTCGATTACATTTTTAGTGGGTGGTTCCAAGATGCAGAAGCTGGGTGACCTCTGTATCAGCATGGCATCGAGTGTCCCCACCATCAGCCCCGACAGAGCCAAAACACCTATTTGGCCTCTCGTTCACACAGACTACGTAAACTACATTCACTACATTTCGTCTCTGCTTCGCCTCTGGGTGGGTCAGGCCACCCAGGGCCCCCTGGGTGGCCTGACCCACCCAGGGGAAGCCTGCACTTGCCCTTTCCTGCCTTCCTGTCTACGTATTTTCATCTGCCTATTAACTTTCCTGTCTTCCTTTCTTTTCATTTACTTCCCTACTTCCAGGCAGCGAGGGTTAACTGTGTAGGGATAATCAACCTTGGTTATATGTATTATATCGTTACACTCGAAGAGTGACGGTCACCAGATAAGTCTGGATGCTGGCGTGGTGCGAGAGCCGTCCGTAGGCAGCCTGCCGAACGTCGTTGTTCTCTTCTTCCATTTCGCCTCAGACCCGTCTCCGCGATAACCATTTTCTCCTGTGCGCGCTCGCAACGTTCCCCCGTTGGCAGACGAAAATCGCCGGGCGAGTCTATCAGTATAGTGCGTGGACGGTAAGGCTTCAGGCGGGGGACGTGCGTCACTTCTGTTTTATCCTAATGGTCGTCCCCTACTTGTGAGTCGTACTACGCGGTAGTTAGCCTCGCTGAGGCGCTCCATAATGATGAATGGCCGACCATAACGAGCGAGAAACTTCTGGCACAAGCCACGTTGCCGCAAGGGCATCCAGAGCAAGACAAGATCGCCAGTATCGAAATATACGTGTCGGTGACAACCGTCGTAGCGGATTTTTGACCGATCCTGAGAGGCCAAGGTGCGTAGCCGAGCGAGGCGCCGCGCTTCTTCAGCTCGACAGAGGATCTCGTTAAAGGGCAACTCCGGCGATTTTTCAGTGTCCACTGATCTTAATGAAATTTTCAATGTGTATTCTCCTCGGCATTGTAATAATATATGCCGAACCAGGCGTTTGAAAGTCATTTAGTTTCCCTGGAAACGAATTTTAAAATTTTCTAGCGGATTCCTCTGCGGGCCACCCTGTGTTTTTGACGTCATCACCTTCAACGTGCCTACCCGAGCCTGCGGTACATCAAGAGCGAAACAGCGGTACTTCAGCTCTCAAATCGTCGCAGTCAAGTTCAGAAAAACTGGCAGAACTCAGCACATCGTCGGATGACCTCGCAACTGTCATTGTTCTCCATATTTCTGACGGTGGGAAGGCTGTGACGTCATCGCATACGCTGCAAGAGGCGTCTACCCGTTTCGGTTTGAACACGCCTTTCGGCCGGTTCTTTAAAATTATTGGTGCGTTTCTGAGGAGATTGAACTACCCTGGGTGCTACAGGACTATCAGTACTATTCGAAAACATTGATATCAGTACATGGTGGAAAAAGCGCCGGAGTTGCCCTTTAATCGATTCGTTGTCATGAGAGAAATAAGGAAGTACCGTGTCGAGTGTGTAGCGTGGCGGACGAACATAGAGAAGATAGAAAATGTGAATAGCACGTTGTCTCGTGTCGCGTCGTATTAAAAGGAAAAGTGACAAAAGGTAGAACAGTTCCTGCCTGCAGAATTGACTGTCATGGACATCATGTTCGCAAGCGTTCTGTTCATGCGCTCTACAAGACCATTACTTTGCGGATGGTAGGACGTGGAATGGCGGAATCTCGAAGGACACTGTCGAAGGTTCTCTTTCACTACATCCGCGATAAATTGTCGCCCGCGGTCACTGATGACAACGCGAGGAGGTCCGTGTCGGAGTATGACGTAAGAGAGCGAAAACATGGCAACTTCCGATGCTGTGGCCGATGGCAGCGCTGCCGTCAGTGGTCCACACAAATTGCAACCCAACGGTTGCCCTTCGGAGAACGTGGGAAAGGACCAAGAAGATCTATTCCAACTTGTCCAAAAGGCGCACTGGAAGGTCGAACTGGCTGAAGGCGGCCAAGCGGCGCGTTCGGGGGCCGCTTGTGGCGCTGACACTGGGTGCAACTGGCGACGTACCGTTCGGTATCGATGCGCATCCTGGGCCAGTAAAAGCGTTCTTTAACACGGTAGAATGTTCGTGTGAAACCAACACGCCCGGTAGTCGGTTCATCGTGCATGGCAGATAAAACTAGTGCACGAACACTTTTGCGAACTACTAATACGTAGCGCGCAGCAGTTGTCTCATAGCTCTTATACAGGACGGCGTCGCGCAGGCGAAAACTAATGTCACAAGAAGGCTCTTGCGCTGCCGCGAAAAGCGGCTGTAAGTTCTCATCCTTCCTTTGTTCGGACACGGAGGTGTCGATATCAGGAAATTCCGGGGAAACAAAACCGATGTACTGGTCAAAGTTGTCAGCGTCACACTCAGTGCTCGTTCGCACAGCCGTCAGATGGCCCGTCGCGTCACCGTCACGGCACCGGTTTTCGTTAGCAGAGATGACTTCCAAGTCGTTTTCTCCTCAAAATGGGTTGACGGCGACGTAGAGCATTGCTCTAAGTTTCCGTCAACCCGTTTTCGAGGAGAAAACGACTCGGAAATCCTTTCCCCTGACGAAAACCGGCGCCGTGACGGTGACGCGACGGGCCGTTTGACGGCTGTATGAACGAGCACTGAGTCGTCGGAAGCGGCATCCGGGAGAAGCGATCGGCGTCAGCATGTCGCCGGCCGCTCTTGTAGCAAACGACAAAATCGTATTCCTGTAGATGGAGGGCCCAGCGCGCTAGCCGACCAGAGGGATCCCGAAGACTTACGAGCCAGCAGAGTGAATGATGATCTGTGACCACTCTATAGGGGTGTTCATAGAGGTACGAACTAAACCACTGCACGGCGAAGATGACGGCCAAACACTCTTGTTCTGTCACTGTATAATTGCGTTCGCAGCGACTCAGGGAGTGGATGGCGTACGAGGTCACGTGTTCGTTGACGCCAACATGCTGGACTAGTACGGCCCCGATGCCGACACCACTTGCGTCGGTGTGAACCTCAGTTGGTGATGAGGGATCGAAGTGACGGAGAATGGGCTTGGAAGTCAATAGAAACTTCAGCAGGCGGAACGACGAGTAGTACTTTGTAGTCCACTCAAAGGCAACACCTTTGTGGAGAAGGCCTGTAAGAGAATGAGCCAAGTCAGCACATCTGGGAATGAATCGCCGGAAGACCGTAGACCTAAGCAACTTCGCAACTGCTTGACAAATTGAGGCGCCTTGAATGCTTTTACAGCAGCAGTCTTCTGGCGACCTGCTCGTATGCCTTTTTTGTCAAGCAAGTGTCCAAGCACAAGCGTCTGTCGTTCACCAAAGCGGCACTTCTTTGAATTGAGCACAAGGCCGGCTTTCTCCAAGCGCTTCAGTACTAGGTCTAGGCGCTTGTTGTGCTCACTGAATGTTCGTCCGAAAACGACAACGTCGTCTAGGTAGCACACGCAAATTTCCCATTTCAAGCCACGCAATATGGTGTCCATGAACCGTTCAAACATTGCGGGCGCATTACACAGCCCGAAAGGCATCACGTTAAATACGAATAGTCCGTCTTTTCTCTGTCATTATCATGCATGGGAATTTTTCACTACCCTGACCGTAAATCAACCGACGAAAAGTAAGATGCCGCAAAGAGGCAATCAATGGCGTCGTCAATTCGTGGTATCGGATATATATCTTTCTTAGCAACGGTGTTTAGACGACGGTAATCAAGACAGAATCGCCATGGACCATCCTTCTTTTTCACCAATATGGCAGGGCTGCCCAAAGGCTCGACGATTCTTGGATAACTCCCTTACTCAGCATCTCCTGGACTTGGTCGTTGATTATCTTTCGCTACGCGGGAGACACGCGATAAGGCTTTTGTCGAATCGGTTGGGCAGATCATGTGTTGGTGCGATGGCGAGTTCTGGAAGCAGGAATGAATGGCGGGCCGTGGTGTTGCGCGCCACGCCCAGTCAAGTGACCATGGCAAGTATTTTTGCCTCCTCAGGGCACAATAAACTATTATCCTCTGCATCCGGTGTTCCTGTAAGCACTGCCATTACTTCAGGTGAGTGTCCGAGAAGTGTGGCAAGCTTGAGCCCTTGGGGTACCAACGCCGCTTCAGTAGAACTGTTTATCGACCATAGTCCCGTGCATCCATCGATCACCGAAACCATACAATACGAAACAAACACGTTTTTCTTGAGGAATTTCTGTGCACAGGTTTTACTGCAGCGTCGAAAGAGGTACGAGTAGCGCACGAAGAGACGACAGGAACAGGTACTGCAGATAAAGCAGGTACAACTTTATCTTCGGACACACAAAACACACTTTCTTGACAAGGTGGGTCTTCTATGAGCACTGACCAGAGGCTGGCCATATATGTAACGCGACTGCCAGTACTCCAACATGGATCTTCGGGCTTCCACCCGGATGCTCGCCGTCCTCGCTACGGGGAATGCCCCCAGGAAATCGAGCAGTACCCC